>JABFDZ020000001.1:51081907-51093734 GCA_019775955.2 Pollimyrus isidori
CTTCATAGCCAATCAGTGCACCTGCTGCTTAGGCTGCCCCCACCCCTTCCCCTGTCGCCCCCACCCCTACGGGAGCCTCATGCAGTGTGTGATATTGAGACACAGGATGGCTCTGTTTCCTCAGGGTGGCGATGCAGGGCTCAGCTGAACACATGCACCCATCTACGCACCACCACTGGCTCTCCTGCCCTCAGAGTAGCGTAGGCCCTCCGATGACTTGACCACATCCTGCAAGAAACATGATGTGTGTTAGATGAACCTTCACAATGGCCTCCCCTTCTCGGCTAAATTAGCCAAAACTGTCAATCAATCAAGGTAAAGTACTCCTGTGTGTGACAGACACTGATACCTTTCAAGGTGAAATGTTGCGAAAATGGTGCAAAAATGATGTGGGAATGTTATGTGTGAGCTTGGGACACTCCCCGGGTTACCTGGCGCCCCACTTTAGCTGAATACATCCCTCCCCCAGGGAGATAAATGATTTAAACGTTCCCCCCCAGACGCTGCCCACTGTGTCCTGCCCCTCAGGCCTTCGCATGCAAACCAGCTGCTGCCCTCTGCTTCATCAATAGCAGTGCCCGTTTCCATGGCGATGTACCCCAGAGTTAGTGACACAGAATAATGGTGATACCCAATGCAGCGCATCACTCGGGAGTGACCCTGGAGACCTCAGTCTGAGCCTCATTCCTTCCAGGTTTTCACATGACCCATGATGGGCATGTGTCCAATTAATATACACAAGTAATTAAGGTCTAGGTTTTGATAAAGTGGATGTATTTGATGTTTCAGTAGATTAAATGAGATTTGATTCCTCATTTGTCATTGCACAAAATATTAGTACTCAGTGAAATACATTTCGGGATCTAATACAAAAGTCCAAAATACTGCGAAAGTGCTCAACAAAACAGCTGTATGGTATATTCATATGTGATACATAAATAGTTAGTAAATGTACATCTATAAAGTAATTGACATGGTATATTCGTCATATGTTATAAATAATGGGTATACGATCATATGTGCATTTTGGAATACTATTCAGTACTGTATGCAGTGATGGTACTAAAATTTCACAAGAGATGCATGCACAGAATCTGGACCACTGTATCTACATAGAGGGCCTAAACAAAGGAGAGTCTGTATTGTGGGGGTGTGTCACTGATTGCTGCTGTATACTGATATCAGTGATATGTGAGTGTGTTCTTACCTCAGCGACAGCTGCACTGTGGAGCAGGAAGTCGCCCGTGTGCGTCGGGTACAGTGCCGGTGCCGGGGGCTCTGCTGTGTAAACCCACACCATGTCCAGGGGGGCTGAAACTGTTTTCAAAAGCCAGGTTAAAAAGGGAAGGAGACAACAACCAGCCCTACAAAGTTTTACCTCTTGTGGGAGAACAATTAAGTGTCCCAGTGCTGCTTGGACAATCCAAACTCACAGAGGAATGTGACTGCAATTCCAGAGAGTATATTTAATATACTAACAGCTCTCAATTATGTAAAACTGAAATCTGAGATATATAAAGTTCACGGGCATATGCCTGAGACTAAATTTACTGTGAATTTATCTTTGTCTTTTCATTTATTTTATATGTACTAATATATTTGTGCCTGATGTGTTTTTGCTAGAAGGTACCAAGGGTGGTAAAATCCTGTTTACATAAAATACGATTTATGTAAGGGTTTTTGGAACGGATTACTTATGTCAGTTGAGAACTGCCTGTAATTAAACTCATAGGTCATAATGCTAGTAAGAGAAAATAACTGCAACCTGTTCACTGTAACCTCACACAGCAAGAACAACCCTAAAGGTAAAAGAGCACTGGAGTGATAGAAGGCAAGGAGTCTATGACTGGAGGCCATCTATATGGGTGTTTTAGAGTGCTGCTTCCTTCAGAGTAGGTATCTCGGTGCAGGC
This sequence comes from Pollimyrus isidori, assembly GCA_019775955.2. Classification (NCBI taxonomy): domain Eukaryota; kingdom Metazoa; phylum Chordata; class Actinopteri; order Osteoglossiformes; family Mormyridae; genus Pollimyrus; species Pollimyrus isidori. Next base: position 51,083,820 of record JABFDZ020000001.1, read on the forward strand.
CCAGGGCCCTCACTGTGTTGGTGGCTCCTTACCCGGACGTGGGAGGAGACTCAACGCCACCTGCATGAGTTTTGCTGTCAGCGCACCGGTGGTCAGATCAGCGGGGTGTGGGCCGGAGCTTCTGCTGTACAGTCATGCGGCCCGACCCGAGAGAGAGAGAGAGAGAGAGAGAGAGAGAGAGAGAGAGAGGGAGAGAGATATACTGTATATATGTGTGTATATATATGGGCGGGCGGGCGGGCAGTGAAGCCAGCGGATGGACAGGCACCAGTAGGAGGACCAGGGGCCTTATTTTGGACCTAAACTCACATCTGTACCCACACATGTCAAGTCTGCCTGTAGTTTCTTTCTAACAAAGACCTTATTGTCCTCATGCTAAAAAGAAAAAAATGAACAGCCTCTGGGAATCATAGGATTAGGGTTTGGTATTGTTTGTCTCGAAAGGCTCTCCATGGTGTGTGTAATGTACCAAGGGAGGTATTAGCAGGTGGGATTATAGTCGGGTGCTTGTTGGACATGTAAGTGACAGGAACGCGACCCTACGCTGTGCTGGTGTTGCTTGGGATGTGTTTATTTCTCATCTTACTCTGACAGCAGCCCCTCCGTCAACGTCTCCTCCCACTGGTAATCCCAGGGACTCAGGGTCAGATTCGATGGCATCGGTCCGTCCTGGTTCCACGGGTCTGTCGGGTTTTCCCGGGCCTGGTACGCAGATAGAACCACGGGGTGTTCACAGGAAAAAAATGAGCGGCCAATGTGCAGAGTTGACAGTTAGGTGATGGGGTGGCGTCAGCCCAGCCTGACACGAGAATCTGAGCCAATAGGAGTTTTTGAGAACATTATGGGGGTATAAGCACTGAACACAGCTGTCATTGTCACTGTGGTAGAAAAAAACAAATGGAGTATCACATTCCAGTACCTTGCAGATAATTATGTATCGTCCGATGCTGGTGTGTTTAGGTAACGACATAAAAAGCTTTCAGCGGCATCTGTGATTGGTCTGTGGCTGGAGGCCAAGTGGAGGTGATTATTATGGGATGCAGGACTGTCCAGCTGGGCCTGGGAATAAGGCAGGGCTTTGGACTGGACTCCGGGGCAGGGCCTGTTGTTAGGAGTAACGGACAGCTGCTTCTCCCTCTTCTACTTCCCCCTCTGCCAGGACCCCCCAACAGCAAATCAACCGAAATCACCATATGGCTTCGATGTACGTTACATGCGATAGCAATACAGACAGATTTATACTTCCTGGTCATTCACAAAACACTGACAGTCCAGGAAGAAAGCAGTCGTGCAATGGAGAAGGGGACCTGTTTGAAGCCACCCATCCCGCAGAGCGACACTGCAGCTCTGACGCCGTCTTGCTCCCTTGAGGGAGGGGCTTAGGCAGCTGTATTGCTAGCATACTGCCTTTATCAATGTGATACCTGCACTCCTATTAACTATGCTGTTAACTTTCTGAGTGTTAATATACAGATGAATTAGCAGTGAGCACTTTGGGGCTAGTGTTCCGGAGAATGCCTGCATGTCACATCATGTTACAGGCTGATCTCAGGATACATTGGCTCACCACTACTTGTGTTTTTGTGAAGCAGACTTTCGGAGAGCCCCCCCACCCAGACTGGTCCCCGGCCCCCTCACCCTTGTCAGGCCGTTCTGCTTGCTGTTGATAAGGAGCTTGTCATTCTCCTCACTCTGCAGCCTCTCTTCGCCTCCCTGGGCAGGCTCCTTACTCTCCTGCCTGCGGTCTGCCACCTCCTCCTCTGTGCCCTTGGAAACAGCCCCAATGAGGCCCCCGCCACACCCACTCATGCTGGGGGGGGGGCTCCTGGCGATGCAGCAAGCACACAAACTGCTATGAAAGCCGTTGCTGCCACAAGCTGCGGGCACCATGGCGCCCTTCTGTCTTTATCCTTTCTGGCTTCATGCTGGTGCCGTTTACTGCTCCTCTCGCACAGGCCTCCAGGGGGCAGCATCCCCAAAGACCAACATGGGTGCAGGGAAAGGTGAGGATTCTCCTTCCTCTCTCTGTAGATGCGCTAAGCTGTCTGGTGAACAGGAACCCACGCGGTATGTCGGGTGATTCAGACAAAGCGCCTCCCAGAGACAGTAGCAGGAACGGCCCCTGCTTTCACACTGGGAATGTGCCCGCTAACATACTGGGCAACTGCACATTAATGATAACATCTCTGCAACAGGGTTGCTTATTTTAAAATAAAAGTCTGATTAAAAGCACTTTTGTCAGACATAATTAAAGAAACTAGACGCATGTCAATGAGAGCGTTTCATTGTACATACCTTAAGTTGATTAGTTTTATTTTCTGCAGTTGTTAAATATCCTCAGTGCCGTTTGCGTTGAGAAAGTCCTGCGTCCGTTTCTTTGTAACTGGTGCTCTGGTCTGCTGCTCTTTTAAGTTCCCTGCAGCCGTTTGTCGACATTGCGGACGGTCAACACGTTGTCCCTTACTCACCTGCAGTGCAAGCCTTTCATGCAAAGCAGACTGTTTCGTGTTTATGTTACGTCACCATGGAAACAGTCCGTGGAATAGTCTGGCTGCCCAGTGTATTCTGGTCGATCTCAAAGACGCAAGATTACAGTTTTGTACTTGATGTAGTTTTGTAATTGCATACATTTACTTATAATTTGTTTATATAGTTCAAACCCAATGGAGCACTTTTTAATGTTACCATGTTAATTTCGGGTAGTTTATTTAGTTACGTTCCTGCTGCTGCTGATTTTTCGATAAGTACTATGGTTATTATAGCATTTTGTTAGTGAGCTAGAAATTTCTCTTTAAATACGGTTTTGTAACAAAATAAAAATTTAACATGACCAAATCTGACCTTATATAACGGTGTACTTTATGCATAGAGTATCCTTGAAAAGAAACAGATTGACTTTGTATAGCGGTGACTTTATTGTTCCTGTCCGGCATTATTATTAAATATAAATATTATTCAATATTTAATGTAATGACTGTTTTGGGTCAAACGCGTGCATGGTTTCCGTGGTGCTAAACTGCGCCGCTCATACTACATACGATGACAAACACTGCCGTCATGCAGGAGCTTAATCTGGAGCCTCTGCTCTCCATTAGACTTCATCTGGTCCATGGTCTTTTCTCGGGGGGGTTTCAGAAGGGAGCTTGCTGTCCGATGGGAACTAGGGGGAGATTTCCGAAATAGGCTACCACACGTTTTACCACGCGTATATCATACGGTGAACTTCAGATGTGCTATATAACTGCATTGCTAAACTCATCGTTCATGTACACCATCAAACACTCACACCAGTAACAACGACACATTGATAGCTAATGCCCGAATGATGCGTTGGTCTATTAGCTTTTGTTTAGTAATACTACTTTATTTTGCAGATTTATTACAAATACTTATTGATTGCATTTAACAAAATTGTTATAATATATAATTGTTATATATTAAATATATATTAAAAATAATAATAAATTAAAATAATACTTATCTCTCAGCAGAAGTCTCGAGATACAGACCAGGAACAGCATTATCGGTAGCGTTGTACCAAATGTAATATTACATGTATTATAGTAGTAACATTTAATTGCATTTTAAAACCAGGAAAACAGTACAATTGAATTATCACGGACTTCATTGTTCAGATAATATACGCCAATAAATAAATTAATACTTATAATTGCTTCTGAAATGCATTGTTATTTTAATTGGCAAAATACCGACTAAAAATAAGCGAGACGCTTTATTTTCGCTTTTTTGTCACTTAAAAAACACCTCTGAATAATCAATCAAAAATTCAATTTGATTCAACTTAAAGCGGGTTATAGCCGGAATTGATTTGATGTCGCCGTCATGCCTAATTAGGCAGGTGTGGAGCTGAAACTGTACGTAAAGCGTCCTTAGGGAACAGCCGTGAAAGCGGCTTGTTCTGCGAACTTTAAGTGGATTTCATTAGTTACCGTGTTGTCTAGTCTACTGACTTGGGGAAACAGCCATGGGGCACAATACACTATGCGTCATGATATGCGGCGGTATTTTAGTAATGCTGTATAAATACATTGACTGCTATGCTTTATAGATTGTAAAAAATAATGTAACATTTCATTAATTGGCTCTATATTGCATTACTGTATATTGTTACTGACGTGTATTAGCACGGTACTGTGTTTAAATATATACATTTCTGCTTGTATTAAATGTAGAATTTGATTATTTAAATGAAAAAAACCAGTAATTTAAGTTGTTAAAATCATGCAGCGCTAAGAGGCCATGTTTGAGGGTAAGCCTTTATGTCTCATCCCTTCATTCAAAAACTGAAACCTATTTATGCTCTTGGCACGGCTGGGGTGAGAACTCCTGCAAACGAATCGAATGCTGTTTGGTGCATATCTCTAATACAGGAGTATCAAACAGTATGTATGATATAATGGATGCGATTCCCTTTTATTGCAAAACGGGAATCGAAATGGAAAAGCTGGAGGGGGTGTGTGAGAAAGGAGTGTCCCATTCCAGTCACAGCAGACCGACTGCAACCTGACCATAGTGTAATCTGTGTGATCACAGCGTGACCGCATCCCAACAGCAACCGGCTATAGCCCACGGAGCCACCTGTAAAATGGGCTTCAAATTACTACTTCGAATTTCCGAAGATCCTCTTTCTATCGTCATCAACTGATGCGACATTATTTACACCAGTCTCTGTAATTAAGAATTAGGCAAGCCCCAATTAAGACGATTGTTCATTGTCCTTTAATTTTCTGTTTGATTTTTTTAATTGTGATTGTAATTGGTTGTTATTTATGCGAGTTTATAATGGGTATAATTTACATAATTTTTTTTGATTGCTTTTTGCGACATATCCGCTCCATCTTGATTTGAGTTTCTTTGCCGTCTTGATTGTGATAAGCTAGTGTAAGTGTGCTGTGTATCTTGATACGAGGGTAACTGCATCCCCGTAGCGAAGAGTATACTACCTTCTGCCTATATAAATGTTATGTAGGCCTACTGGTCGGTCTTTTAATAATTATTCAGTATAGACATGGTACAGTAATGCTCCGGGGCATCTGTAGTATATGTATTCCTTGCTTAGCTAGTATGTGTGAATGTTTTAAGGGCTTATTGTTCGGGGAACTGGCTAAACTATATTCCACCAGATGGCACTGTTTCGCTTTGCGTTTAAATAGAACCCCAAGTTAAGTGGCTTGGAACAATGTAGCCTCATTTTGCTGTGATGAGTGTAGCTGTTCAGAGATCCACGTGTGCTGATCCTGAATAATAATAAAAAAATCAGGGTATTCACTTATGTCCGCCTGCATGCAAAAGGTGCAAGTCAATGGCCTAAAACTCGCAGGTTGGGGTCCTAAAAATAGCCCCCATACTTGACTGAAGTGCATATCCTAAAGCGCTTCGGTGAAATACTCACTGCAAGTGAGTCAAGGTTTAAAGTTTTTAAACTCTGCAAGTCTCTTTGGGTAATAAGCGCCAGGAAAATAATTCAGCCGTATTCCTGTGGTCTCAGCAGATATTTGGCAGGCGTGTGAAACTGCCGCTCGTGTCAAGCGAGAGAACGGCGGCGTCCTGTCGCAAAGTGACGACGGTAGCAGCTCCATGACAGCTCCGTCCTGCCGGCGCCCTGCTGCTGCTGCTTCTGCTGCTGCTGCTGTTTGCTTTGGCTGAATCCCCGCCACTCATAGCTGCGTTACTGCAGCTTCTCTGCGTCGTTTCCCGAGTATATCTAAGTGGCAGCGGCAGTGTTTACCACCACTTGAAACACGCAATTCTGCGGGGCTCCTGCACTGCCCCCATTAACCTGCGCATGCTTTTAAAACACAATGGTCTTTACAGGAAGGGGGTATCTTGTACCATACATGACCTCAAAATGCAGTTTCCAGGTCTAAAGGAATGACACACTTTTCTTTATCAGAGTAAGTTTAACTGTTTGACGCTCCCTCCTTCATCAGAAATATACTTGTCTAACCCCAACACTGCATGATCGTCCACCCCCACTGCAAATACATATTCCCATGTGTAAGAATAGCCTCAATTTCTCTCGACTTTTTTAATACGAGTCCTGTGCTCTGGGTGTAATAACATGGCTGTTTTTGCACTGCAATCCCCATGAACTTCACGCATGTTTTTAAAAGGTAATACTGCGACTGTAATAAGGGCATGAAAATGAAATAGCCTCCTCCTTCCCTCGGCATCNNNNGGCCGCCTTCAACGTGACTGAGGGCTTTAATAACGCCGCAGAACTCAGGGACAGCTGAAATTAATTTGCCAAGGACAACTGGCGCCGGTTTGGGACGAAACGCCTGACGTTGTTGGGTTCTACACTGGTCGGCCGAGTGTAGTTCCCTAGGGGCGATGTTTTGGGGTTATTCTCGGTGATGCATGCTGGGCCACTGTGAGCTCACCAATCTGCTCTAGGATTCAGTTATTCTTGCTGATGCATGCTGGGTCACTGTGAGCTCACCAATCTGCTCTAGGATTCAGTTATTCTTGCTGATGCATGCTGGGTCACTGTGAGCTCACCGATCTGCTATAGGATTCAGTTATTCTCACTGATGCATGCTGGGTCACTGCGAGCTCACCGATGTGCTATAGGATTCACTTATTCTCGCTGTTGCTTACAGCTGAGTTCTGTCTCATTATCAAGAGTTCGTACTCACCTGGACATGTGACCTGTGTTTACCGATCGGAGGGGGAAAGTTTCTGCTTCACTAAAGAAGCCAGAAACATCTGAACTGGGTCGCACGAAACTGGCGGTGTCTCACAGACATATGTCTCACGCCAGCCTCTTGTGGCCAACATGATTGGTCGAGGGGCACCTGGGAGGCGGGCTTGGCACTTTCCAAAAGGCAGGGGCACCCGAACCATTACATTACTGCATTATTTAGCCGGTGGCTAAGCACTGTTAGCCAAACGGGCTAGCACAGTTGGCCTGGTTTCTTTCACCTAGTTATACAGCTGGATATTTTACTGAAAGTTGTAAAAACTTTGGTCGTGTCTTCCTGCTGCTGTGTTTACCTATTAAACACATTCATGGAGTTTAATTACTGTTTGGTAAATTTGTTAAACTTATTATACTAATTGCGCTATCAAAATGTGTTTTTGCGTGGTTCAGGGTACGTTAAACAGATGTGCCTCTAGTGCATTTAGCTGAATACTAACAGTCCTTCAACTAGTTCATCAGCTGTGGTTCGGAAAACCCAGATGCCCCACAGCTGGGTTTGTGCTCCAGCAGTGAACACAAGCCCTCTGCTGCTGACAGCTGACATCTCCCAGCGCCGCGGCCTATACGCGGCCAATGATTTATTCATCACACGCTAACGACTAATGTTATTGGCTGAGAGGGTCAACGGTGAACTGCCTGGTGAATAAAATATCATGGGGCCAGTGCATGGGTTAGGGGTAAGACAGGCAGTTCTGCAGATGAAGAGGAAACACATGAATGGTGACACTTCCCAGGTGAGGGACCCCGATTCATACAGATGGGAAGGATTTATCCTTTGTGCTCATTCCTCCCCCGCAGAGGAGTCCAGTTGTGGCACCGGGGTGAATGTGACTCCTGTGATCTGGGTCCTTAATCCCAGTGTCCTCTTCTCTCCTCGCCTGATGGTTGTTGCAGTGAGCCATTCGTCCCCATTGCACACCTGGGAACTGTCATGCGTTTGTGATGGGTCAGCAGAAGGTTCCGGAGACCTGGAGAAATCTTAAGAACCATCACGCAATTCCACCCCCACCCCCCCAAACCTTTGCATGGTCAGCTTCTCAGCATGTTAAAGGGGTAAGGTCCTCTGGGGAGAGCTGACTGGAGCAGCTGAGACTGACCCTAGATCAGGTGAGTGGTGCAGACATTTCATAACACACCTGTCTGTGTGACGAGAGAAGACTCAGATGAAGGCGATGAAACTCTGCAGGGCACTTATGTTAGCCTGACATGATGACTGATCCAAGATCAGTGTGGTCAGAGGGACATGTGGCGGACTGCTTCCCCCACCGTCGGAGGCCTTTATGTCCATGCTTTTGTTTCCTATTATGTTTAACAATAGTAGGGGGAATAAATTAAAAACAGACATTAGACACTTTTTAAAGAGTTAGGTTTGACAGAAGGGAGTGGGGTGTGTGCCCCCCTCCCCATGTGGAAATGCCTTTCCTATCTGTAACCTCCTCCAACCTGTATTCCCCTGGTTTCCAAACAAGCTGGTGGCCTGTTCCTAGAAAGCACACACAGGGTGTAGATTTAATCAGTGCTGTCTTCACTCTGCCACATGAGTGGGGTGGGGGTCTATAGTCCTAGTGAACCGCCATGAAAACATGCTGGCGTTTGGCATTCTGGGAGGCTCTGATTGCCCCCCCCCCCAGGACCAACTCTCTTTCATGGGGAGGGTCCTTCTCCAAAAGATCGCAACCACTCCGCCGGACTGTCACACTTCTCTGTTGTGATGTATTTAGTGATTTTCTGTCTGCCGTTACCATTGTGTCGTCCGCTTTTGGGGCTGTAGCAGGGGTGGGGGGCAGTGTCAGCCTCCCCCCTCTCAGCAGCGCTCTCTGAGTGTCTGTACATCCGAGCTGAGCCTCCACGCGGCCGCACCCTTAATAAAGACCGTAAAGAAAATCAATATCCTCCACGCGTGTCGGGAGGCCTCCTTATCTGAGGTCACCCCCAGAGATGGGGAAGAGGCCCCCACCTTGTCGGATGAGCAAGACGTGAGTCCCTCAGGCAAGCAGGACCACCCAAGCAGCCAGCCACCAAGGAGACTGAAGAACGGGGCTTAGCTGTTTAGTCATTATCTTAAGCATTAAATATCCTGACTGAGGGAAACACTAAGACACTGGCTAGCAGGGTGACTTACATGGGTGGGGCCGCAGGGCCCCCACAGTGCCTCTCCCCTGTCACTCACTGATTTAAACTCATCATTGGCTAATGAGAAGGTTAACCCCTCTATACCAATCTTGGCATCTCTTCTGTCTTAAAAAAGTTCTTGAATCACCCCTGATCGGTGGGAAATGAACATCCTGCACTGTGTCATACAAGCTGCTGTTTCAAAGGTGGGATGGATGTACTGGTACCACTTACCTCACCATCCCGGCCTGGATGGATGGATGGATGGATGGATAGATAGATAGATAGATATGCTGTCAATGATGGTAGCATAGAATACCTTTATTGTCATTGTACATGTACCACGAAACTCCAGCTCCCCTCCTAAAAGGGGTGTCACTGTCCTGCGGGGGTGGTGGGATTTGGGTCCGCAGCATGCAGCAGATTAATTAAAACCGTTCTTTCATTTGGAAATTAACAGCACCTGATGTTAAGGCGGAATTCAGCAGCTGCCTGGAAGGCGACCCGGGCGGCGATATTCACACCTGCAGCAGCCAGGTGATGTCACACTCCCTCCAGACCGGTTCTAATTAATCTGGCCTGCCTTGGAGCTTGGGGGGGGGCGATGCTATACACCCCGCTACTGCCACAGGGACACAATCGACAGCCGCTGCCTCAGACCGCATGGACGAGGGGTGTCCTGCAGCCGCGGGTAAAAGCCCCACCGCTGCCCTGAGTCCCCTGTGTGCCTCACCATCATCATGTGGGAAACTGAACAATGTGTCATTAAAGCATATATCATGGTCTTCAGTTCAAATTGCACTATATTGTTAAAAAAAAAAACCCAGAATATTCTACCGTGCACTCATGACTCATGAGGAACCACGTTTAAATAGTCTTGATTTTAACGAGTCAGTCCTCCTGGGTCATTTTTATTCAGACCCGGTTTTGTCCTCGCCCCCCTGACACTGTCCCCCCCCAGTCCCGCGCCATTGGCCGGCTGGGTCCTGGGTGGCTGGTGGGCTGACTTTGTGTGTCCTCCCCGTTCCCAATGTCCATTATGTGGACCGTCAGGCCACTTGAGATAATTAGAGCGAAGA
>JABFDZ020000001.1:51136032-51150778 GCA_019775955.2 Pollimyrus isidori
GCAGTAGAGGCGGCGCAACTATAACGACACGTGAATAATCCCGCCCACTCTAAAGCGGTACTAAACTGCAGTGGCAATGCAAACTGAGCCGAACTGAACTGTACCGTGCCGTGCCGAACTGAGTCGTACCACGCAGTGGAAAAGCGCCATTATTTACCTGAGAACAGGTGTGGCTCATCTGAAGCCGGGTATGATAGAAAACCTACTGGAAGGTAGCTCTTCAGGACCAGAGAGCCCTGCTTTAACCCTTTTTAAGGTTGCCAACATGTTACATATTTTCTTCCTTATCTGCTCCACTGAGCATTTGTGATCCCTTTGTAACATGTCTTTATGGACCCTTTTATAAAAAGCTGGCTTATTTGTGTCATAAAGGGAGCAATGTTTTTTTTTTATTATTATTGTTACAAGTAGAAGAAATGTGAGTCGGTGTTTCATTTCTGAGAGGAAAAGATTGTACTGTCATTTCACAGTGTAAAATTTAATGGTTATTTTTCTAATAGGCACTATATCTGGTTGTCTCTCTGAAATGTTGAGGTTTGAGTCCTCTTCCACAGCACCAGGGCCTGCTGAGTGCTGCTAGTGACTGAAGCGAATGGCGAGGGGCCCAGGTGAGGTTGCAGCAGTGTGTCTTGGGGACATGGATGGTGCTGGCAGAATTGAAACAGGAGGCAGAGTATGTGGTAGTTATAACTGTAATCATTTAACTTGTCTCCCATTGTCTAATAAAATGTTCTAATAAAGCAAATACAATATTTCCAATATTGCAGATAGTCTAACCTGAGTTGCTAGACTTGCCAGGAACTCTTTATCTGAAAAACAAGAAAACAAACGGCACCCAAAGAGGTATTGACAGTAGTGTTTAACCTAACTTGCCTTAAACAAGGATCAGCAAATGAAACATTATTGTGTGCTTACCAGTCCTTAGCTAAACAAGAAACACAAACTAGTCAAACCACATTAAAAGCTTTATAATATTTTAGTAGATCCATAGCGATATGGATCTAAGCTACAAACCCTGATATTGCATGCTAGGATACTGTTTACGGTCATGATATGGTATTCTCTGAATCGACCATGTGCAGTTACATTTACTATTAATACATTTAACAAAATAAACACTTTTAAATATTTAAAATATAATTATTGTTGACAGTGTGAGCCACCATGTTGAGGTGGCATCACGGGAATCTGACAAGAAAATTCTGTCCAACATCAGCGTCAGAAAGGAGGCATGTTTGCGATGGGAAGTGACGTTTTTCGTGATGTTTTTATCCAAGTTCCGACTCGTGGAAAGATAATGAAACACAGGATATGTTGGACAAAAAAAAACTAACCATGATGCATTGCGTCAGGACCAGAATGCATTGCTTTAAGCCAGTATGAGGTCGAACTCGCCCTATGTTGCTTTGGATAATGGTTCTGATAAAAATTAATGGAAAAAAATTTTACCTTCGACCTAAAACAGAATCAAACAATGACATTCAGCACAGAAACTGGGTAACTCTCCAGAACCGATTAATAAAAACTTATTTGCTTGAGACCAGAAATGGTGCAGCGTTACCTTATCAATTTATTTCCCCAACCCCCATCATTATCAGCCAGACTGCAGTTGAAGGAAATATCTCTGGTTCTCCCCGAGGTGAATAATTACTAATGATGACATTCATCTCAAATGCACAGAGACCACTGCCTACATGCATAAAAACCTTGTAGGCGAGCATCACTTACCGCCTTGGAGATTCATTCACTGGATTACTGTGTAAACCCAGTGACTTGATCTGAATTAACATTACAAAAAAGCAACATATGCATAATTGGCATTTTTAAAAAAACAGCACCTTTTGCGTACTCCTGCCAGATCGGGTTAGTAAAGATTGCATAAACAAAGCCGTATGCAGTGAAGTAATTTGAAAAGTGGATTTGAAAGCCGGAGCCTCCAGCTACCATTTCCGGGGAACGGCACACGGGCAAAGGGCAGAATGAGGCTTGAGAAAGCCGGGTCAGCCTCACGCCATGGGATGACGAGAGCAGCTTTGTCACCCTCGGCACAATAAAGCCTCGGCAGATCTGAGGCGGCATCTGCAGACGTTCGGCCCCCCCGGAGACATGGGGGTGGGGGCAGCGGGCAACAATCAATTCCTAAATAAATAACATGGAGGGAGAGCGACGCCAGAGACCGCAGAGAGGCACACTTTACACACCCATGGGAAGGCGCTGAGTGTGCTGGACAATTCCTATCGGAAAAGTTTTATGTACGATTTGCGAGGGGAAAACTGTAATCTTAACTGCGGCTCGGCTTTTATGGATTTTTATTTTTGTTACACCAGGAAGATCAGCGGAAATAAGGGGGCCATAATTTTTCCACAAACCCAGCAATAGCAGTGTCCTGGAAAACACTTGTGTTTATGACCGGGTTCATTTCAGACAGCTGGCTCTGCTCACAGCAGCATGTTTGAATTACTCTTCTGAAAGAATACATGAAAACTCTCTACTTGATTGTCCCTCACTCAGACATCTTCATCCATCCATCTTATAACCACTTATCCCAGCCATAGTTGTGGAAAGGCAGCGGTTCCCATGAAAGCATATCTTCTTGGGCCCCTAACCGAGACCAATTCAGTTGTGTTCCAGATTTTGTAATCGTCTGAACTCCCCCCCCGTTTTTGGTGCTCCTATATATGTGTGTGTATCTCTGTGTGTGGAGGGGGGGGACTGTAGACTGTCCTAGACAGCATAGACTATGGTTCAACCTGGATGGGATGCTAGTCTCACACCTATCAGCCATAACATTAAGATCACTTATAAGTAAAATCAATAACACTGATTATGTTGTTACAATGGCACCTGTCAAGGGTGCTACTATATATTAGGCAGTTGGTTCCTGAAGTTGATGGGCTGAAGCAGGAAAAATGGGTAAGCATAAAAATCTGAGCAACTTTGACCAGGGCTAAATTGTAATGTCTAGATGACTGCTTCGGAGCATTTCCAGGTATGCAGAGATTAGTACCTACTGTATCAGAAGTGGTCCAAGAAAGGCCAACTGGCAAACCAGTGACGGGGCCATGGACACCCAAGGCTCATTGATGTGCAGGGGGAGTGAAGGCTAGCCTGTCTGGTTCGATCCCATCAGTGAGCTACTGCAGCACAAATTGCTGAAAAAGTCAGTGCTGGCTTTGATAAAAAGGCATCAGAACACACAGTTCATCACAGATTGCTGCGTATGGGGCTGCATAGCCACAGACCAGTCAGAGTGTCCATGCTGACCCCTGTCAACACCGAAAGCACCTACAATGGGCAGGTTAGCATCAGAACTGACCAGAAGAAGGTGGCCTGATCTGAAGATTTACATTTTCTGGTACATCATGTGGACATTGGTGCATGTGTTGTTTACTATGGGAAGAAGGCAAGATGGCAGAGGCGGTGTGACACTCTGGACAATGTTCTGCTGGGAATCCAAGGGTCCTGGCCTTCATGTCAGTGTTACTTTAATACACACCACCTACCTAAACATTAAAAATACACCCCTTCATGGCAACAGTATCCGCCGATGTCAGTGGCCTCTTTCAGCAGGTTAATGCGCCCTGCCACATTGCAAAAATTGTTCAATAATGGTTTGAGGAGCATGAAAAAGAGGTCAAGGTGTTGACTTGGTCTCCACTTTCCCCAGATCTTAATCTGGTTAAGCATCTGTGGGATGTTCTGGACAAACAAGTCTGATCCATGGAGGCCCCACCACACAACTTACAGGACTTAAAGGATCTGCTGCTGAAGTCTTGGTGTCAGATACCACCGTCAGGACACCTTCAGAGACTTTGAGGAGTCCATGCCTTAATTCGTCAGAGCTATTTTGGCAGCAATATTAGGCAGGGGGTTTTATGGTTATGGCTGATTGGTGAGTATACACACATTGCATGCAATTTAAAGACGCCATTTAGCCTAATTTAATGTCTTTGGACTCCAGGAGGAAAGCCAGGTGACACATGGAGAGCATGCAAGCTCCACACGCACAGAGCAGGGGTTGGTTCAGCCCTCTCGGCCCTGGAGCTGCGAGCTTCAGTGTTATCCACCAAGCCCCAGTGCTGCCCGCCCCAGATATCTCTGCGTATTAAATCATATCCCCCCCCCTCAGTTTTCCGCTGCATCTTATAAAAATTATACTGCATTTTATGCAGTCCTATCTTGCTCCCAAATATAGCCAGGGTGTATCAATTACAAATGTGAAGGAATTATAACAGGGATTTTAATTTCCAGGGTATTTTTTTGCCAATACGGGGTAACTTTTCCGACAAACTGGTCCCTGTTCTCATCTGTTTCCACTCCATCCTGCATGGTTCGCTGTGATACATTTATATAATTCCGTTGTCACTACCTCCGCCCGGGAAAGAGAGACCCTCGGTTTCCATTTCTGAAAATGACTGCCTACACATTTCCACAGCGTCAAGCGCAGCTTCCAAGTGCCCCCCACCCCCCCTTGACTGTTGAAGGCGTCCCACACACTAGTTATATAAAAAAAATCACAAAGCATTGGGTTAGCTTTAAATCGAATGCATCAGAAATGCCAGAATCTTCTGGCCTACTATAACCTGGGCCACTTGTGGCTTCCTGCAGGTGTCGTTATCCTGTCGCCCTGATACAACATCCTTCTATTTACATGCCTTGAAACGGAAGCTGAGTGTCAAAAAAAAAGCTACTTTTCACAAGATGTCCTCCACAGAGCTTGGTTGTATATTTGGTGCATTAAGTAGGGCATTCAAGATTGCTTCTGACCCAACTCACCCTGAATATGGTTTATTCAACGCTTTGCCATCAGGTAAAAGATAGAGCTCTGTATGTGCCTACTCAGTCAGACTCCGCAACAGCTTATACCCCATAGCTGTTCCACCTGTCATCACAAGGCCCACCCACTACAACTGACCCACTACATCATGCCCCCATAAACAACTGACTGACCTTTAATATACACATTTCCTCCACTATAACTGCAGTATTGCTTAAACAGTGAAATACTGATAACTAAATGCAATACACACACACATATATACATACATACAGTGCCCTCCAGAATTATTGGCGTGCCTTGTAAAGATTTGCATAAAAGGTTAGAAAAAATCCACCTATTGGTGAAGTAGCTTCATGTCACACTGAAAAAATAGGAAAATCCAACCTTTCACTCAAATAAATTTAATCAAAAACAAATCTTCAACAAAAACACATCACGATTATTGGCACCCCAGCATTTAATACTTTGTAAAACCTCCCTTTGCCATAATAACAGCACTGAATCTTCTATAACATTTTATAAAGCTGGAGAATACAGAGCAAGGCATCAGAGACCATTCCCCTTTACAGATTCTCTCCAGATCACCCAGGGTCCTACGCCCTCTCTTCTGCACTTTTCTCTTCAGCTCAACCCGCAGGTATTCAATGGGATTCAGGTCAGGAGACTGAGATGACCATGGCAGAAGCTTGATTCTGTGGTCAACTAACCATTTTTAAGTTAATTTAGGCATGTGCTTAGGATCATTGTCCTGCTGGAAGATCCAGTGACGGCCCAAGTTTAGTTTTCTGGCAGAGGCAGCCAGATTTTGATTTAAAATCCTGGTATTTCATGCAGTCCATAATGCCGTGTATCCTAACAAGTTTTCCAGGGCCAATGGAGAAAAAACAGCCGACAACATTACAGAACCTCCAAAACATTTTACAGTAGGGATAAAGTTCTTTTCATTATAGCCATCCTTCATTTTATGCCAAACCCACCTTGAATGTTTATTGCCAAAAAGCGTTGTTTCATCACACCATAGAACATGGGTCCATTCAAAGACATACTGCTTCGCAAAATCTAGGCGCTCATGTTTATGGTTAACTGACAGAAAAGGCCCCTTTCTGGCAAACCTTCCAAATAATCTGTTAACAAGAAAGGGGCTTCTGAGTTTTAATGGTAACCCCAAGATTTTACTTGGTCTTGTAATTCACCCACAGGGATTTTTGGGGATTTTTTTCCTCTCTTGCAATCCTCCCCACTGTACATGGGGGTAAAGTAAACTTGGGTCCTCTTCCAGGCAGGTTTGTAACAGTTCCAGTTGATGTCCACTGGACTGTTGTCCCAACAGTATAAATCGGCAATTTCAAACAAGTAGCAATTTAATATCCATTCCATGACTTATGAAGGTCAGCACACTTCTCCACCTTTTAATTTGTTCTCTTATCTTTCCCATGTTGATGGATGTTGGATGGAGGGAATTTGGAGATTTGTCATCTCATATTTGTACTCCAGTTAATCGGAAAGTCCTGGATTACAGCTTTAATGTTCCTACACACACCAATCAACTCAAAGATGTACAATTTACATGGGAAACAAGCTTCAGTTACATTGTGTTCGCTGTAATTTCCAGGTGTGCCAATTATTGTGGAGGGCACTGTGTATAATATTTTTTATAGATTTTTATGTTATACATTTGATTGTTGTATCATTTATGTAAATATCTATGCATAAAATACTCTGTACTTAAGTTACAGCAGCAGAAAAGATTAAAAGACCACAGTACATTATTTGTTTTACTAATTTCTCAAAATAGGTTCCACACCTGTAAATAACATGTGTGTGTGTGTGTGTGTTTTTTTTTTTGCAAACTGCAGCCCCTGGTACTTCTCTGATTGTCATTAATGAAGGCTATCTTCCTTGCTTTATGAGACTTCAGTCCTGTTTTTATGGGTCTCATATGAACTGTCAGTGCACTTCACACCTGCACTTAATGTTTCCCATTCCATTTGAAGGTCACTTGTTGTCATCCTCTGATTCATGACAAATTGTTGGATATGTTGATGGTCATCTCGGGCATTAGAAA
Organism: Pollimyrus isidori; assembly: GCA_019775955.2. Classification (NCBI taxonomy): domain Eukaryota; kingdom Metazoa; phylum Chordata; class Actinopteri; order Osteoglossiformes; family Mormyridae; genus Pollimyrus; species Pollimyrus isidori. The sequence continues at coordinate 51,142,878 of JABFDZ020000001.1, forward strand.
GTTGCCTCTGCCTTTTACCTGGCTGGTTTCTAGCCATTGCCAGTGTCTCCTGCTTCGTTTTACTCTTGCGTACTGCTGTCTTAGAAATTTTGAACCTGGAAGCAACCTGCTCCTCAGCGTAGCCTTCTGCCAGCAGAACCACAGTTAAACTAGGATTTAAAAATGCAGATTTGCATAAAAATATAAAGTGGTCTCTTATTTTTTTCAGCTGCTGTATTTATGTTATATGGAAGCAGCTGTTAAATGTCATTGTACATATTTAACCCATTTGCACAATCTCTGAAAAGAATTCTTGAACCTTAAGGTGCTATTTAAATCCTTCAGAACTAGCTCTGACCATAAGACTAGCACACTCAACGTTTTTCCTCCATCCTGAAGATATCTGCATCATGGTGCTCAGGCCGTTACTGTATTGTCCACACTGGGTGCTCTAGGACCTCTGTGATCGTTATCCAGAGTGCAGTCATGGTTTCCCACATCATTACCAGTGGTTTGAGTCACCAGCGCCCCCTGAGGATTCCTCATGGGATTCTGGCCTGCTCACTCGCTGCCACATCTCCATGTCTCGCTAATTGACTGGCCAGCCCTCTTCCACACAGTATGACGGTTCTCGTGCCCTCCTATTGATCAGCGTCTCTGTTGGAGCATCTCAAGGCAGTCTTACTTCACCTCACCGCCCCCGAGGCTTAATTTGTCTTTCTGGAGTTGATTAACAAGTCTAGCCTTTTTTTTATATATTGGTTAAGCTCAGGAGGGCAGGTCTATTATGGTCTGTTGTGATCCAGGAGGCTTTCCAGCTTAAAGATGGATGGAAAGTTTTAAAAGGAGTGCCTTTTTGGTCTCCTGACATTTAGCAAACAAAACAAGTGTGACTGCACAATTACTTGCCTATTTTGCTTTACAACGATTGTCACATATTTCCTGAGATCCAAATGATGCCCTTTCAGGGAAATGACCACCTGCTTTTCAGCTCGAAAATCATCGATCACTGAAGTGTTCAATTTGTTTGTTATTTGTTTATTTATTTACTTACAAAGTTCTGACAGCTCTGCTGAATGCCCAGTAGCATGGTCTAAATAATCCAACACAATCCCTCCTGAATTTTAAGGATCTTTTTCAGGAAATCTTTGTGTGAGTGTGTGTGCGCACGTGTGTGTTTTTTATTAGTTCAAAAAATATATTTCCCTTGATAAAATGATAAAACATGTAACTGGCCCAAACTGTTCTCAAGCAGGCAGTTATTCCTGACAGCTGTTCCCACCTTGGTTACATCTGACAGTATCTGGCACTCGCTGTCCACTTCCAGTTATCAATTGCTGACACTTAACAAAGAATGACACCTGCCAGCTACCCACTTAGTTAGGCATTATATTAGCTGGTTCATTTTGAAAGCTAATATAATTGCCACAGGTGGCTGGACTCCTTTTTCTGGACCTTGGGCGACAAACAGACATGGTGATTTTTCTTCAGACAATGAAGTCGTGCTGTTAAAGCCTCACTGACATATTCTGTGTGTTGATGTTGTTTTGAGAGATGATTCCTGCACTCACTTGACTTGGATCTCAATAAGTATTATCTTCTGTTGACGAGCTAGTTAGCTATTACTGGTAGGCCTACACTAACGAGGCTTCTCACAGCACTTGGTTTGTTTAATGTATGTACTTGTGTATAAGTGTCCTCATAATGTCTAATGTATAATGCCATCGCCAGAATGATGGTAAAGTGGAAGATGGGGACTCAAGTGTTTCCACTATGCTGAAAATGTTCTTAAAACGTGCCAAATAATTTCTAATCCATACGGGAAGTCAATTAATAACTATTAACATGATGCTACTTATTCTTTGATGGTTTTCACGGTTTACTAAAACGAATCATTTACTGTTGGTAGAGCACTATAGGATAGGGTCAGTTTCTATTTGATTGATATAACTTTTGAAAATATACAATGCAAATAAGATGTTAATCATACGAAAGTTCTCAAATGCATCAGTTAGAAATATTATTATTATTATTATTGTTAATAATTATTTTGTGTATTATTTTATTGTATTATTATATGATAAGTCGAGAGGGGTCGGCTGTGTACATTTGAACATTAATACGAAACATTTGCTTGGAAAATGCGCATTTACACACTACAACGCGAGACCAAACAAAACACAATATTTTAATATTTATATTTTTGTCTTTTGCCTTTGAATGCCTGATCTCGTTTTTTCTCCCAAAAACTTAATGCAAAAAATAAACAAATAAGATGCATCATTCTCAATGAACCACTGTGTTTGGAAGCAACACTAACTGGACAGAGATCCCTTGTTTAGTTCCGTCTCTTCTGGAGCCGGTTTATAACACTCATCTCTGAATGACTTGTTCTAGCGAGGTTAAGCGACTACGATTCACATTTCATGAAATACCACAATGCTTTTGTTTCACTGTCATTACGGGTTGCATAAAGCTTGTTGACGGCTAGATACTTCATACCTTAATATATCTTTCGGATACGCAACCACAGTTTTACAAAATAGAGCGAAAGGAAAACCTTTTCTATGTAATCGTCAATCGGTTTTTTGTTTTTTTAAATCTAACGCGATTTTTTATTGGTGGTTAGTTTTGTAAGCTTTAATACAATTGGCTGAGGATGCTGTCATTCACTAGGCTTTTTTGCTCCCTTTGCCTCGTCTCTCAGTCCCGGATTCTCTGCCTCCCCACGCCAGGCTCCAAAGCCAAGTGTCGGCTGACACTATCTGAATATAACAATATATTATTTATTTATTTATCTGCCTAATTACTGCTATTTCTAAAATTACAGAACACTGTCACCCTTACGCACCCGGTAAGGAGATTCCTTTTTTGTCGTTGCTTTTCATAAGTCGTGTCTAAAAAGATTTACAGACGGTTTGCCGTTCCCTGCCGTAGCCCAAGTGGCTCCCGACGCGACGTTGACCCGGGCCTGTATTAACTACAGAGAGCTAGCGGTTAGCGGCTAACGGCTGGTCGCACCGACTTGCGCCGCTCTTCTCTTTTTTTTTAAATCCAGGTCCTCGGCGCCGTTTTGTCTTTGAAGTTTTGTCACATTTTAGTGGGGAAATTGTATTTGTGAACGCGCGAAGGCCCAGAAATACCCAGCCTTTGAAGTCGTGTGGCGTTACATGTGTATTACCCTGCGGCTAACTGCTAGCATGTATGCTACCGGTGCTTTTACTAGCTGGGCCTAGTGCTGATGATAAGCCGTGTTGACTTTTCAATGTGAAGAACCCAACTGTGTGTTAGAGGCGTACAGAAACACTCATCCTGACTGGGTCTGTGGTGATACTGAACGCCATTTAAGGCTACGGATGGTGTGAATCGACGGGCCTGTTGTGCCCTTAGTTGTTAGCGGCTAGCTAGTTAGCCTTTAGCTGCCAACCGGCTCGGGCCGCTAAACTGGTGCTGGTTGCCTGGTCAAACTCTGGCTTCTCGTAGAAGCCGGCATGCTGCGTGTCAGAAGACCTGGGTGCAGTCAGTAATGTCGGTATGTGTTTATATATGTAGTGCACACGATAAAGCCGATACATACTACATAGTGTGACCGTGTAGGCTTAAATTGCTAGTTGGTACTTACTGGAAGCTCCTTCGCCGCTATACTTGCTCCGTTTTTTTCTTACTGAGGTCTTCGTCTTACCTTTTCGAGAGACTATACATCTCTCAAACATGGAACTGTGGCTGAACTGGAGCTAAGGAACCATAATAAAACAAATTCAATATTTACTCGTTGGTTTTTGTGTTTTCTCATGGGGCTGTTTGTACATATGCTCTAATAGTTTTATTGATTTGGATTACTACTCGATTTATCATGTTTTTAATGCTTTATAGGGCCTTGTTTTGCATAATTATTGTTGTCAAAAAGTTGTGTGTGCATTTTGAATAACATAGCCGGTCATTTTGGATGTGTTCGATCTGAAGTAGCTCTCAGTATTTGTGTACCACTGTTTCAGTGTGTTCTTTCTTATCAAACATTCCTGTTACAATGCTTGTGTATGACTCACAAACTTATTCTTTGTTTTTCTTACACTACTAGTTGAATGTGTCCTCCAACAGGCTGTTTTTTTGTTTGTCATCAGTTTTCTGTTTTCTTCCCCTTGTGGATTAGACCCATTGCTTAGATTGCCTTTTTTGTAATCATCTGTTTGACGTTTGATGACTGACATCACTTTACTTGTAGGTCTGCTTAGTTGATGTGGTTCATTGGCAAGCCTAAGATGCTCATTTGCATTGCTGTGATCACTGTGTGATGTTTTCATAGGTATCCATAAAACCTGGTTGATTTAGTTTATAGGATATCTGATCTCAGTTGAACCATCAAATGGTTCCAAATACTGTGACATGTGCACTTAAATTCAAGCTCATATTTTTGCAACATTGCAATACAAATGTAAGTGAATATGTAGAAGTGTTCAGAAATAAGGTGAAAGTTGATGCTAAATAAGGAAATGTGAGACTACATTTAGTTCAGATTCAGGATGACTGAGCTTCATTAAGTGTTTTGATTGTGTTTTGAACCTTGGTTTTCAGTGCAAAAGCTGAGCCCTCAGCTCAGTACGTCACCTGTGTTAGACTTCTGGGTTTCTCCAGTGTGTTTTTGTTCTGTTATATTGGGTAGGTTGGATTAACAACTTGGCCAAGGAAGTGAAGCCATGTTCTGCTTACTTGGACTGAATGGTTACTATGTTGTTATAGTAAAGATGACAGACAAAGGGGTAAACTTGCTAAATAATGAAATATGTTGCATCCAGTGGGAAATATGGGGAATGAGTTGGCTTTTCAAAACCACTCTTTAGATCCAGGGCCAGCAGTTATGTGAACATGGCAAGTGTCACCTTTAGAGAACCTCAGTTTCCGGAGTGTCCTCTTCCCTCAATGCCTGAACCTGTCCTGTTGTCCGGTTCCCCTGTGCCTCCAACCCAACACACCATGATTGCAGGCCTTGATCTGGTTGAGTTCTCTGTAATGGCATACTGATGGATGGCTGGGTTACATCCTCAGATGGTGGAGCATTAACGCGTCACAAAATTTACTTAGGACCCTTAAGTCAGTTAGTAAAGGTTCTGAAAATTCTGGACAGAACAGGCAGTGGAACCCCTCCTTCTCCAATGTGCAGGACCTTTCCATCTCCCTGAAAAGTCAGTATTCTGGTCCTAGTCACATTCAGTAGCATTATTGTCTCTGGTGTTTGTTGGCATACCAAACTCAGCACAGCATTCCCTGCCAGTCTTTTCTTCTCTCTCGCCTGTTGTGGGAATGTCTTTAATGTTAGTGGGGAGGTGGGGGGGTTGGCAAGACAGGGAGCGATGTGTGATCTCCAAGGTTGGATGCTTTTCATCAATTCAAGATTTTCTTACTGGTGCTTGGACTTAGGGGGTCTATGTGTGTATGTAAGAGTATTTGGCAGCCTATCACCCCCCCCCTCCCCCCCCCATACTCAGGAAAATGTGTAGCCTGATAACCTGATTGATGTAGGGGTGCTATGGCAACACTCTGATGGTGATAGATAGAGAGGTTGCTTCAATTCTCCTGTCAATCCATGGTGGAGCATGATGATGAGATATAGGTGTATTTCGCATGACCATTAGAAAAACACTGTGAATCATGTTATGACTTTCACTGGGTTATCTTTGCCAAAATGTTGAATGATTCTTTGCCTAAAATTGCCAGTGATTGTTTGGTTCATAATGGTGCCATTTTTTCTATTGTTTTCTTTTTTTTTTCCCTCAACTTATTCTCTGGATACCTGCCATTAGAGGCGTATGGGCAGAGTAGTAGTGGTGTTAGTGTATGAGACAGAGAGAGATGGTTTAAACACAGACTCCAAAGTCTGCTGTTATGGATGGGTTGGGGGTGGGGTGATGTCATGCTTTAAAGTAAATGGCTTTGAATTATACTCGGCTAATCTGAAGATTCCTTCCAATTCACACGCAGAAATGTAACTGGGCATAAATATTAACGGGCTCATTATGTGACTCTTGTGCTGGGCATAAGTATGCTTACATTAGTTGCCGGGCTGATGCTTCTATGCCAAAATGCTTATTTTTAAAACCGTTTATACAGCTCGATATTATGCTGGAGGTAGTTCAGATTTAATGCGTCACTCAAGGATTCAACTACAAGGTTGTGCTTGGGATTCAAACCTGCTCATATTCTTAAGCAGTATAAACTGTCTGTGTTTGTTCTGCATGACGGGCATAAATTGTTCAGGTCAAATCCTATGTTTCTTCTTGGTTGCTCTGGCATTGGATAGGTTTGCTGTATTTGTCTTGTCCTTCACTTCATTTTTAATAAAAGTTGTTGCATTCACAGGGACTAAAGCCACATTTTTAACACAAATTACTTCTGTCCCCATGAAGCTGTGGTAACCACCCCATTTTTCTGTTATGGAAATATGACCTCAAAATGTGGAATTGGAATGCCGTATTTAAGTTAATGTCCTTCCAATGCAGAGTCCCCACACCCTCCTCTTATGTTACAATAATAGACCAATGACTGCAGAAGAAAGAAAAGTACACATAGGTGTGCTTACACCCCCCCTCCCCAACACACTAAAAGTGACAGTTTATGATACCAGTTTTGGAAATACTGAGAGACAGCCATTGGCCACTTAGATTTTGGAGATTTGTTTGCCAGTGTACCTTAAGTATGCTGTGTTTTCCCTTGTTGGTCTTGAGTGGGCAATTTTGCGTTGCGGGGTTTTTGTGCAGCTTTGGTAAATCACTGTGGTGGGCTGCCATGTCAAGCTGACAGGTTCATGGTATCACTGGAAAAGAGAACCAGACCCATCCATCTTGCGTCACGATTGCCTTAGACTGGAGACCCGGCTTCCCAGTGGGTTTTGGCTTCATTTCCGAAATGTGAGTCTACTTTCGAGTGCGCTAAGAGTGGACCTTCAGGTCCGCATAATAGCAAGTGACTCTATTGGGAAGGTCACGCTCCCGGCCAGTCCCAGCAGTGGAGCTTGGATCTGAACAGGTGGGATGGCACTAAATCCTTCGTCCTCTGTTGTCTTCATGCCTTAACTCCCGCGTGAGCTGCTAGGGGTCAAAGGCAGTGGTGTAGACTTGTGTTGGTGGTGGGGGATTTAGTGGGTTTTGCTGAGGGGTTGAGGACAGTAGAGGACACATACTAGCCCAATTAGAAGCTGTGTTGACAGGACGCCCCCCCCATTCCCTTCTAAATTTACTGCTCTCCATTGGCATGCATTTTGTATAAGGAGGCTGAATTGGCGTCACATGGAGCATTTGTGCTAAAGTTGTGCAGGTCTATAACCAGTGAATTGGGAAAAAAATCATCCTAATGTTTTCCATCTGTTTGTAGTTACAGCTTCCCCCTCCCCTTCTTGAAGAAGGAATGGCCACAGCAAGCAAAGTCCTGGATCCCCGTAGCATTTGTATGTAACATAGATCCTTGTATGTTAGGGGTGCAATGATTAATCGACAAAAATCGGCAATAAAAATAGTCGCCGACTAATGTGATTGCCGATAATTGTCGCCAGACATATTTTTAAACGGAGTGAGACGTTTTCCTTCCTTTCTACCTGTGCAATACTCCTGCACCAATAGACTGCACCAAAACACCACACTGGTGAGATTCGCTTTTGCGCAATAGCATTCAGCGACAGGTAGAAGAATGGCGGCCACAAATCAGGCATCATCGCGTATTAGACTCTCTAAAGTCTGGGACATTCGGATTAAAGTTCTCCGTCACTATGATCGATTTCTGTCAACTGAGTGCACTAAAGGTTAATAATGTGATTTATGTTCATCCAAAGGAAAAAAATGTGTGTGTGTGGGGGGGGGGGGGGGCTGTATTTATTTTTTTTAATTACGATTTGTTCTTCCTAAAAATAAACATTATGGTTTACACAGTTCGCT
>JABFDZ020000001.1:51180607-51206308 GCA_019775955.2 Pollimyrus isidori
GTCTCGCCCGAATGACCGAGCTCCTCACCCTGTCTCTAAGGGAGAGCCCAGCCACCCTGCGGAGGAAACTCATTTCGTCCACTTGTACTCGCAATCTCGTTCTTTCGGTCACTAACCACAGCTTGTGACCATAGGTGAGGGTAGGAACGTAGATCAACTGATAAATCAAGAGCTTTGCCTTTTGGCTCAGCTCCTTCTTCACCATGACAGACCGATGCAGCGCCCGCATCACGGCTGACGCCGCACCGATCCCTCACTCATGATAAAGACCTCGAGATACTTAAACTCCTCTACTTGGGGAAGGACCTCTTCTCCAACCTGACTCATAAGTTATACAAATCCTTACTTTCTACATCCTGGGATGGCAAATTCATAAAATCAATACATTCATGTGAGAACACATAGAGAACACAACTGGTAAAGTGAGAAATTAGACAAAAGCTCAGAGAGAATGAGTTACAGAGGGGTAATAACCTGAGGGATGTAAGTAATATTTTGAGTGTGATACTTACCCAGCAATATCAATCATGGGCTGACTGGGAGGGTCAGGGTATGCGGCAACAGTGGCAGACATCTATATTGCAATGAAAATGAAATTGTCTGTACTGTCAGAGCACAGATTAAACATAATGTTAACACAATTTACATCAGCAAGGATTAGCAGTCTCCCTCTATTTTCTCATCGAAGTAGGTCGTCAGCATTTGGATGAGGCAAAGAGACAACTCCACGTCATTCTGGGAGAGGGCAACCATGTTCTTTGCTTTTGTCCTTAAATATCCCTTTATTTCAATCAACTTTTTTTGTTCTTTACTACAAGAATGTTTTAGCAAAACTTTTAAAAACTAATCCCATGCATATTTTGTCTCATACAGTTGTTTACAGTACATCGCAAATTAATGAAATAAAGGTGAATGACCAAGCTAGCTCAAGGTGTATGCTAGCTAACATTTTCATTGATACATTATTGCCAAGTAGCCTAATGTAAGCGGTCTCATTGAATTTCAACATAAAAAATACTTAGTGTAGATTCAGAAAAAATAGATAAATCGCAATTACCATTCAGAATACTAAAACAGTCGGATTACGGAGACTTCTAAAGATTTATGACCGCTTGCCAAAAGGGCCAAGTGAGAATGAAAATCACCTTTCTCTTCGTATTGTTCACTCTTCTTTATTGAATGAACTCCAAAATCAATACAATTTTCTTCCTATTTTTACTTTTTTAAGTAAACTTGTTAATATACGATATGGTGGGCTTTGATGTTACACGATTTAGTAAATGGCCGGGTTACTCAACGAGACTCAAGTCAGATTTAATCAAGGACGGAAAATACTGTATCATATAACACAATAAATCCATTGTGTTTTTACAGCATTTTTTTACGGTGTATACTTATGAATTTGTATCTAAGGGATGTTCTAAGAGCAAATACATAATGAATCTTGGATGTCAGTTTGCTATTCATGTCAGCAGTAGCCTACTTTTTACTTTTCTTTAACCTGCCTAAATTGGATAATACGCTAGTCCAATTTTAATAATCGGTTAACGGTAAACAAGTCGGGTTTTATCCATTAAGCAGTTTAATACCAGGAGGTACACAAAGCAACATTGAAACAAAGACTGAATATATATATAATCCGTAGCTACGAACTGCATGACGACTGGCTTCTGGATTTAGCAACAGACAATTAAAAATGGTGGCTTGGGGTCATATATAACCAAAACATTTAATAGTAGCAGGCGATATCTAATTTTTGGTTACGTCCATACATTACATTTAGGTATAGGCCTACGGTATTTCGGATTTTCGGCTATATTTTAAAACACAACTTTTATGGTATTTTCAAATGCCCCATGACACAGTTCCTCCAAGTGGAAAAAAAGATGCTGCCATGATTATACCGCGAACCTAAATAGTTATACTAATAGATGCCTTTTCAGTTCGTAAACGTGAATGTAATTTTAAGTACAAACGGCTTGTTGGCCATTAACCGTTACATAGTTGATTAAAAACGCGGGCGTGGGAATCGGTAAATTGAACCGTAATTCAAAAATCTTATGAAACTCCCAGTTCTTTATAAATTAGAACCTGTTCTCGATCCCTCCCATTGCTGCATGTGATATAGGCCTACTATGACAGTTAAAAAAGGCAAGTCGCATTGGTGCGCCCACTTATATTTAGTAGCACCCTCTCTAAAATGGTCGCATTATGGTGTCCCGCTTTAATGGTCATGTTCCACACCAAAAAAAAAACGCTTTGAAGTACAATAATAAAGTCAAACAGGTTCACCAGGAATCGCAGAACTCTCATTTAACTTAAAATGGCATTATAATGGTGATGCGGTGTGACCCACGACAGTCCTGTCCATCCTCCCAAGCTTGAGTAAAGGCTGTCATAAAACTGCAAGATGGCTTCTTCTTTGAAGACTACTACCCTGAGGATTCCCTCTCCCTCTGGCTCCTGTTGTCTTCTGCTTCCAAGGGTACATTATACAGTGAGGGGTACTGTAGGTATTAGGATGAATCCATGGGCCCCCAAATGTTCAGCTGGCCTTGAGCCTCAATCAGTCCAGTGTAAAGGTTTCAAAGCACATCCTCGGAGGAGCCGGATTAATCGATCCCATATTTTGTCTTATTTGCATTAACATTGAATCCAATTAAGAAGGATGGAACAGGAGGGGTATACTCCCCTGGAAGAGGACGCCCGGGAAGCTAACAATGATTTAATTAGGTTTTTCTTACAAATTAATTTGTGTTTCTCTTTACCGGGATACAAACATTGTATAGATCATTTCTGTTTGTATAGTTCTGTCTTCCTTTTGGTCAAAATAGAGGAAACTTGGAATGTGGAGCAGGAGCAGAAGAGAATGTGAGGGATCAGGGTAACAAGATTGGAGTGGAGATCAAACAGAAGGGAGCTTTTGGAAGGAAGCTGGGTGGTTTCTATTAATAGTTTTATGTAAATGATAAAATAATTGACTGCCTTTCATTCAAACAAATGAATTCTGGTTTTGCAACATAACACAGATTGCTGAATAAGGAAAAATACCATAAAGTCATCATGTATCAGAACAATTTTTATTCATTGCAACATACAAATCCATCATCACAACCTGCGAATGAGTCTATGAGAAACCCTTGCGATGCGATTTCTCCTCCTCCTAGTCACACTGCTCTCTCATCACCCCAAGATTCCCATCGTAATGAACCATGGAAAACAGTTAATGGCTTCTGTTACAGTAAGGCACTGTAATGTTTATCACATGCATCATAACAAAAAAAAAAAAAAAAAAAACTTTACCATTATTGCTGTTAATTTCTGTGCTCTTTAATGAAATGGTTTGGCTAAGGCAATCTGGTGAGTTTTGTTTCTCCTATGTAAATGGTCTGGTAGGTATATGTAAATCCAGTGTAACCAGTTCTTCCAGTCATAAGCAGGCAGATAGCAAAAGTATGGATTGTTTGGGGGTCCCTGAGGTTTTGGTATAAACCAAAAGGAGGGTTACACAAGCCAGATCAAGGCATCCAAAAACACTTCTACATACAAAATGTCATTGTCCGTGATATAAATCAACAAAAAATGTCAGCCTTGGCAAACTGATTTCAAACACTTTACTAGTTAATAATCCACTGACTGTTTCCCATCAAACGTAAAGCATAAATTAAGGCACTGTCCATTAACATACCCTGACTAGGTTCTAGTGAGCAGCTGGTGTGCTAACAGGAAATGCCGGGTCTGTGCCTCACACGGCCTTGAACGTGATAAGATATTCAGGATATGCACCGGAGTCACAGAAGATGACGAAGATGAAAGGGTTTTGCAGGTTGTCAACAGCGCAGTCATGTTGACCGGCTTGGGGGTCGTTGGGATTCAGGGGTTTGGGCTCCATCAGCTTGGACTCCGCCAGGCAGGGCTTCCCCGTCAGGACACGGGCCCTGTAAATGTACTTCTGGCCCTGATCGTCTGGGCTGGAGTAATCATCACAGCAAGAGTAGTAAGCTTGTTTGGCGAAGTAGGTTCCCAAGCCGTACTTTGTAGCTGTGGTAAAGGGAAATAAATTATTATTCACTTCTCATCACCAATATCCCAGTATAATACAGAAATTACCTTAATACTGAAGAAGTCTCAAGAAACTTTGGTCACCCTATTTCAGAATGTGTGAGTTCAACAAAGAGAAGAGGTACACTGAGAGCCACAAAAAAGGTTAATCCTGATGACTAATTTACTGTTAGCACTGATTTGAGGACTTTGTGCCTTCACCCAAGGGGCAGTGGGGGCTTTGTGGTACCCTTTCTAATTGTGTAGACGGGGCACAGTCCTCAGGTTTACTCAAGAGTAGAATGAGGAAAATGTTGCTCTCCGAATGTTGAGTGAGTCAGGTCTCCCCTTGATGGTAACATTTCTTTAAAAAAAAATATTGCAATCACTGCCGTATATGCCAACGCTAAACATACCGTTTCTGCCACAGAAGCTCCTGTTGAAGCCGTTGGCATTGATCTTCTGGCAGATTTCCTTCGTGGTGCCGTGGTACAGCATCTGCTCATTGGGGTTCTTAGGATACTTCTTATCAATGGCCTGTTTCCGCACAGAATAGCTCTGCCACAGCATTTTATGCTGGAGTCGCTCTATCTGTCAAGAGATCGGCAAAGTGCCAAATTAGTGATTCATATTGAACTGTCACAGCTTGATTTGGTTCTACAAGAAGCTCCAGTTTATTTTATATAGTTGTCATTTGCTGAACAGTCTCTGTTCACTGGAATCACATCCAGCATGCAGGCCTGCCCTGTGCCTGACCTGCCTGGGACCTCCTCCACACTCCATCTGGCCTTTCACGGGACAAGCAGTTGGAAGTTGACTGGGTTTCTCACCTGGACCACTTCAATGCACTTCTTTTGCGTCTTTGTAAAATGTTGGCAGGATGCTATAAAGTCCTTTGAAATGTTCTGGAATTCCTGTGACGTTGCAGCCAGAGGAACAGCAATGTAATTTTTGCCACCCATCTTGGTCCATGTTGGAGGTGTCTGAATCAAAGCTAGAGGGAGATGTTTGGAACAATGGTCAACGAGTCTCTCAGAAACTCCTCACCATTCTTCAGTGACAGGCAGGAGTTCATGTTTGAGGTTTACCCAAGAATAACCCTGATATATTTGCTCATGAGGTGAACACATGATTCTACTAAAATGTGGCACATTTCAACGGCTAAGACATCAAAAACATGAATCTTGCTGCCAGTGCTCTCATATCGTATGTATATATATTATATGAAGTTTGATTTGTCTACCTGTGTCCGAATCTCCCACAAGGGGTGTCCTTCTGATCTTGAAGCGTATTCCTTTGCCATTTGTCATCTGCATCTGCTCTAGATCCACTTTGTATGTTTCCCCTTTTTGTGTGAACAAATGAGTCTTCTCCTGTCGGATGTAGGCACACTCCAAGTTATAGCTAATATTAGACTTAATTGAGGTCCAACTTCCCCGTTTCACCTTCTCCCACAGGACTGTTTTTTTTATCCGTTTCTCCTCAAATTTCTGGTTCTCTCTCTCTTTGGCTCCCTGGAGGATGTCTTTGATCTTCAGGACAGCCATGAGAACATCGTCCTTCTTTCCTGACACTGTCAACTTGTCGACCTGAACCGCCACACATAGATGGTGCTTGATGCTCAGGTCGATTATAGTTTGTTTCTCTACCTCCTGGAGGAAGCACAGGCTTTGGGCTTCCACATGCTGTGAACTGCACTCCTCTGCTAGCAGGTCCTCTAGGCACTTCTTTACCTGGGCCAGGTTGCCGGCAGCCGTCCCATATACCTCCACGGTCATGGTGGGATAAGTCACATTGGCCAACAGGCTGGTGAGATCCAATGAAGGATGAGACTGGCTTCTCTTTGGACCAGGTTTTGATTTTTCCAGCTTTTTCGCTAAAGTGGACACAAGAAACACCTTAAGCTTTGCACACTATTGTAAATTATTGGTCTTGGCATACAGTGAAAAATGGTTTGTGTTATAAATTGTGCTAAAAATGCTGCTTTCTACAGAATGGTCTTCACTAGAATATTCCACTAGTTAAAGGGACTCCTAGCAATGGCTAATTTACAGCTAGAGCAGGTTACCAAGCCTTACCAGGGGACACCTTACATTTCTTCATGGCTTGTTCAAAGCTGGAAAACATGTTTTGTTGAAATATGACGATGTGAATAGAAGTAACATTTGGCTGGGGGTTGTCCTGCAGGAAGGTCTGGATGGCATCCATCATGGCTACAGCCACCTGGTCTGCATGCAGGTTTCCTGCTCCTGAACAAGGAAAGGATACGTACTTGATATCTAATTTCAAAGACATTAATAAGACTCCTGGCGGTTTGGCAATTAAGGACACAGACTCATGAAGGTCTCTAATTCAAAGATATTTCCAAGATATTTAATGTGAATCCATCACTAAAAGTAGGCAAAGTCTGTATACAAATATCAGTTAAGCAATGGAGAAGAACGTGATTGATTTCCATTTGCATACCAGTGCCCAGTGCTGGGAATGACACTGATTGAACGTTGATGTCGTTACAAGCCTTCAAGACTTTGCACATGGAACTTTTGATGGCCGTATCTGTGGTCTGCCCGACCATGTGGACAATGTGTTTTACTGGGAGTTTTCCTGGTTTGGTGACCACCAGTCCATCACTTGGCTGGGTTCCTAGTTAAAAGCACACAACGAAGAGACAGTGTGTTTACACACAGATAGGATGCGACACCACTACCCACGTGACAGGAATGCACTGGATACACACCCAAAGCTTTACACTCATCCACCACACTATCTCCTGCTGCTTTCAGGATGGCCCCAGAAACACCTGACAAGGAGAATATGGCATCAGTCACAAGCATTTTCACGGAAGTGGACAGCATGACTACTTTAAGATAATTATCCAAAGATGCCAGCATGTTATGAAATAAATAACACAAAATCAACATTTCCCATTAACTTTGATAATGAATACCACCATGACTATAAATCACAAATCGGATGACATCACAGAGAAGCTCACAGCTCTGCAAAGCATTTGGGATGGAGACCAGCATGGACATTAGAGAAGCTGCAAAATTACAACTTTGCGCCTGAAAATCCAAATAACCCTATTCTATCTGCTTTTGGCTCCCCCCTAATCAGCACTGGCCTTGGCCAAAGCCACTGCTGCATTCAACAACTCCCCCGGAAGAACAAGGCAGCGAGACTCTCTTGCATTCCTCTCCCCCAATCCCAAGGACACCCTCTGTATCTTTCTGTACCTTCGCCGCCTCATACCCCCAGCGTGAACAGACAGGACTGTGATCAGCGTCTCTATGGCTGCAGGGCCGGATGGCTGTCTGTCTGTGCTGGACTACCTCCACCTCCCTATTCCCTGCCCTGGTGCAAGTCATGATTTTTTATGTTGTAACGTGTACTGACTATACGCTTATGTTGCTGGGGTGTTTTTTCTGTTCCTACATTATACTCCCTACTGGAGTACAGTCTGGGGGCTGTTTTTTTAATTCTCTTCCTCTCTCCTCATGTAATTCTGTTTTCTCTGTTCTTACTTCCCCGGTTGGCTTGTAGAGTGGCTGTTTCAACACTGCTCTACGTGCCTCAAATTGCCCCTCGGGGGGGACTTGCAGGCAGACCGACAACCCACCCACCCACCCACTCACGACGGCCCACCTTGATTTTGAAACCGTTGTGACAGTGGGTGGTTTACCTGTGTTTAAGTTCAGGGTTGTGTTGGTGCTGTTAACAACGGCGTCGGTGGTCTCCTTGGTGATGTCTCCACAGAATGCCTTAATGTCTATTGGTCCCATGACTACCTTAATGCTGCCTGCCAGGTACAAACAATATGAAAGGTCATGACCTCTCATTAAACAGTGTTTGAGATAAATTTCTGAAAGAAGTGCCTCTTACTGCTAGAGGAACCTTGATCTTCCTCTTCAGATTCAGAGCTCCAATCCTCCTCATCATCAAGGGATTCATTCTGGTTGAAGAGAAACCAAATAATACATATAAATTAATCAATACATGATTTCTTTAAAATTACCATTTGGTAAATGAAGGACAACAGGCCACTGCTTGATTCAATGATTCAGTCATTTCAAGTTGTTATTATTACATACTGTTGTTTTCCACAGCTGGAGTCCCTGAAGAACGTCTTTCAGGATATCATCTTTGTCAATGACAACGTAGACCAGTTTGAGTACGGTGGTGGCACACCGGCTGAGGTGCTTCTCAAGCCCTTTGAGCATGGCAGTGATTGCATCTGCTGCTTTCAGACCACCACCTCCTGCACTCAGTGCATGGAAAGATACAGAATGAATAACAGGATCCAAGTAGACCACTATAGTCTTCTGTTTAATTACATGCATCAGAAATGACTCCTCTGCTCTGAAGGGACACCAGTGACCAAGTGAAAGCACTTATCGATTAACTGGATCTGTTACTGGGATAAGAACCAATATGCAACACCAAGAAAACATAAATTTACAATGTTACAACTAACCACATAAGGTCAACTACTGCTCAGAAAAAAAGACAAAACTAACAGCTGTAGCTGGATATTTATGGTGAGTGTTTTCCTCATGAATATCTAATGTGTTTGTTAGATATCTATGGTACTGGTTAGATATCTATGGTATCCTATTTATCCATTATATTACACATGCTGACCGGTGCCAACAGCAGGGAAGGAAACGGTGGTGATCTGGTTGTTCTCACACTGCTCCAGCACCCTCTCCACCCGGGACGTCACCTCAGCACACGAGTGAGGCCCCAGCATGTGGATGATGAAGTCACATTGAAGGGCTCCACCACCAGTAACGGCGACCCGGTCATCATCCAGGGGACCTGCGTGCAGACGCAGGCAGGGGACACTGAGCAGCCTTCGCAGTTAAATCAAAGCACTCCATGCCATACAATGCAGACTCACTGAGTTTCTTGCATTCATCTTCCACTGACTGTCCGGCAGCCTTCAGTATAGCTCCAGAAACACCTGACAGACGAGAGGGATATAGAAACGGCCTCCAGATAAACCCGGAGGTTACCACAGTGACATGAAGGATGATGCATTCAGAGGCGCTGCTTGGCTGCGTGTGCAAGCAGTGCTGCTCACCTCCTTTCAGGCTGAGATCCTTGTTGGTGGTGTTGATGATGCCTCTCACCGTTTCTGTGACGATGTTTCCTTTCCGCACCTCCAGTCTCACCTTGTGAATCCTGACTTTAGAGGTCCGTCAACGTTATTTTAGTAGCAGCATATGCAAGTAAATGCAGGAAAACGTACTTCAAGTTGCCATGTCAGGGGTGGAATGAGCATCTATTATAAACACTTAAATCATGTGAAAATAAGCTTTTTTGCAAATGCCACAAAGGGAGCTTACCTTGATTCGCAGGTAGCTGCTCCTCACTTGACTGAAATTCCAGACAGAGAAAAACAATGAACTTCCCATTGAATAATTTTAAATAAAATTTTAATCACATACAAATAAATATACTGACATGACACTATATAGCCCAACCCCCTTAGTCTAAAGCTGCAATGAACCTACAGGCAAAGGTTTGCATAGCTAAATATTCCTCATATGGAGGGTCGCTGGTGTTCAATATCAAACAAATAAGCACAAAGACCTGTTTCTTGGGCAGTGACAGGTGTGTCTTCTCAACAAAATATTCATAAAGGCACTGGAAGACCCTGTCTTCTAAGGCCACTATGTAAACAAATCGGATGCAGGTTGAGGCCGACTTTGATGAATGGTTCTCCAGTCCTTTGAGGATGGCTTGGAGAGACTCCTTTGGTCCAATGTTACCTCTTCCTGTGAGAAATTAACCATTTAAAATGTGCTGCTTTATTGTTCTGTCACATGACCTCGGTATTTAATAAAAGGATCACTCATTGGCTGAGGGTGACAGGAGGCGTGGTTTCACCTGTCCCAATGGCTGGGATGGAAACCTCAGCACAAGTCTTGTCCTCACACAGCTGCAGGACCTTCTCTATGGAGGCTGTGATGCCAGCTGTGGTGCTTGGCCCCACCATCTGGATGATGTGCTTGCAGCTCAGACTGCCCCCACTGGTCACCACCACTCCATCCTCTTTCTGGGCACCTGACAGGGTGAGCAGGTTTAAGGTAAGCACCTAAAGCCACCCATCAGAGCAGCATTCTTAAAGAGAGCTACTCAGTCATATTGATTACATAGGTAATCATGTATTAAGCTGATACTTATTGCTGCATGGATTTTTAATCCTACACGGAGCATCATGGGATATAAGGTATTACCCAGTTTGGCACATTCATCTGTAACTGATTTCCCAGCTGCCTTCAGAATGGCCCCAGAGACACCTTTGAAATGTAAGGGAGACAAAATGTCTTAATAAATAATAAGGAGAAAATGCTGCAGCTAATGGGAAAAGTGCATGAAGTTTCCTCCCTTTGGAATTACTGTACTGAAGTGTGCAGTTGTTCCATAGCAACCGAACTATACTCACAGAATGAAGTTCATTTCAACCATTTCTATTGTTTCCTGCTAATATCCTACCAGCAACCCCTCTTTCCTTCCCCACTAGTGGACCCTCACCGGTTTGAAGATTTAAAGTGCTGTTGGTGGAATTCACGATGGCGTCCACCTTCTCTTGGGTAATATCTCCCTTTTTCAGCATCACCAGCATACTGCCAACGAGCACTCGGGATGCTGGTGTCAGAGAAGTTCCAGGCCAGGAGGAAGGGCAGTCAAGGTATGAACTCAGATGTTCTGCATGCACATTACTGCTGATCGCCATGTCAAATGGTTTAAAACCACGAATCATCACTTACCCGCTTCCGAGTTCGATGGGACCTGCAGTGGTTGAGTGATATTTGCTTTGTTTGACAGTCTGGTGTCCTTTCCCGTGGTGCCACTGTGTGCCTGTTTCCCAGCCTGGAAGTGAAAACTTCACTTAAAAACAATACACAAAATGTTTATAATCTTTAGGCTTTGATCATAAATTAAGCTATAACGAAAAACAAGTTAAGCTAGGTGAAGAAGTTATGGTCAACGCTTTGTGACGGTCCAGCTGACCTCACAGAAACGGGGATTAGAGAATAAGATGGCTGACTTAATGCATTTATTTTGTTAGCACAAGCAAGGCGCCATGTTTAAGTTAACAGAATGGTGTTGAAGTGCTGTTTACCACACGTTTGGCTCCTGAGTCGACGGGCAAAGGATGCCGACGGGGAAACAGGACACAGTTATTGGTTCCAGGTGTAATTGGAACGGGACCAATGCAGCATTCACTATAGGGGGTTTCTAAAGGTATTGGCCCTGATCAAGCCATCCATTGGGAATATCTGGTGATATTATAAGTGGTGCGAATGTGAAATGTTTAAGTGTGCAGGCAGTGTCAATATCTCTGTTTAGTTTCCGAGCATAGGTGATGGTGGTTGTTTAATTGTTTGTTTAATGACCCCCTGTTTATTGTTAAGGGTGCTGGCCACCATGTACAAGTAGCTCCTGTTTGTGTTGTATGGGAGGAGGTCTGGTGAAGTGTGAGTGGCATGGTGGGTTTGGTGATATGCTCTGAGTGGTAGTCCTCTGCTGTTAGATGCTATCATTAGTCTGGCCATAAGTGCCCGTTTTGAACGGCTGCAAGTTCTTTATAATTTTTTCCTTTTGAATTTTGTATTATCTGATATCTTTGCTATTTTGGACCTGAACTGCTTGAAATCTGTCAAGCCATCTTCATTAAAGTATTGTCCAAATCTTTTGCTGTCTCTGCGTCTGTGGCCAAGCCCAGGACTTTGGTGTAGGGGTACCCGCTCGGTCCTGTTACACACTTACAATTTCATTTGCCACGTTATTGAATTCCTCTACTATCTTGATATCCGGGTCGACGATGAGTATTTCCCTCAGATCCTGAGGTGCTCCTTGGTAGGTTTCACAGAACTCCAGGATGGCCCCAATAACTGCCTTGCAGCTCTCACTAACGGGGTAGCCGAAGGCTCCACAGCCCAGAGCTGGCATCACTATGGAGGTGAGCTTCTTGTCCTGCGCATTTGTCAGGCATTTTAGGATTGCTGACTTGAGGTGAATGAACTCGATGGTTTGATCATTGGGCTGGTGACCCCTACTCCCCCAAGCAGAAATCCCAGCATACATAAGGATCTTTGCAGATAAGTTCCCCGGTTTGGAAAGAACGACGTCTCCGGCTATTAAAGCATTTCCTTCTTTAGTTAAACTGTTTAAGGCTTCTTGTATCTGAGGGCCCCCGATCTCTAGAACCTTCTGAGCAACGGGCTTATCAAAAGCCAAGTTACCGCTCAATGGACAAACTATGACATCACCCGAGTGGCCGGACATGTCACCCTGGACAATGGTTAGCGTGATGCTGCTAGCTATGTTATGGCTGTAGCTTCGTGCAGAAGCTGCAGGGCTGGTTGCCTCAGTAGGGAAATGCAACATGCACCCAAATTCTTTGGCTTGGGCTTTGAGGGCAGTTTGGTTCTTCTCCAGCACTATGAATTCCCCAGCTTTGAGAAATGTGTGCTTCTCCTTCACAATGAGAGCCAGCTGGCTTTTCACTGCCAAGATGGCTTCCTGGATCTTGTCACTGGCTGCAGTGACCTTCAGACAGAGGGAAGTCTTTGATGGCACTATTATTGCATTCAGGACTTTGATGGCAGGTACCTCCGACAAGTTCATGCAGTCATTTATAAAGTCCAGCACTTCCACAGACTCCACAGTAACATCATCCATTACCGGCATTTTGTTATTTAGGTAGCCTTTCAGTTTCCTTGAAATGTCTGCCACTGCACTGCAGAATCCTGTCATTATGATCGATTTGTGAGACTGTAAGACTTTGACATTAGACACATCTTCTGTCAGATCACCCAAGAAGTGCCTCCAGTTTTCATCCTTAGTGACCTTCAGTTGTTCAGGGGTCAACTCCAACACCTCCTCTTTCAAAACCGCCATTACAGTCTGTTCAGCTTTAAAAATATCTTGTTTCTCTGCAAGGATCTGGTAAGAATCCCCACTCTTCAGGATGACTGCACAAATACCTTCCTGCGATTTCTGCTGAACAAAGTGATCATGCTCAAACTTTTTCAAATCTAAGCAGTTCAAAAACTTTGCTAGGTGACCTGAGATACTTAATGTTTTAGTGGCCAAATTCTCTCTCTCTTTCTTGATAATCATTTCTGCTGAACTTACTAGGTCTGTAAGTCCTTTAAGGTGGATGCTCAGGTTTTCATTATCTTTTGATATTTCAACACCATCCACTTTACTGGAAACCAAATTCCAGAGAAAATCAAGTTCCTCTTTAGAATTCAGAGGGATCATCCTCACCACGGTATTTCTCTGAATGGCCAGTTCCTCACTGGTGTTCTTCACATAGAGCTTAACAGAATCCGCAACTGGATTCACTTCATTTTTCTGCCCCACCACCAAAATTCTATGATGGAGACCTTCATAAAAGACACTGACATCAGGGGAGACCAGGCTGAGGCATGCATCCTTGATCCTCTTCCAGATTTCATTTTCAGCATCCAGCTTGATCACAATATATCTCTTCAGCAGGCTCTCCACATCAGTCTTGGCTTTGCTCTCCCAAACAGAGGCCACATGGTACATCTGCAGAGACTCTTGATCCACTGTCATCTCCAGCAAAATCTTTGACTGTTCCACGGTTTTGTCAAGTAAAACTCGAGCGTGGACGTCCTGCAGCGTCTTCTCAAACTGCTCCATGAACTTCTTGTTGTGACTCAGGTGGTTGAGCAGCACAGAATCGTAATGCAAGGTTATTTTGCTAGGAGCGGTGGGTGGGGGTGCGGTTTTTCCAGTCAGAGCCTTCTGCAGATGGGTGTAGAACAGAACCACTTGCAGAGTGACCCCACCAAGACTATGCACGTGTTCAGCGACATTGTGGGCCACTGTTGGAGGAGAATCAGGAAATGTTGCTGTGACACTGCTTAAAACGTCTCGATGTCAGAGTTATTACATGTAAATCACTACTTCTGTTTAAAATATATCTGGTAATTTTAAAGACAGGATTAGGTTAATAAATTTAGGTTCATCTTTTCAACTTAGAACTTCAAGAAAGTTGGATATTTTTGTAGGAGCTACCAGGGCTGGACTGGGATTAAAAATAGGCCCTGCCCATGCAGGCTCACTAAACATCAAATTTACCTTCGGTAAATTTACCAAGATTGTATGAAAATTGCAGTCCAATGGCACAAATCTATTACAAAAGTCTAGGGCCTTAAAAACAGAAAGAATATAGTCATCAAAACATACCACGCCAGTCTCTGAAGGTTACAGTCACACTCCTGGTCTTGTCAACCCAGTTCAAGGAGCTGATCTCTCCCCCTTTACTCCTCTTGCTGTTGAAGTACAACATCAGTGCCTCCTCAGGGATGTTGTCCATCTTACCCTCGACCAAGATGGTGTCTGTGCGCATCATGCGGGAAGCTGTGATCTCCATGTCCTCCAGCTTCTTCATTGAGCATTTCTCCAGAAAAAACTTTATGTCTAAATGAAGGATTGATGTGTTAAGCAAGCGAAGATCATCTGCAACTCAGTCCTGTAGAATTCTAGTTATTCCATATTAATACACCTTTATTTCTTTTATACAACCGTTTCTAAGACTGAAATGTAAATACATCTCCTCCAGACATGTCACCTCCCAGCCAGGAAGCACCCCATCTTTGCTCTAGGAAAAGCCCAGTGTTATCCATTTTCATATATAATTGCACAAACTCATTACTCAATTTTTTTTTTTTTTTAATTTCTATATGCATCGTGTTTCCCGTAATATTCTTTTCAGGGTGTGGTTTGTGTACTGTGTGCTATTAATATAAGATATACTGTCTTTGCACTTTGTCTTGTTTTATACTACATTTTGTCTGCCTACACTTTACCTGCTTTGCTGCTGTATACACCAGAATGCTCACCTTACTTTAAGCTACTAATTCCTCAATACCAACGTTTATAAAAGTGCGGATCTCACCGATGTCCTGCTTAAAGGTGACTGCCAAGCTGCCTGGTTCACTGAGGGTCTCCCACGAATGCTCCGCCCCCTTGCTGCAGCTCTTGATGTAGACTGAAATGACACTGTGCTTGCAGCTGCCGGCGAATCCACTCAGGATGAACCTACGTAGGTCCAGCCTCTCCACGTCGGCCCTTTCATCGTAACACGCCACTCTGAAGGAGCATTCTCCGATCCTGTGGTCCTCTTTAGCCAGGACCTTCTCCGTGTCTGAGAAAGAAAGGTGGGTGAGTGATGCACTGGCTGTGGTGTCAGAAAGGGGGCAGTGGTTCTCAGGCTTGGTCACACATGTGACTTTTGAGAGCCAGACAATTTCAGAGCCACTACATCATTCAGAATAATCTATTAAGTTTCCTGAGCGTTGTCATCAGCCCACAACCAGCACAATATATCGTCTTCATCAACAGCAACAGCCCCTTCCCATTTCTGGGGTCAAAAATTGCTCTGCCCTCTGGGATTCTGGGGCCACAAGAAGCTATTCCCCCATGGGTCTAGGGGTCACAAGGAGCCCCACCCTCGGGGGTCCAGGGCCACAAGGAGCTCTACCCTTGAGGGTTCTGTGGTCACACCAAGACCCTGATTCACCAATCAAATAGCATATAAAATGTTATCTGGGAAAAAACATTAAAAACATTGACTGAAACCACACTTGACTTTCAGGACAGTTTGAGGGTTACTGTATCACAGCAGGGCTCTGCATTGAAAGCATGACAGGAATTTAGGCCACAGCTTATACTGCTGTTTAATGTGCCAAAACCACATTTTTTTCTCTTGCTGAGCAATGTTCATGCACTCAATATATTAAATAATGATAAGTATGCCACTTACCTGACTGGTTTGACAGCCTGAGAATCCAACCATCTTCCCAATGTTTTTTTATATTGACATCACCAGAGAACTGCTCAAAGTACAGCCTTAGCAAATTGTCGTTGATGGACTGAGTGCCGCTCACTAGCAGTGTGACTGTGCCGCCATCACCCTCCTGTGAGGCTACGCGTTGCGATGAGACAGGCAAATGATACATACAAACTGCATGCATAAATAAAGGATAAAAACTTCTTATGCAAAAAAGGCTTTAAAGGGGGTTACAGATCATCATCACTAGGGGTCATAATTTCTCAGTTTCAAAACCATGAATTCTTATTTTTACTAACGAGGCCATCTTCAGCTCACCGGATAGGCCTAAAGTGTTTTCAGGATGGATGGATAAATTACGCTACTGTTACAGTTATACTTACATTCTTGATAAACGGTGACTTCCTCCTAAAAAAAGTAAACATGTTATTGCTTAATGCAATGCATCTTATTGAGCTTTTCATTCCAAATTCCCAAATCTGCGACTTGTCTGTAAACAATATTTATTACCTGCTTTCCAGATGCTCTACAATGCTCCTGTTTCTCCTGAATCAAGCAGGGTGAAGGTGTGCGTGATTCTCTCTTAATACCTGTGTTCACTTTTTCCCCATGTTGTTTCACAATAAGGTCCACCTTTCCCAGTCCCTTAAAATCAACCGCATGCATTTTCTTTTCTAGGACCTTTCGGGCGTCTAAGAAAAAGGAGGCAGATGTCGAATCATTGCATTTGTTGTCCTGGTCAAAGGAACTTCTTAGAATCATATTTTCATTTTCACTTCCAGTTAGCGACGAATACTACGTATATACTGTCGCATCAGTACTCAAAATCCCTATCAAATTCCGTAGGATGTCTTACGTATACATGTTACATTAATTAAATTAATTTTATTCCTGTGTATTACCTTCGTCGGTAACGTAAACCAGCAGTGCCTTTTTCCTGTCATTGGGGTGTTCCCGGATTTCCAAAACTTCTCCTCCAGATTTCCTTCTGTTTTTGAAGTAGAGCTCTAGTTTTGCTTTCAGCGAGTCCGCTTGGTCAGGTAGACCCTCCAGGACTAGCACCTTCCCGTCCATGGCAGCAATTCCCCCAATAAGTAGGAACAGATATAGCGATGCCCCCAATAAGTAGGATCAGATGTAGCGAATCTCCTCAATAAGCAGGAGCAGACGAAGATTTCCTGTGAGCTCACATGACCCGGTACTCCAAGTGAAAGCAAAAGTTACTCTTACAGAAATATTATAATAGCTCTAAGGAGGAAGGACTGGTTTATTTGTAAAGTGCAAAGTGCGTTTTCGGCTGAGCTGTTGTTAAGTACTGCACTTCAAAGTTTCAGTTTTTCTGGCATTAGTTTGCTAGTGACCAGAAAAACTTTATTTAAACTGATGTTTTGTTTGGAATCTGCTTTATAGTGATTTAGAACTATTACGATTCATAATTCTCATATTGATTGTTTTATTTCGTGCGCACGCGCCGCTTTTGCTTTCGTTTCTGTGCGATCGGTGCTGTTTAGAGGAAGCATTTGTAAATTTCCTAGTAAGTTTTACGTTTTGTTCACTAAACAATCTGCAGTGAAGCGTGACTGTCCGTTTTAAAGTTAGTTTTGAAAATACTGTTAGTTGTACTCGTGTAGTCCTGCGTCGGTCGAAGGAATAAAACATTGGGTTTAGTGATGCGTTCTTATTCATGGTGCATTATGTTAGGTTTCGGTCGGGGTGGCTACTCCAAAGAGTCGGACCCAACGACGTAAATAAAGAATATTGTATTTTCACTAGCGGGCCAATTTCAGTGTACTAGAATACGCGAGGTTCATTACAACTCTGGTTTAAAAAATCCTTGGCCATAGTTATAATGGTACAAAAACTGAACACCTTCAGCAGTCTATCCTTATCTTTGTTTTTGATCTTTTTCTCTAGTCTACGACAGCTTTGTAGATATAAAGCATGGAAGTGACAGCTACTTTACAAGAACTGGAACTTTGGAAGGTAAGGAATAGAATGTTAGTTGTCAGTCTTTATCCTGTGTTCAGGTTTTTTTTTTGCTTTTATCCGCAACAAATGTGATATGATTTACTTTCTTTTTTATTTTCTTTCTTTCTTTTTAAATTTCTTTTCTTGTCTCCTTACTTAGGCCAAGGTTAGCGAAGCAGAAATGGAAAAATCCAGACTGATACTGGAGAAATTGGACTGTGAAGACAAAAAGAAAAAAATCCAGAACGAAACAATGCATATGATTTCAGTACTAACGGAGAAGGAGAAGGACCATTTGAGGATGACAGAAGAACTCGAGGTGATCCTCCTGTTTCCATAATATATTTTAAAATGGATTCACCCTGTATAATGGGAGAAAATGGATGCACTTCTAGATTCTAGTCATGACCACTGACTATGTGGCTGTTGGTTTGCAGACCCTTAACGCCGATGCTGAGAAGCGCAACAGGACTCTGAGGGAACGCATAAAAGCGCATGAAGACGCACTGAAAGTGAAAACAGAAGAATACAGTTTGCTTCAGCAACAATCAAAGGTACAAGAGATCTCAAGTCAAGTGGGCTTCATTACCATACCATCCATATGTGTATAAATGGTACAGGGATGCAGGACCACAGACAGCAAGCAATAATAATAATCTAGTGGACTTTATTGTCCTATCAATAAGTAATACAGAAGCAGCATAAAGGTTACATAAATATAGTGATTAATTAACTAACTAACAGGCAATAAATAGATAAGTTAAAGTGACCAGTGCCAGTCTGGAAGGGGGCAGGGGTGGTGAGTTTTCTCAGGAACTGGCAGGTGGCAGGTGGCATTTAGTATCCCGAGAGCTTAGTGACTGTGAGTTTCTGCACAGGAGACATTGACAAAGTGTTTGATTTTGCCCTCAGGTTAAGACTGACATCCCAGAGAAGAAGGTGAAGTTTTCACATGTGATGGAGGAGAAAGATGCAGTAATGTATGATTATGAGACCACTGAGAGTCAGTTCACTATCAGCCAGAAACCCTGTCTTCTGCTGAGGAGTGGGCAAGCCCTTATTACCTTTGAAGAAGACAAAGGTATAAAACCAAGACCCTTCTGATTTGGCTACATCTGATTCAGTTTGACTTGCCGTATAAATTAAAACTAGTGTCTTTGACTGACCAGTGGCCTGTACTATGAACTGGGGTTACTTGCTTATTGGGGTAACTTCTCGGATTTAAGGAACCACAGTTTAAACTTCATGCTTGATCACTTACATTTTGCTCAGGCTACTGTAATTCCGACAAGTTACCCCGATAAGCCAGTAACCAGGCTTCATAGTACAGGCCACTGGTATCTAAGGTGTATTGTTTTTGTATTAGCTGCATGCTATACCTTTCAGAATGAACTGCTTCATGTCATGGTAGAAACAGAAATTATAGACTCTGCTCATTGTGATCTTCACAACCTCTTTCCAGTGGCAGAAAAAATACTCATGTTGCCAAAGTGTTGTGTCCTTGTGGATAATAAGAAGATGGACGTGAAGCCTGTTTCTGTGACCTTGGGGCCATCTGTGAAGTTTCAGGTTGGGAAACGGCTTATGTTTTTACTAAAGGGCTGTGTTTACATCTCTTGTCTGCTTGTAGCTGTTGTCTGAATAAACTCCAGTATTTTCATAGTTGTTAGTGTGTTATACCATAGTTTACACTTCAAACAATTCAGGATCTTTTTTGTAGCATTTGAATTGCCCCCCTCTCGCTGATTGTCCACCCTCAGTCACCTAAATCTCATCACTAATTGTAATATTTGTATTTTTGCCTATGTGTGGGTTGGTCATTAACATTTCTAAGCCTCTTCAACTTCAGATTCACTTCAGCATCTCAAAGAGGAAGATCAAGTTCTCTGATGTGCCACCTGTCCTGGACGAGAATTGCATGAGAGACCGGCTGGAGCTAAGCTTCTCTAAGCCCAGTCTCGGAGGAGGGGAGGTGGAAGAGCTGGCTTATGACAAGACAAGAGGCGCCGGCCATGTTACCTTCCTCAATACTGGAGGTTCAGCTTGTATAACAGCTTGCAATACAGCTTTTCTATGTATAGATATACATATTCCCATTCTTAGTGACAGATTAAACTATCTGCAGATTTGTCTTAGCATGGTTCTTGATAGTTCCAAGATTAAATGGATTTTTATTATATTGGTGAACATTTCGAAAATAATGGTTATTGAACTGAAGTGTCGTCCTATGATTTCAGTTGCTGAAAGTCTGTGTCTGAAGGAGAAATACCCCGTAAATGTGGGTGAAAAAAAGGATGCATGTATCCAGCCATATTTTGATTACCAGTTGAAACAGTTCCAGGTAAGAGCCAGCAGGGAATGTTACTGTATATGTCTCGTCGGTCTAATTTGACATGCAGATTGCATAAGAGGGTTGAGACTAGTTTGAATGTGAAAGATGTCAATGCTCATCACTGGTTGCAGGCGTCTTGTGGAGTGGCCAAGCGAACGGTGCTCTTGGAAGACATTAAGGATTTTCTGGATGAGGAAGACATGCAGGATTATCTGGAGATCTACTTCCAGAAGCCCAGCAACTTTGGGGGCGAGGTGGATGCCATCAAGTACACTTCCAAAGGAGGAGTTATGGCCTACTTCAGCGAAGACATGCATAAGCCTGAGGCGTGATCTACAGGAGACACTTTAATTCTGATGTAGTATTCTGAAGAGAACATTCTGTCTCCTACCCCCACTAATGATATATTGGGTCTTTGGGTATCAGTTCATGTTTGGACTGGCAAACGTTGTAACTTAAGCTTTTTGAAATTGTTATTTAGTGACTGTAAAAATGATTGTATAACACAATTTAAGTATATTGTTGCTGTTCAATCTTTTGTTTATCAAAATCAATACAACTATAAAAGCAGGCCTTGCAACTGTATCGTCTCAATGATATAATTGGCCTGCTCCTGTTTTTGTTCTGTTATGGAATCAACGGAAACAAACACCCTCGTTACGTCAACGTTTCCAAGCAATGCCTTGGGTATTAAAATAAAACGAAAGTAGATATTATTGTTTGTGTTATTTCAAACTCGCTTTTTGTAGATATTTTTGATGACTTTCAAGTTTTATTTCAAATCGGTATAATTAAGCTTGTCAAAACTTTTGATAAGAGTTGCGCTTATCTCGGCTCGCACGTCGGCCGATAGTGAAAATCACATTGTATGATGGGACTCGTAGTTCTATTGGGGCGTCTTTGAACCTTGTAATAGCAGACGAGATCAAATAAAACTACAGTTCCCGTGTAACATCACGCTCAGAGCTGCGTTCCTAGTTCCGTATCATCACCACCACGGCGGCTACGTCTTGATCAGGTAGCTAACTTGAAAAAAATGAACAGAAATAGGAGATGGAAAAGAAAATTGAATAATGAAATCATTTAAACTTGTTTAAATTACTTGTAGCGATATTAAACCTATATACGTCTAGGTATAATTGTAATCTAAACATAATCGGACCATAAATTACCGAGCGGGAAAAAGTAAAATATTATTAGTTTTATGCCATTGCATCTACGTATGCAAATTAGTAAAAAAAAAATTATATTTGTAGTATGGAACCTTGTGAACAGGTTGTTTTTAATGGTTTCAAAAAGCGTATTTCAACGCAAGCTGCGGTGCGTGGTCATTTCAGGAGATGGACTCGTCAGTAGCGCGCCGCACCCTGGTCGTATCCGGCGTCCCGGACGCGCTGCCCCCCAGTAGGATGGCAGACAAGCTGGTTATTCATTTCCAGCGCTCCAAGAATCTCGGGGGTGACGTGCACCATGTCCAGTATCCCACCAATCTTAAGGGTGTCGCGTTTGTTACCTTTGACAGAACTCAAGGTATTTTAAACACTGGAAAAATAGCAGTCGAGTTTGATCCTGACTGTGGTACTGTGGTTCCTTTTTAAGTGTTAAGGTCTCTGGCCTGCAACCAGAAATGCTGCGTTCCCATTAAGTTAAACTGTACAATTATATAGATTTTTAGGGCTCCTGTCTGCCTTCCCCCCCCCCCTTTACTGCATCCCTGCCTGTTCATATGACAGACGCTGAGAGGGTCTTGAAGGCGGATCATGTATTGGAAGACAAGGAGTTTCCTGATGTATATCCAGTCACTGTGTTCAGGTTCAGTGAGGATGTAAGTACCTTGCGTATACACACATATAACAAACAACATATCTATATGGGAAACCAGTTAAGTACAAGCTTTGGCTGTGTTTTTCTTTAATTCTATAGGTATTCTTGTTTTTCCGTGCTGAAGTTGACCTTTCCATGTTTGGTGACCTAAATGGACTAATCCAGGAGCTAAAGGACAGTCACAGATCGCTGAGATTTTCCTTACTGATGTCTAAGAGAGCAGCCATAGTTGAAGGACCCTTCAAGGTGATGAAGGAGCTGAGGGAAGACCTCATAACACGAATGCTGAGCACGGGGTGCAGGAGCAGAAAGTCAGGTGCAGGGAGATGCGTGGTTTCAGTGGTGGGTGAACTTCGGGAGGAGTCCACTTGGGTGGACACAAACGTCTTCAACTATATCCGGAAATTTCAGCGTCAAAAACTGGATAGGTGTTTTCAGAAGTATGCGGTGGAGATTAAGACCCAAGAACAAGGTGACCTCACTCAGATTATATTAAGTGGGACCAAGCATTCATTGATAATGAGCGCCAGGTCAGACTTGGAGCAGCTGGTTGCCACCTGGATGTCCGACTTAAGAACACAGAGGATAGACCATGGACAGGACCAGAGGGAAAGGCTTTTGGTCTTTTGCAAGAATGCCAGTCTGCAGCACCCTGATGTTCTGTTTGTGCCCCTGGGGACGTGCATCGAGGTGGTCGGCCCCTCTGCATCCAGCTACAATTTCTGTAAGGAGGTGGAGGGCATGATGTACGGCACCAATAAGCAGCCCTCCAGGAACGCATCTCTCACATAATGGGTTCTGGTAACTTGCAGCAAGAAGCTGGAATTCTTGCAGCAAGAAGCCGGAAATTTTAGGAAATAAGGTTTTGTGCTTGAAATGTGTATTCCTGATTTTGTAGTGGTGGTGTATGAATTTTCACTGAAAAATCAGGATACTTATTTTTAAACACTAGATAAGTTGTTCTGGAAAACAGTTTATAGCTATAGCTGATGTATATAAAACTAGCACATGAAATTATATTGAAATTTCTCTTTCTAGTAAACATATGTTGCAATGGTGGAAGGGCCTATTCTTTTATCTTCAATCTTTTTCATAATAAATTAATATTAATATCTCTGTCTGAATGTCATCATTTGGAAACTAGCTAGTGTTAAGGTATTTGCAGATTTTTTGTTCATTTTATTTAATTCTGATACTAGGGAATTAACACTGGAGGGCGCCATAACAAAGGAAACAGGAGTGTTTAGGCAATGCCAGATTAAGCATTGGTAACTGGTGGAGATACAAAGTGAAAGTGTGTTAAGATAAACATCATCTGAGCAGTTTTTACCATCATAAAACTTCATAATTTAAGCATTTAAAAAGAAGTCATGGACAAATTAAGTTTATGATACAGAACTTAATTATGCAGACTAAGTTTAGGGTAAGTTAAATTGCCTATGTGTTCAGTGTTAATGTCAACCGTAAAAGACCTATATAAAGTAACTTTAATTAAACAGTGTAGATTGCCTTATGTTTTGCTCAATAAAGGGTAAACATATAAAAAATTATTTACAAACTTTGGTCCAGGTTATTTTTCCGACCCGTTTGCACAGAACGGTTGGGCCAGAATTCCCACATAAACAAGCTGATGATTAGGGAGGAGGTCCGAAATCAATCAGTGCTGAACAAACTTCTCCTTCTGACTGTCTGCTATATAGGAGCTTTTGGGCTGTGGCTCCACTCCCCACCAGATGAGCTACTGAGGTTGAGGTGAGTGCTGTTTCTAGCACTTCAGTGTCTGCTAGACCCAACTTGATCTACAGGTCATATATGATCACAGCACACCCATCCCTCTCAAGTAATCACCCCCCACAGTGATGTCAAACTGCGTGAAGTGTTTGCCTGTTGAGCTGACCGTGGGCCACCCAGTCAGTTACTATATCACGGTTTTCATGAAGACCTAGCCATACATCTGCAGCTGTCTGCACGGCAGGTCACATGGTCATTTATTCGTTCTGCTTCTCTAAATGCTCATGAATCCTCCTTGCTTCACATTATCAGCTAACCCCCTGCCTTTCACGTCTGAATCACTCTGTTGTGCAGCCATGTTAGTGCTGTGATTGGTTTAGAAGAGAGCACATGACCTTCAAGAGGGAAACTGCTGTGTTTCTAACACTGAAATGAGTCCATCAAAGTGCGGAGTGTTTTTGTCGAGTGTACATGCATGATGCTAAGGATACTAACAGTCTGAATGTTAAGGTTTCTGCCATGGTGAGTCAGCAGGAGCATTTTCCCTGCGTGACCAAAGGAGCTGGCCTTTCTTGACAGGACACCTGGGCTTCAGCCTGCTCCGGGGTGTGGGTACGGCAATCTGTGCCGTCAAGGTCGTCCTTCAGAGGTACCAGACCCAGCCCTCGGCTTGTGTGGTCAAGTGAAGTTTTTTGCCCAGTAGGCGGAGGCTCTGTGAAGGGCAGCTAATGGCCTCAGGTGCTCAGAAACTGGATTTGTGACCAGTAAGTTGCAAGATCAAATCCCCCCATTGTGTTACCTTTAAGATAAACTCATGGTCTTTTCATTAAACTTGCAGCGGAATACATCTGTGATAATGTACAAGCATTTGAGCATTAGCGTAATTAGTGCTATTATTTATAAAGTTTCTGCATTGTACAAGATTGTGTGTGTGCGCACGTGTGTGTGTGTATGTTTGTGTGTGTGCGCAAGTTTGCATGTGTTTCTACAGTTATTACATTTTGGGGATCAGATTTTCCTACAATATGACAAAAACCTGTAACTTTTTATCTTGTGGGGACATTTTTTTGGTCCCCCAAGGATAACCTTAATTTCATAAAAATCTGTGACTACAATCAAAAACCCAAAAATGCCAAAAGTCTGTTTGGTTACTTATGCTTAAGGGCTGGGTAGGGGTTAAGGTCACCAATTTGGGTTATGCCCAGAGGATGACAGCGACAGGGACATCTTCAAGGTCACTGAGATAAGCACAGCAAAGTGCCCCCCTTTACCTGTATAGGCCACATAAGATGGTGCTTCCTCCCCTACCCCCCCATCCTGCACCATGAAGCAACTCCATAGTGAATATCTGCTGTGCACACACAGATATAAGCATATTTGGACCTGGCTTGCTATCTGTCTGGAATCTTCCTTCAAAGAGACGATGTATTGCGGTGCAGGAGCCTTTAAATGCACTGAATACCCAGAATAACCAGGGACAGCCGCCTGCTCTGATCTCCAGCTCCAGGTCGGGTGTGGAGCAGCAGTGTGTGCGCAGCCACGTTCCGCTCCTGCGGTGTCCTCAGCCGTCCTTTGGGAGTCAGCTGAGCGATGTGGCTTGTAGCATCGCTGAGGAGTGACAGGAGTTTGGGTGACAAACTCAGGGCCTCGCCTCTGTCCCTTGTCATCGGTTTAAGGCTTGATGGATGCTGACGTCACAGATTTAATGACTTGATTCCTCCTGTGGGAGGCACCGCATCCTCCACAGTATTCCCAGTAAGCCACAAGGTGGGAGTATCAATGTCTCTTTAAACACATTTGATGGCTCTATGCTGAACGTGTGATTCTCAGTGAGTCCTCACTGTCCCTAATGCAGGCATTTGTCACGCACGTTATTGCTGGTTACTTTTTCAGTGTGTATTAGTGAACAAACGTGTGTGTGTGTGTGTGTGCATTGCGAGGTACATGGAAATCTCAACCTTTCCCC
>JABFDZ020000001.1:51245847-51267446 GCA_019775955.2 Pollimyrus isidori
GGGGGTAAGATCCATTCCTCTGCTTTGCTGGATGCAAATAAGGCTCAAATCTTCCTCAGGGGGCAGGCCGACGGGGTCAGACGGCTGGGATGACTTGCACTGATGCGGAAGTGGCTAATTAATGGCTGACGCTATGAACCCTGCTCCAGCAATGGTTAAGGCCACAGATTCAGGCTCCCTAACTACTTAATGGGAATCCAGCTGTACAAATGGGTTAGATGATTAGTAATCATGATTCGTATAAAAGTGCCATCCAGGTGCAGTGAGTAAGGCATGCCGGCCCCCAGTGACCCTGCTGAACTTTTCTGAATGTCACTGTAGGCCCCAGGTGTCCCTTCGCCCCTCACATACCCTTTGCTGATCCACCCCCCCACCCTGGGCTTCGTGTTTTACAGGGTCTCCGTACTACGACAACGTGCGCCCCCTTTCGTACCCGGACTCGGACGCCGTCCTCATCTGCTTCGACATCAGCCGGCCGGAGACGCTTGACAGCGTGCAGAAGAAGGTGGGCAGGAGGAACCGCGGGTGGTTAAGGGCTTTAAGGTGGAGGAAGTGAATAATTCTGCTTGTTTCATGTATATTTTAAGAGGTTACTTGACCTGCAGCAGGTCAAGTGACTTTGGACAACTACTGGGGGGAGTTATATGAAGCAGGAAGGGGTGGGGGAGAGCTTTGGGCTCCTTTTCAACCATGACAAAACAGCTCAACCAGTAAGTGAGGTAATTGAAAAGGTCGTAACGGTCACAGCTTTGCCAGCAAGCACTGCTGTCTCGGCCAACCTTTGACTTTTAACCTTTTCATCATTCAGTCTTCCACCGCCAGCAGTTAGATCACAGCCTGGTCTTTTGTGTTTGAAATGCGGGAATGCCCCTGGGACTTTCCTGCAAGCTGCCTCTTCTAATGTTCATCTCCCTCACTCCCGCAGTGGAAGGGTGAGATCCAGGAGTTCTGTCCCAATACCAAGATTCTCCTGGTGGGCTGCAAATCCGACCTGCGCACCGATTTGACCACGTTGGTGGAACTGTCCAATCACAGGCAGACCCCCGTGTCATATGATCAGGTGAGCGTCATTCCTCACTGGACGAGTCTGTGTGGCTGAACACAGTTGCTGGCATGTCTAAGTGTATAAGCAGCTCTGTTCCCCCTTTCCTATTTTTAATATCCCAACTTCTGAGCTGTTGAATCTGAATACTAATGGATTCTGACCAGAGAGTCCTTCCTTCGGCCCTTTGATTGATGACATCTTTGGCTGCTTCGCTTAAATTATCAGCAGCTGCCCTTCTCGCACTGCCTTAGGCTATTTTAAATGATGTGCCTAAATCACGTGTCGGCTGGTTTCTGCATGTTCTTCTATAGGTGAGCTCTAAGTCCAGGTCTCAGCTAGGACTAGAGCTGTCCATTACAGTGCCTGAAGAGAAGTCTCTCATTTTGCTGAGAGCCTACAAGTTTTTAGGTTATAAATTGGATGAGAGACAGACATAGAGACGATGTGTGATGTAAATTTTGTGTGGTGATATTGCTGGCTGCTTAGTGGATGATTACATGCAAAGTAGCTGAGGTAGGGCCAGGGGTTAATTTGCTGGGTGTAGTTAAGCTCCTTCTGCTTCCTGAACACTTTGGCTGCTTGTCCGTGGACTGACTCTACGGCTGTCCTCCAGGGCTCCAACATGGCCAAGCAGATGAGCGCCCCCTACATCGAGTGCTCGGCACTGCAGTCGGAGAACAGCGTGCGGGACATCTTCCACATGGCCACGCTGGCGAGCGTCAACAAGAACAACAAGCACGTGAAGCGCAGCAAGACAGCTCGCAGCACCAAGCGCATCTCGCACATGCCTGGGCGGGCGGAGCTCGGCACTGTGCCCACAGACCTCCGTAAGGACAAAGCCAAGAGCTGCGTGGTCATGTGATGCACTTGGAACAACTGGGTTACCGTGGCGAAGGCAAAGCAGGGTGCTGGGACATCAACTCGGCCCCCTGTTGGGGCCACCTCAATCCAACTGACCATCAAGCAAATTTGGGAGACGGCAGGTGGCTGTTTCTGCACTTTAAAGCATCCACTGTCCACCCCCATCCCACCCCCTCGGTTGTTGGTCTGACGTAAGGTGGAACATAAGGTGCCAAATGGACGACCCAGAGTGGATGCCCACAGGAGAGACTTCGCCGAAAGCTGATTGGTGCATCCAAGATGCCCCACCCATGTCTGCCCCCCCAGCTTTTGAACATACCCCTAAAAGTAAACTATTGGGTCCACTTCTCCACTCCTTTCCCAGACCCTGCTGGTGACCTTCTGTGACCTCTCTGTGAGGGGGGGGGGTTAAACCCTATTCTTATCTCCTGCAGGAGGTAAATGGGAGTCGTCAGATCCCTTCCTATGATGAAAGATGTGAAAACTGGGATTCCTTTGGAGGGCCATTCTCCTCAGAGGTGGGGGAGAACCCCCTCACTCTCACACAGGAGAGGCAAGCGCCTTCCTTGCACTTATGACAGAGGTGGACAATGAAGGACTACGTGAATCACTGTGGTTTAGAATCAGCTCTTCAGGATTTTAGTTCTTCCTCAATGCATCCCCAGTCCGCTGAGTGGAATGAGGAACCTCTCTCTGCATGCCGCATCACTCCAGGTGTGAAAACCTGTACTGCTCACATTCACAACTCAGACAACATTCCGCTCCAAACCATTTTTATTTTGTTTTCCAACCAAAGATCTGTGTCGAATTCCCCCGGAAGCTTCCGCATGCTTCTTAATTTAATTACGCTATTGACCAGCGTTCAGCCAAGCATTGACGTGTCACCATGGCAACAGGGTATTGTGGGATGCGCCGGTGTGTTTCGTGGGCTCGCCCTAGCCTGCATTCGGCCTCGATGCCAGTGCCTGAGTGTGATGTGTGCGTGTGGAAACATGCATCAGCCAATCAGAGGGCACCCTTTCTCATCCCGCCACCTACTCCTCATCCACGAGACAACCTCAGACAAATTCCTGTCCCGCTGTACGCTTGTTTTCCCTATACGGGGTGGTCTTTGACTATGCAATGCATATAGTTTTCTTCAGATCCACGTTGGGTCATCAGAAACACACCACTTACCGCTGGAACACACTCCTGTGCCGGTTTTTACAGGCTTTTGTGAGGGATTGAGAAAACGGAGACTGAGCTTTCTTACTCCGCTAAGGAGGCTTCGCTGCCGGGTGGCATTTGGATGTGCTTTTGTTCTGTGTTACAAGCCGGCGGTCGCACTTTTGTCAAAATGAGGCTTCACCTGATGCAGTGAGCTACCTTTCTGCTGACTGGGCCTGTTCCTGGACTGCTTTCACCGTGATGCCCCGATTATCCTCAGGGGGCAGTATTATCAGCTAGCTGGCTATGCTTTCAATTTCAATGTTAAAAACAAAACAAAAAAAAAACAAATGAATGAACGAAATTTTAAGTTATGGAAGTCTGTTAAAACTGTAGAGCCTCATCCTTTTCTGAATGTCTTTTTGTATGTCTGTTACATTGATGTTTTAGCAGTATTTATTGAAGTATCTATTTTTCCCCTTTGAAATAAATCCATAAAAAATGTTTGTGGTATGGTATCTTTGTTTATTCTCTAACATAATTAACCTCTTATGGGTTTTAAGAAGCATGAGGGCTATGAGACTGCAATGCAATGTTGTTGAATTAAATGCATCATGTACTACTCAGAATTGTTTATATAAATGGTCTCCTGTAGGCAAAACTAGAAGAAAAATATAAATGGAAATAGTTGAAACTCGTTTAAAGTGGCAGTGAACTTATTCTGGTCATATGCTAACATTAATGAACAGTTAGCCCACTTTCATTTGCCCTAATTTCAAAGGTTTTTTTGAGTCTTGTATAGCTTAAAGCTTTCGGTCCAGTGCTGTGTGGCAGGCATTATAGGCTGGTAAATAAACATTTTATTTTGAAGCTCAGCCACAGCTGTGAAGAGAACAGCTTAAGATGAAAAACAGGTAACACAGACAAAGGTGTGTCACATGCAAACATTTCGGTACAATTTGCCCCAGAAGGCAAATTCAGTAAAGACTTGGAGGGGGAGGGGGTGGGGTTGGCTCTTGGGGGTTTCTGTTGATGCTTCAGAGTAGCTCAGACATTGTGTAACTGTCAGGATGTGTAGAGCACCGTGTCCTTCCAAGTTATTCTCTCGTCAGACATCAATAATCAGCCTAAGTGGATCAGGTATGCATTTAAAAGGTTATTGAAATTCATGTCATGAGAGTAAAATTCCTGTTGTGCAACTGGAAGGCTTTGG
The DNA here is from genome assembly GCA_019775955.2 of Pollimyrus isidori. Classification (NCBI taxonomy): domain Eukaryota; kingdom Metazoa; phylum Chordata; class Actinopteri; order Osteoglossiformes; family Mormyridae; genus Pollimyrus; species Pollimyrus isidori. Next base: position 51,250,113 of record JABFDZ020000001.1, read on the forward strand.
AATTGAGAGTCTGACTCAGCGATGTTGGTAACGTTCCCAGTCCTTTCATTCAGCCCATGAAGACGCCCTCATTAAATGATTATGTCCCAAATGTCCTGGAATTAAGACAAAAACTCAGTGAAAAGCTTTGGTTGGCCCTGAGATACAAATCATCTCATATCCATGAGCAATCCATTGGTAATAATACAAGCGTCTCCCCCAGTGAAATCCCCTAAGCAGATCAGTGGTGTTTCCTGGGTTCATTGTTCATCTGCATCCTGACCATTTCTGCTAGAGTCGACCCAAAAACCTGCCAGGTTGTTCTGCTAATATTTTAATGAGAAACTGATGCCACAAATGTTTTGTTTTTAACATTTAAGCAACCGAATGAAAAGACAGCACATACATAACATACAGGAATTATACATGTGTGTTTCACTGCTGACAGTGAGGCAGCAGCTTGTACCTTGATGGTTTATAAATGGGACACAGGGGCACCCTAGTTTACAAACAGAAATACATATCGAAGGCTGCTGATTCAGCGGCTGCTTTTGTGTATATCAGCAAAGTACTTCACCTGAATTTCTTTGTGGAGTCTTCCCCAGGTGCATGTAGAGGTCAAAGGTCGTGTGTGGCTCAGTGGGTTACTACTCTGCCTCTACTGTAAAGATTCCTGGTGCAAATCCCCTGCCGGAGGGTTTGTTTTTATCGTTGAGTCCATGAGCACTGCCCTACTGTATATCACAATTGTTCCAAAGACTGTCTGACCCTGCTTTCTGAATTGTACATTGCTGTGAGTGAAAGCATCTCCTTAATCAATCTATTCTGTACCTTTGTACTAATGTTGTTAATTATTGGTGCTTTTCCACTGCCACTAAGAATCGAATCGTACTACTCCCATACTGCAAATTGGTGGTTTGCTATCGCAAAGTACGCAAGCTGTACCCAGACATACCCAAACTTTCTCTATACACAGGCATTGCACTGCTTACTAACAGGGCTGGAAGTACGACCAACCCAAGTTGGTTGCTTCACTACGACCTGATTGGTCAAAATGGAGATATTCTGTGCATGGATTATCTGAAGAAAAAAGTATATTGCATTCCAGTATATTGCAATGCATTCCAGAACGTACTATTGAACAGCTGAACGCAATGGATTCCTAAAGCAAATTCACACACAACACAATGATTCTCAATAGCAGAAAATAGCACACAGTAAAAAAATAATAATTGCACTTGGTAAATCCTAGGGTATTTCTCGTAATATGGGGTGTTTCTTGAACTTGGGGTGCAATGAATAATGCGATTGGTCTCGTTTGGTGAGGATGCAACGGATAGAATTATCCTTGATATTTGGAGTGGGGTGGACCCTGTGATATCTTGGGATTTTTACCGTCCTTTGCACTTCTGTTCTTGAGTATTGGACCTAGTCTTCAGTAATGGAAGATGATGTAAGTCTGATGCACGAAAACAAAACTACGTTCAAATATGCATATTGAGAAACATCCATGCACACTGTGTGAACGGTAAATACGTTTTTGATATCAGTGTCTCTTTCCAAACCAAGAAACTCCTTTACTGAGCCAACCCTTATGCAGTGTAAAACCAAAGCGAGCTGGAACCATGCTGTGACTAGTCTCTCTTTGCGGTAAGGCTCTGGTGCGGGTCGGTTCCTGTATGCCGGTAGAAAAGCACCATATGTGTCTGTGGTTTGGTTCTGGCAGTTCAATGAGAAGCATAAACCTAAAAATATCACAATATGCGATCTTCCTGGATGCCATTAAAACACAGTGAGCCGCTAGTGAGCCGCTGTCAGAGCCGCTGATTCTTCAAGGCTGCTTCCTCCCGTGCTATCCTGAGACGTGTGAAGCGACGCGATACTTCTGCATGACCGTTCTGAGCTGGATGGACTTTGCTTGACCCAAACCGCCTCCCATTTCCTGTTTCATCCACCACAAAACCCAGATAATTTTCAGTGGCGGTCTTAACTTGCAAGAAAAAGATAGGCCCGATGGAAAACACTGCCATTTCAACAGCTGGGGTACCTTTTTTAAACTTTCATTTTTATTTACCAAAGAATGAGTTCTTTCATCAAAAATAACCTGCCTTGACATATTCCCAAAAGCACGTCTGATATCACAAACTTCGCAAACAACCGTTTCCAAGTCGTCTGTGCTCGATTAAATCTTACGAGTTTCAAATACAATTCAGAGGAGAATACTTTCGTTGTTTGCAGTTTTCCAAGCTGTAATTTGATCACTCTGTCGAGGGGAAATGATGCTGCATTGAATTCTTTTTGTCCAGGCATATCTTTGGGGAGCATGCAGAGGAGCATGATGAACCTGAGAAAGGACCACAGCAGACCTGCGGATGGACTTGTGGGCTGCAAGTTGGGCTTCGACTGTATTAATGCAATTAGAGGTTTATGGCCAGAGACAGGGCAGACCAGGCAAACATGAGAGGGTGATAATTAAGCAAAAACGAAGGCAAACATGCCATTATGCCATGGGGTGCACTGCAGTACAATGGAGGGCATTTTCAACCCTATAATCCAACAGCCGGGCTAATGCTGGTGGCCTCAGCTTCTTTCCCAAGAGGGGATCAGCTATAATTTGCATTCACATTACAGATGAATTGATGATGCTTTCATGCAAAGAATCTTACAAAAAAATTCCAGCATAATTCTGGACATGAGTCCTCCGTGGGATTAAACCCAGCTACCTTCAAGTTGGTATCTTTAATCGCTGTTCTATCACCAATTATTTCATCATTTGTTTGATTAGCAGTGTGATTTTCAGAGGCAGCTTGTGGTTTAATTTAGCAGGACTCTAATGAAGTGATTTCCTAGGCGTGCTGAGTACCAGACGTACTTTAATCACTAAAGCAAATGCTTTAAGATGCTAGTAAACAGAGTCGATCTGGCCGTGTTCGGCCTAGAAATCAAGGTTAGACACTGGCATCCAAAGCTGACATGCCTTGTCTCCCTGATGTGAGGTAATCTGTGCTGTACAGTCATGAGTAACAGCATAATGAAGGAGGCAGTGCGTGTCATCATGAATGACAGTGTACTGCAGACACCTTAGCTCACATATGCTTCAGACGAGGGGTTCCTGGGAGAACCCCGCTAAAATCGCCTTCCAAACTGATACTGCATTTTCTAATCTCTGCCACAAGGGGCAGAGTGGGGGCCTCTTCGCACCGTGAGCCTGAACGATACAGGCTGTCCTCCCGTGTCTTTCCATAATGATGACTAATGGTAGTAAATAGTGCAGCGATACAGACAACGATCTTGCCATTAATGTCACAAATGGTTACTCTGCACGGACTGAATGGCGGTAGCGCTTACGGTATTACCCTGGTGGGGGGCGGGGTGCAGATGGATCAGCATTGCGTACCTTGGGGGAGAAAAGCTCTGACGAAAATCTTACGTTATCAAAGGGTGGAACATTATTAAGGAAGAATAATTAGGCTGTCGGGGGTTTTCCCGGTAAGTAAGACGTCTCTTGGATGATCTGTTTCACTACAGCCCTGCATATCAAGACTGACTTTTATAGGGGCGTTCTAGGATTTTATTAAGGTGGGGGGCATAATTCATGCAGAGGGGGCAACTTTATCATGTGACAGGGTAGCGGACACTGCAGGGACCAATCAAAATTCAGCAGAGGCCAGTGCCCCTGTTGCCCTGCCCTGCATATGCCCCTGGAATTTTAGCCTGCTTTCTACACACGTCATTGATCTCTGAGTCTCCAGAAATGCTTCCGGGTGAAATAATGACCTGTACCTCAGCCTGGGATGTAGCCTGATGCTTAATTGCGTGATCTTATCATCTCTTTCAGCTGCAGCTGCCGTCCTCGTGCCCACGTTCAGCAGGAAACTACCTCCTGTTTTTTTCACACAGGTCTGAGTGTCCACACGGAAAAGGTCTCATCACTGAGGGTGATTTCCTGTCTCATGTGCAATATGTGGACTGTTATATATATGGAAACATCCCCCAACCTTGCAATATTGTGCTCAAACTTAAATAGCACCGTTGTGTATTTTGGTACAGTTAAATTTTATTTATTTAGCAAGTGCTTTTATGCAAAGAGACATACATTTTTCAGAAAGCAGAGTCAGATGGTCCCTGAAGCAATCAGGGTTAATGGCCTTGCTCAGGGGCCCAATGGTGAAACCACTCTGCCGACCCTGGGATTTTCTGTAGCATCTCACCTCTGTATTGGCAGCCCCCACCCCCGGTTCCTGCAGAAATGCACCAAACGCTGCCTGATTGAAGGCATCTCCATGACGTCAGAGGGTGTGACAGCGGAAGACAGCGGTCATGGGACATCACAGTAAAGCTGCGCTTTATTAATTTGGGATCTTGCTGATATCTCTCAGCCTGTTACTGGCGCTGCTCCATGTGTCCTGGTTTCCATTGCAGCGCAGCTGCTAATTAATTCAAATTTGTCTTGCTTAACTTCTCTGACATATGAAACATCTCGCTGATGTACAAAAGCCTTTATGGCGGCAAAGCCCTGTTTCTGGGTGATTTGGAAGCTGCTGACAGGGTGGTTGATGAGCTCTTGCCGAAGGAATTCCTGTTTTCCGCAAGATCTTCAGCTTGATCCTGGTTCCTGGTTTCTTTGGCAGAGCTCCTCTATTATGTGTTGTGCCGTTGTGCCTTATTCATCTGAAGGCATTATTGCAGAATGATAATTACTAGAAACTGGCAAAGCATGGCTCATAAATCTATGTGCTGGGTTTTGATAAAATCTGGAACTGGAAATGTTTGGCCTGAGTCTCCTGATCCACACTTCACTGGGATTTCTAGGACTCAATGGAACCATCATATAAATGTTTGCTATGAAATTCTTGGCCACATCCTCTCATTGCTAGTTAAGGATTTCCTAAGTACCAGGTTAACTAAAAACTCCAACAAAGTGTTTTTGCTGAAGGTTATTTTTGCTGAGTTGTTTGGATGCCTGTGCCCAGACTGACCTTGCAGGTATGTGTGTGTCGTTACCGGGCCTAACTGTTTTTGTGACTGTTTCTAGCCCTGACCGTTCCTGGCTTTGCTTCGCTTCAGCGTACTGGTTTAGTGTTTCTTTGCCGAAATCTGTTCCGCCTCTCTGTCGCTAGACCTGCTGATAAGCGGGATGAAGATGTCATAGAGGCCCGGGGCTCCCTTGCTATCCTGAGAGTGGCAGCTCGGCTGGGGCCTCTGCCTGGTGACAGCCATCATACCGAGTTCCCGTTCCTCTTCGTTAGTGTAATTTATGTGGCCCAAACAAGTGTGAGCAGGCCTGAACGGTTTGACCATAATTATGTAATATTCAGCTACTTCCCCATATAGCTGTCTTTCCAATTGGGGGCGAGGGGGGAGGGGGGGTGCCTGGTGGCTACCTTGTCAGTCATTAACCCTAAACCATGAAGGAGATCAGAATCCCCCCCCCCCATCACCATACCAATCCGCAATGATGAGCAGCATTCACCCTGATGGGGTAGCCTCTCCAGGGGGCCAATATACCCAACCAAACCCCCACACCCCATTGCATCTGATTTCCATGAGAAACGTGGTATACGACGCGAGACAGCTTCCCCCGCTGCCGTTTAGCTCCTCTCGCCCCCAGTTTCATTTAAACCCCACCCACTGCCAGCAATCACATCCCATCCCATCAGCTTGCTCTTTTGGCTCGAAAACAATGGCATCCGTTTGACATGTGGCCCAGAACAGGCTGGGTCCTCTCACCAGCATGGCTACAGGGTGAACTCACACCAGTTTGTATGGTCAAGGGATGGTGAGGGGCTCAGATATACTTCATGGATTCTTATCAAACCCAGCCTGCCCAGGCGCTGTCTCAGAATCTCTGCCAGTGAGTGAGTGATGAGTAAAAAGACAGTAAAGGTCCCCAACCCTCCCCTGTCCTGCGTGGGGGGGGATCACAAAAAGAAATAAAAAGGTATTTTATAAATTAGAGGTGGACGCCGCTCTACATGCCGATCCCCTTGACATCCCCATCTCCCAGCAATCCCCGGCATTTAGCGGCACGTTTGACGTACTTGTTCTCTGCTTAATGCCGCTTTCTGGCACAGTACTGCCATCCGTGCTGATCCGGTTCAGGTGTGACCTTCCACGCTTAATGTCTTTTTCCACAGGCACACGCATGGCCAGACCCCCACCAGCCGGCTGCAGAGAGATCTCCCAGCATCCTCTGTGGCGGCTCCTAATTGAGCCATGGGCTGCTGTCCCACAGACTGGGAGATGGGGCCAATCGGGCTAAGAAGCCGGCAAACCCTCATTCCCAGGACAAAGGCAGGCGGGTGAGTAAATGGGGGAATTCAAATAAAGGCCAGGGGGTGGCGTGCGTGTGGCTGTGGAGCAGTGTGAGATTGAGGGGAGGAAATGCACCTTGGTCTTGCCAAGTCTGTGTAAATGTCAGTATTGAAGTTCAGGCTAAAGTACTAATGTCCCATAATCACACTGGTGCCCCTCAGTAAGATCTGAGGACTAATAATGTGAGCAGGGTTGGGTGACCCGGCTTCACAACCTGGCATTTCATGGCTGAAAGGCTTCGGCACACGGGGAGAGAAACCCTCACGTAAACTCGAGAGTCAATAAATTTCAATTCATTTATTTGGCGGACGCTTTAACCAAAGTGACGTCAAGTTGAGGGTCAGCTAGTCCCTGGAGCAATTGGTTAAGGGCCTCGCTCAGGGGCCCATCAGTGACATCACTCTGCGGCCCTTCGGATCACAGGCACACTGAGCCGCACGCCGGCCCTCAAAACGCCAGAAACACCTCCAGGTGTGAAAATGTAAAAATCAACACATCACAAACACAAAGGTCACAAAAAATGTCGATGGGGAGAACAGCAAGATGGCCGAGGGAGCAGGAATGTCCGAGGGCAGGAAACCGGGAAGCAGACTGCGGCACGTAAATAGCTTAGTCTGTAGATGCAGCATCATCACAGCAGAGCTGGGAAAAGCTGTGGTCTGTACGTTTTTGAGTGCCCACTGGGAAAAGGCGTGTACAGGTGTATGAGATCATGCCCAGAGATGGTGAGTCACGCCAGCGTTGGAAACTCCCGTCTTGCGTGCCTGTTGTCAGAAGGAAATTTAAAACGAGGCTTCACAGGCACGGTGTGACCTCAGCTAACAGCTTTCGTGTCTCTCCATGTCCTGTCTGCATCAGTGGGGCCGGCTGGCCCAAGCTCCATCTGGTAGATAGAGGTGTGGCCTGTGAGCCTGTAAGAAAACACACCATTTTGGGTGTGATCAGTGCCAAAGGCCACACCCACTTCTGATGCCTGCAGCCAAGGAAGATCCCATGCACTGGATCGAAGCCGGAAATGGGTACAAAGAATATTAAACGTTACAGTAAATGTTAATGGAACATCTGATGCTTGGACAACCCATGGAGCACACATCTATTTATCCGACTAGTCATGAGCCTTTGCATCGATCTAGAAAATGAGAATGGCACAAATGGATTGAATGATCATTGTCATTACATTTTACTCCAAAACGTTAATGAACCGATTCAAGAGCATGAATTAACGTGTTGTAGTAGCAGAGCAACACAATCACCAGATCGCACTGACTAGTAATGAGCCAGTAAGAATAGAGGTGAAACAGATATTTCACCCTGACTTATCTCTTACAGCTTCTGATTTTGTGCTCTGGAGTGATGAAGAAATTGAAATGAGACGGCATTGTTCTAAAACCCGGCTGCGTGTAAGTGTGCCTCTCCTGGATGAGCCACGTCACGCGTCCAGGCTGGGCTCCTGGTTCAGGTGGCTCAGAGTCCACGTTTGATTAATTATTTGTGGCATGGTGCCAGAACCCAAGAGGCACCTCCCCCCCAACCCCACAGTTGGTGTTTTGAGCCAGATTTAAAGGGGGGGGGGGGACAATCGCATTATTTAGGGGCAGAAGTGGATAAACCTGAGGTGGGCATGCATGTAGGGAGTTCTGGTCAGATCAGGAGGGGGCAAGGATACCATGCCAACATCTGAGTGATGTACGCACAGGTGAGATAGGAGTGGTGTAAGTATTGGGGAAAGTGGTCCAGCGGCGGCAGATGGTGTCACGGTTAGGGAAGCATGCAGAGGGCCTTATCCATGTACCGATGGATAACAGAGTCATATCAAAAGCTGTAAAAATCACACATTACTGTATCTGCCAAGCATCCATATTAATAGCAATTATTAGTATTTATTACTTTTTAATAATTCTAATTCATTATTTTATTGGGCATATGCAGAAGTTTGCTGTTGTTTTTTTAATGTGCTTTATAATTATTTTTATGGCTGAGTTTACAGCGGAGGATTCTGGGATGTCTCAGTCTGAACCTGACTCTTGTCTGAATTCTGACCGACTGCTCAGTTCTGCAGCTTTGGAGCTGTCGGGGGGCACCGGATGCTGATTGGGGATTAAACAGCTGGGAAGGCAAAACTCCTGCCTGGGAATTAAGCCCTAGCTCAGCATTAACCCGAGAGACACCGCAGAGTAAAAAAGAAATGGTGGAGCGCGTGCCAGGAACAGCGAAGCCTGTCCAAGCCTTCAGTCCCAGCTCTCAGGAAAGTGGGGAGTCAGCTGGTACCACAACGCCCCCTAGGACAGTCTGCGTTGTGTGCAGCCCGCAGAATCCACAGGAAAGAAGTGCCTTTAAAAATGCGGGAGCCCTTTTAAAAAAGCAGGGACCTTTTTAAAATGCGGGGGCCTGTTTTAAAAAACAGGAGTGCTTTTAAAAACCGGGGGGTCATTTTAAAATGTGCAGGCCCTTTTTAAAAGCTGGGGTCCTTCAGAAATGTGGAGTCCCTTTGTACAAAGCAGGGCATTTTAAATGCAGACGTGATGGGGGCCTGGTGTGCCGATGCTGGCGATGGCAGGGCGGGGTGCGTTCTGGACTGTCACACCCCTTCAGTTTACCCATTCTGTAGCTGATTAAGTATTTTGAGTGTTTCCCCAAAGGACACTGTAGACCACAATGCCAGGTCTGACTGGCTGTTTCTGTGCGTCTGTCTTTCCCTTGTGCTCGCACTCAGAAGGCTCTGCTTTGTTTTCACCTCCCTACCTTTGCTAAATCCGTCTCCCATCCCAATCCTCCCTCCTCTCTCTGTGTTGTGTGGCTGTTTACTGTCCTGATCTCACAAGGACAAGGCATGATTTCATGCTAAGTTAGAGATCAAGATAATGCCAGATGAGAGTCTGAAAATGAAAAAGCTCAATAATAATAATAGTCCAAATAGTAAAATATGATATGGAAGAAAAGACATAGTGTAGTATTTATTACATATATAATATAGTGTATATTTCAACATAGGTATGATTTTATGTTTTGTATAAAGGATGTGAAAATCATTGTTCATCAGACTTCAGTGAAACAGATCTTGGCTGCAGGTGACGCCATTATAAACCTGCTTCGAAGGCGCGGTGGCGGACGCGTGCTCTGTGGGGGGCAAGGTGAGGCCCCTCCCCCCGTCATCGATAGTGAGCAAACACCGGCTGCCCCTCCACCGCTGATCAATAGCGTCCGTCTGGTCATTTGCACATCTCTCGATGGCAAGGACAATGCCGTCGATCCCTGAAGTGCTTCAGAGGCCGAGGCAAAAGCAATTAGTGTCCACAAGTGCAAATAAATCATTATCCCTCCAATAATGGGGCCAGTTACCGAGGCACTCGCATGAAGACGTATCTTTATGTGTGTAAACAAAGGGAGCCGTGCTGTGTGGGTATAAAAAAACCACACCCCTTTAAATGGATCATTTCCTACATCTTTAATTTCCTGCTCTTTTAATATTCAGAAACACTCCTTACTAATCCGTGTCTCACAGCCAATATTAAATATGCTCTCCCGCGCAGAAAATTAGTGGGAGATTTTATCATATCCGGCTGTTTTCCCATTTTTGGGAAGCGGAACATTCCTGAGTGCATCAAGGGTCTGTCCCCTCCAGAGTGAAAGACAGTTTCACACAGTTTCAGCTGGTCCCTAAGTGCATCAACATTTGCAAGATTTATATTTTGGTGGGAGGACAACAAAGAGACAACAAAGGTACCAATATAGTAGAATCCTCCTAACAGCCACAATCACTGACCCAGACACCTGTGGGAGAAATGCATTCTGAGACATAACTGGTACCTTCCCAGCTACCGCTGCATGTGAGGGATTCCCATGGTCTATTGAAATTTATTGTTATTTTACTGGCTGTTACCATGACAAAAGGGTGTGTTACCATGGAGAGAAGAGAACAATGCGTGACTGGCCCTGGCTGAGAGGGCTTTCCTTGTGTTTTCCCAGAGGGCGTGGGGAGGAGGGGAAAAGGGGGCTCGTTAAGAGCCCATGGTCTGCTGTGGTCAGTAATCTGCACCCCGCCCTGGTAAAATGTACAATTAACAATTAACAACTGAGAGTGCATGGTATATTGAATAATGCCATCTCCACTCTACGCACCCATGATAATTTATTTCCCCTGGGATTGGCTTCATCTTTAAAAAAGAATTCAATGGTACTAATAGGCCTCAGAGTCGGGCAGTAACATCAGCGTTTCTGGTGTTTTAAGGTCCCAGGGCTGGTGTCCTGGTGGGCCAGACACCGTACTCTGAGCCCCGGTGGGAGGGGAGGCATGACGTGTTTGTGTGATTTTCTGCATCTCACTTTCTTCATAGATGTGTCCCCGGAAACCATGTTCTCCTCACTGCCACATGCCTGAAATGTAGAAACACTTCAAAGGGACAGACTTGAACTCACAAGCCCTGCATGGGGATTGTGTAAGAGGCGGCAATTTGTGAGGAGCCTTAGATATGGTGGTGGTGGGCGGGGATTGGATGTGGAAGGACATACAGCATTACTGTTAGTACTGGCCGGGGTGGGGTGGCTGGGGAGTACTGGGCTCTATGGGGAAGAAACCTTATCTCAGCAGGAGAGCCTGATTGTGGCTCAGAATGTATGTGTGCAGTTATACAGGCCATTTAAACACCTCTGAAGTAATAGCCCACTATCCACCAGGCATTGCTGTCGCATCTGGGGCCGCAAAACTGTATTAGAAATACACAGGATGCGCTGCAGCAGGCGGAATAATGTGGCAGGCCAACTATATGCTGGGGAAGGCTCCGTCTAACGCAGCAGGGAGTTTATGTGAGTCTGCAAAGGATACGGCGGCTCTGCTGGCGGCTTTGATTTCCCTGCAGTTTTGCCGACGTGTCTGAGTGTGTGACTGTCTGTGCGTGTGTGTCTGTGTCTGTGTGTGGGCGTGAGTGTGCGTATGTGTGGGTGTACATACATAAGCTCTGTGCAGACAGCTTTACCTAATGCGTGTAAAAATGTGAATGAAGATGCTAGGAATAAGGGGTGATTATTTAATTGTGGCAGAGCTTATCTCAAACAAGCCATTCGTGGTGGGTGTGGGTGTCGTTTTACATAGATAAGGCAGGAAGAAGAACGGGATGAAAGATCTCATTGTTCCTATGAGGCCGTGTGAGAGAGCGCCAGCCTCCCCATTCTAGCAAGCCCGTCTGACTCCGCAAACGTGTCTCCGCGGATTTAACCGGAAGCTCCTGGGTCGCCGGCGAGCCAGAAATTCCGACTCGTTAAACCTGGGAACTCGACGGGCGTCTGTGACCGATAGTTACACTCAAAGCAGAGCACTGTGCCATAATTTGATGGTTTTACGCGGCTCATTACCCCAGCGGTGCTCGACTTGCGGTGTCATGGATCCTGCAGTTTTACTTTCAGGGCAAGTTCATCCAGCTACAGGCTGCTAAGCTCCACGGAAACTCGCTCGGCAATGATACCTGATCCTCTCCATTTAACAGCTGTACTCAGTGTGCCCAGATGACGTGAATTAACCTTATCTCCAACATATGAAAATTCCATTCTTTTTATATATTATTCTTCTGGCAGAGTAAGCTTCACCTCAATAAGCCGTTTGGAAAAATGAATGGGCATGATTTTTTGTAGATTTGGAGGGGCCAGGGTTAAATTTCTCACAAAGTATTAAGTGTTAAACCTTTACACTGGGAAGGCATGATGATCTCTGGTCCGTCACAAAACAGCACTGTTTATTGTTTTATCATGCATTGTGAGAAACTCTGGGCTGGAATGGCATGGCCAGGTGCAGATGTGTCTGGCTGACACACCCTGAAGCGCTTGGGATACTGGGAGCATTTCTGGTGCAGGATACCAGATCTATGAATGAGGCTCATATAGCCAGATCCACGTAAGCATGTTGCACCTTGTATTAGGCAGCATGGCTCAATGTTAGTGAATGCAGTCTTACAGTTTGCAGCCAATCCACAATCTACAGCACCCCACTGACCTTTGATCCTGAGAAGAGATGAGGTCATCTGAGGTCACTGCCTGTCCCTTCCCCCCTTTGGGTTTTCCTTTGAGCTTCTTGCTTGATCAGAGGCTTCAGACATCCTGTTCCAAACCATGCTACTCTGTCTGACCTCTCTAGAAAAGGTCACAGCTCAGAATCTCAGGAGAGGCTACCCTGTCGTATCTGTGGGGAGACTCTAATCTTTCTGTCAGCAAAGTCATGGATGTCATCTTCGATTCCTCTGTGGGGCAATTATAATTACTGGGGTGTTCATTCTTTGGCTGGGGTTACAGGTTGGACACGTGATCTCATTCCAGTAGCATTTCGTACAGCATCATTGATCAGGGTGTCGGTAAATGGCAGGGTTGCCAACTTTGGTCAGCTGGCTGAAATGAGATTTTCAATTCAAGACAAGTCTGCACACAGATGCATTTACATTAATATGTATGTAAGATCCTATCCCGGAAGCTAGTGGCACGAGGCAGGGAACAACCCAGGATGGGGGGCAGGGCACACTCACACACCATTCACTCACACATGCACACCTATGGGAAATTTAGTAACTCAAATCAGCCTCAGTATGTCTTTGGACTGTAGGGAGAAACCAAAGTACCTGGAGGAAACCCCACGATAACATACTGTAGGGAGAACATGCAAATATGTAAGGTTTATTGCCTTGTAAATAGTCTATCGGGTTTGCAAACTACCCCTGTGATTTTGATGTCACTCATTTTAGGTCTATAATGGAATAATATACATTTGCATTTACAGATTCCTTGCATGAACGTGTGAATCTGAAAACAAAAGTGTCACAGCCAATGCGTTGACAATCCTGATAAATTACTTTAACTTGAGTCTTAGTGTCATTCCTAATTTAAGACCAGCAAAAGCCCACCTCTCGGAAATTCTGATGAACCTTTATCTACTACTTCAAGTGAAAAAGCAGGTTGAGGTGCTTGAGGATTGTCGGCAGCCTATGCGCTATGTTAGCAGGTTTAGCCAGTTGACGATAGTTGTTAGGCTATATGCTATGTTAGCAGGTTTAACCAGTTGAGGATTGTTATTAGCCTATGCGCTATGCTAGCAGGTTTAGCCAGTTGAGGATTGTTACTTGCCTATGCGCTATGCTAGCAGGTTTAGCCAGTTGAGGATTGTTGTTAGCCTATGCGCTATGCTAGCAGGTTTAGCCAGTTGAGGATTGTTACTTGCCTATGCGCTATGCTAGCAGGTTGAGGATGTACAGGTTTGTTTATGGCTTACTTTACTTCGCCACAATCTCTACTGTACTAGGTTTCCTAGCGTATATCTCTCTGTCAATCCCTGATCCATCATGCTGTGTTACTTGTCGGCTAATAAAGGCAAACGTTCCCCACGTGGCTTGTTTTTTAGCTCATTAATAGCTGTCCCCTATTCTGGAAGTCCGAGCCCTGCAATGCCGTTCAAAAGCCTCTGGCTTTTCTCATTGTCCCCTGAGCATCTTCAGAATCACTTATTTAGGTTTCCATCAAAGCCCATTTAGACCCCTTAGTGTTTGCAGTTTCCATGCGAAATGAAAATGTTTTCATCGTATCATCAACCTTCCGCTCATTATGGTTCGGGTGAAATGGCTCCCATCCATGGCTTTCCAGGTGCTGAGACACCTGTGTGCAGGTCGATGGGTACAGGTCTGTTATCAGGCCCCTGCAGCCTGCACTGATGTAAAGGTACCCCCCTCCCCACCCATGGCCTTCTGAAGTCCATAATGATGTTTTCAATCTCTCTACTCCTCTCTGTTTGTAATCCTCAGAATCAGTTGCCTTTCAAACCCACATTCTCAACCCAACATGTGTTTGTGTGATGGGGACAGAGTCTTGAGGGTATTTATACTGATTCCCTCCACCTATTCCTTGTTATAGACGTTTCGAACTTTCAGTTATTATTTGCCTGCCAGTAACCCATCACGCACCAAACTGGAGACCCACAATTGTACCACACATGTTTGTTTTAGCCCTGTGAATTCAGATAATTGACTAGAAATATATTCCCATATGATGCTAGTCCTCACGCTAAGCAACCCATGCCCCACAGTGGACTGAGAGGTTGTAAGCCTAACCCTCACTGCCAGGTCCTCAACACAGGCTTTGGTGTCCCTAGTGATGGTCTTACATTGGTTCATTATGATTATTAATAACACAGATCTGACTACATGAGGTTTTATTTCTGTTGCCCTGCCGAAGCTGTGGGGCAGAAATTACAGTTGTGACCAGATGGATCAACGTCACCTAGCATGTGTTAGCAGGTAATAGCCATCCATAGAAAAATCTGGAATGGAATACAGCGGCAGACTGAGCAGCCAATCGGGGCAGAACTCATTGTCGGATGAATCGTTCCTCTTCTTGGTGGTTTCTTGCTGTGACAATGGTTCCAATCTCCAGTGTCATCACCCATCAAGCATGTTCCATGAGGAAAAATGGTGATGTGGAAGAAATTTCATTGCAAGGGAAATATTTCAGAGCAGCTTTCCCTAAGTTTTGTATCCTCCTAGAAAAAGGTTAAACTGTCAGACGATCATTGTCACGTATCTGTGGAACTGCAGAGATCAGCTGTCAGGCACATAGGGATGGGACAATGGTACTGGCATTTCCAAAACGATAAATTTCTCGTATAATGTCTGTGCTTCACATGGGGGGGGGGGGCCAGGGGATTAATAAATCAATATCCTGCTCAGCTGGGCTGTCTCCAATCTGATGTACCTCCGCCGTTTGTGGTCTGCATGCGCAAATTAGCCTGGCGTTGTTGACCTGGAATGCTTTCCTGAAGGTAATTAAGCAGACAAATTAGCTTGATTTCTCCAGGGATGCGGAAAGTGCAGCCAAGCAGAGCACACAACCCCCCCTCCCCCAACCCCAACCCCAACAATGGGTCTTATTTGCACATGTACCTGATGAGGAGATTTTGGTGGAAATTTGCGTCTCCTTCGATTTTGTAAGCAGGTGTTACGTCAGTCTATCTGAAAGCAGTGATGCCAGGTTAATCTGCTGTGCTGTTATGCAGGGATTGCATGGGGATCCTACATTTCCTGCTTGGTTAACCCGACACAGTAGATGTCAGTGCGGATGTGTGGAACCTGTGCTGTGCTCCACTATAGATTTTATTCTGTCTTTCTTGCCTTTTGCGGACCACAGCAGAGCAGGTAATGTGTTCTCATAACAATTTAACCTCCGAGGACGTGACCCTGTCTGTTACCTCGAAAATGCACAAAGGAAAAAAAATTTTAGTTGTGCGAGGCGCTGAACAGGCAAAGCCTCTTGACCTGAGAACGTCCATCAGGCCAGTTGGAGGACACGCTGAACACAAGCAAGGGCCATCATTCCTTGCGTCAGAAATGTGGAGGTGCTTTGCTGAGATCACATGATGGCTGATCTGCTCACATTGGATCTGAGCTTTAGCCTTGAGCACTAACGCCCTGGGCCTTCTCCAGCACGTCATTAAATGGATTCTCATTTAGCACCATGATGAAAGTAATTCCAGAATGATATCTTTTATCGCTATTATGCTCTATTATCCTCTAATTTACGAGCAAGGCAGCAGCTGTAATCTCAGCAGATGGAGAGCATGGTTAATAAATCATGTGACTCAGGTTATCACAGACTTTTGTGTTTGTTTAGCCATCTGAACCATAGCTTGGCATCCGGTCACACAGTGGTGCTGAGAGCCTGGGATGGCCGGGCTCTCCACTTAGCCTTGCCTACCCAAACCCTTTCTCACTATCACTGGGTGACTCACACGGCATTAAAGAGGTGCCACATTAATTAGCCTCGCTGCCAGCCTCACCCCCCCGAGAGACACCCAGGCCCCTGCGCTGTCCACACGCGACTCAGTGCTCTGTGCCGCGGGGACGGCCGAGCCGTGCATGAGGGCGTTGCCTGATGGCAGCGCCAAGAGCGCGGTGGGTGGTTGATAATCAGATTGTCACAGGGGTCCCCGTGGGAGCCGACTGCCATACAAACGTGGCGCAATTTACGGCCGAGGTTTCCGGCCCCATTAGTTATCGTTACTGTAACACTTACGCCTGCTTTTAGAGGCTGGGGTGTCATTTTCAGGTTGTAAATAGCTGCGTTGAGGGAAATTAGAGGAGAAGGACCATAACTGCTCCTGTCTTCTATGGCTCGTGTTCCTGCAGCCAGAGCCCCTACCTCACAGCTCCCTGGGCCCCTGTCCTGTGCAGCTTCCTGGGGGGGGGCTCATCTGACTGCAGGCTGAGCTGAAGTGAAGGGGTGGTTGGGAGCTTCCTCTATAGCTCCGGCTTTACTCAGATGGAGCGAAAGTCTTTTTTCGGAAATCTCCGGCATACTGAGTAGTAAATGTGGGCTCTGCCTTGGCCGTGTTGGGCAATAGAGCAGGACATAGAAGTGGTAGACTTTGCATTGTTCTGCTCATAAAAAATGGACCTCTAGTGATGATTTAAAGCATAGCAGAGTCATTAAGGGGTCTATAGGTCTAACTCCCCCCCCCCATATAGATCTAACCCCCCCAACCCACTTTATTTTGGGGAGGTATATAAAACACAAAAGCCATGATTTATGACCTCACTCTGGGGTATCTGTGTCTCCCTGGCCTCACAGGACACAGTCCAGCCTGTTCGACACGGACTCGGGGAATTTTTGGAGGGGGTATCTGGGCTAATTATTTTACCCATGGGGAGTGTGCATAGGAAGTTACTCTTAACCCCCAACAAGACAAACCGGTAGAGCGAGTCCTTTGAGGAGGACAACCTGCCAAAGAAAATAGTTGTCCTTGTTTTTACAAAATGCAACGGCGGTGTATGCCACCATCCATATCACATGTTTGTGTGGGGCCCTTCATTTCGGGGCCCCCCTTTTTGCCACAAGCAGTCGCTATCAGCTAGCTAGCTGCAATCTTCTAGCTGCAGTTGCTGGCGTTTTATTTTGATTTTATCTGATAGGGGCGCGTAGGACCCCAAAGTGACTTATTGAGTAGGGCCCCAGAACAGGCGGGGGGGGGGGGGGGGGGGGGGGGGGGGGGGGGGGGGGGGGGGGGGGGGGGGGGGGGGG
>JABFDZ020000001.1:51278320-51297993 GCA_019775955.2 Pollimyrus isidori
TTGAGTCATTTTAAGGGATCCATATACTGTTTTCTGAATTAATACTCAAAGAGAGGGCAAGGGGCGTCTGAAATATCTGCTGGATGTTTCACCAAAACAGAGCAGACGAGCCGTTAGCTGTGAGACTTGAGGGCCAAGGTAGACATGCCACACTGTGATTGACAAGGCGCAAAGACTCCTGCTAATATTTTCCATTGAGAAACAAAATGTGGTCTGTAAAGATAGCACTCACCTCAGATCAATCCCATACGCTACATTTTACAATATTTTTACAATTTAGCAGATGCATTTATCCAGTGCGATTTCCTCTTTTGTTGGGAGAGGGCTGGGTCAGTCAGGCCCTGCCAACCCTGAGATTTAAATCAGTAAACTTCTTCTGATCACAGGTCTGAGCCACTAAGCCACACAATGTCAGTGCTGTGAGATTAGCATCATCCTACACAGAGTCTGACAGAGATTCCTCATGCTTGTCTCGTCACAAACCATTAAAGCCCTTATCTGATCTCCTCCCGTTCTTATTTTGTCATCTAAAACACAAAAAAACAAATGTAACATAAGGTCTTTCATGGGGAACGAGCAGCTATAAACTAAATTCATTGCTTTTATATTGATTTAATTTAACAGGAATTTAACTTTAATGCTCTTCTGGTCATTCGAGGATGGAATAAGTTACCTTTCTTGAGATTTGTACTGAGAACATTTAATTATATATATATTTTTAATATGTGTAACGATGGAATGTTTTACTTGATACATAATAATTAAAGGGTGGTTACTTTTTGAAAATGAGCCTGGCATGTTTTGCCTCTATATTCATCACATTTTAAACTATGAGGATTAAGCCCTAAGTATAATAGTTCTAAGCCTATGGATGAAATTATTAGGTTCTAATGGTGAATCTGTAGTGTAGGCCACCAGGTTCGTACACTTAATGGACTTGACTGTAAGCTTCCCTGATTGGATGAGGTGTTCCTTGAGTGTGCCTGAGAGTGCATCACAGAGCCAACAGTTTGACCTTTCACCGTGGATCCTGGCCCTCGTTAAGAGAAGGACTTACGCAGCTTCTTTTTGAGTGTGAAGGGGACTGTACTCCCATTGAACATCTGAGGTGACACCTCAGATGTGATTGGAATGAAACTGGCTGTGTCCTTATTTTATTGCAGTAATGCTGACCCAGTCTGGGCTGAGTCTGTGAAAGTAACAAACATTTTACTTTTTTCAAGAAAGAACGATTTGGGGTTAAGGGTCGAGCTCAAGGGCCTAACTGTGAAAACTACCAACCCCAAGATTTTAACTAGCAGTCATGGTATCCTAACCCACCGAGACACACTGCTTACGATGGCTCCTCCTTGCTGTCTCCTTAAACCCCATCTAGGGCCTGCAACCTATGAATCCTCCTGCACATTACCAGCTTGTGGGAGTTTTACTTTACCAAGAATGTTCTAATTGGTTTAGAGAGGTAACCAATCAAATTGTAGAGGAGGTGGGTCCAAGTAACTACTGGAGGAGGGAACTAGTCATCTCATTGCCTGGCCCTGCTTCCTCTAGTTGCTTGGACACACCTCCTCTTTAATCTAAAAGGTTATCTCTCTGAACCAATCATTTTTCCTTCCTCCCTTAGAATGTTTTCACATAAATAAAACTCCCAATGAGTACATCAAAAGCATGGCTGTTTCTAGAAACTTCACCTTGAGGAGCAAATGTCCAGGTTGACACCCTGACTGTTTTTCACATCAACAGGTTGGAGCTGCAGGATGGGATGAAGGCGCATTTCTTACTGGTGGGCTACTCCCCTGCTGTCCAGCACTGCAGGTGTAAATCAATGTCCGCTGCCTGTTGGCCTGCCTTCTTCATGGTCCCAGAGTAAAATATTCAGCCTCTACTGGGAAACTTGCCGTTTTTCTTCAGGGAAAAATGACCCCCAGTCGTTATATTTACACAACATGACAAGTAAATTAACGGGGGGCCGCTGTGGCCGACATGTTCAATCGCTGAGCTGAAATTCCACTGCGTCTGAGTTGAAAACGTGACTTTTCTTCAACAAATCACCCTTCTGACATATCTAGGTCTCCCACCTTGGAAAACATCCACATTCTTCAGCCTCAAGCCTGCAGACCATCTCAGTGACATGGTTCCAAGTTGTCACTGGAGGAGTGCATTTGTACCATTTTCATTTTCATTTATTTACCAAAATGTCAAGCTCTAATTCATCATGTAACATTTTTATGGTAGCAAAAGCTGAATGTTTTCTACAAGATGTGGGACCTCAGACTTGAATATGGGGCGCACCAGGCGATCAGAAGGTCGCTTCTTGAAATCCCAGGCTTGGCTGCATGATGTCACTATCAAGCCCTTGAGCAAGGCCCATAGCCCCCAGTGGCTGCTGGGACTGGCTGACCTTGCTTTCTCAGAAATGTATTTAATGAATTGGAAATGCCAGCTTGTTTTTCCCTGTGACCTTTTCTCATGATAAACAAACTGAAGTTTTGTCCTGACTCATGAAATTCTGGTGGTGTGTGTAACAGTCTAGTCCTTGAGCTTCGCTTCTTCAGCCTTGTTTTGTTGTTAATTCTAGGAATGGGGCCCGGGATGGATCCCTCCTGTCATTTGCATTACCACAAATCACTTGGAGCGTTGTGAATGTTGAGGATCTGCTTCTTGCACAACCGTCTGGCTTCATCTTGGTTGGTTTTGTTGCTTCGTTCATTTTTTTCCAAAGATGTTGGATGAATAAAGCAGGACTGAGAGGAAACCTGATGTTTCAAAGCTGAGCTCTGATTAACAGACCTGAAGCATGAACCTCTTTCCCAATGGCGACGTCTCAGCATGGATGTGTCCACTGGGCTGGGGCGGTAGCCCCAGCTTCTCGCCAGACTCCGTGCTTCAGGAATGAGGGCGAGAGCTTGTCTATCTGCAGATGAAGCTGTCCAGCTCTTTTACTCGTTTTCTCCGCCTCCCTGGATTGGGCTCACGTGATCCCACAAGGCTATGTCAGGACACAGATCCGGTGTTTGGAATAATGCAGAGGGGGCCGGATTAATACTGTTCTCCCCTAATCTCTGGGTCTGGGCCGGGACACCTCCCTCCTCCGCTTCCCCTCCAGCCAAGTGATGTGCTGGTGGTGAAACTGTCAGTGTGGGAGGGTGTGCCTAGGAGTATTGGGAGGGAGGGACAACCTAGCTGGGAGGTCTGGGAGGTATGGAGAGTCCTGGTGGGTGGACTGGAAAAAAGAGGAAGAGTCTAGCTGGGAAGACAGGAAGGGAGGGACAACCTAGCTGGGAGCACTGGTAGGGAGAGGCTAGTTGGGAAGACTGGAAGGGAGGGAAAACCTAGATGGGAGGGCTGGGAGAGAAGGAAAGCCTAGTTAGCAGCACTGGGAGGGAGGGAGAGCCTTGGTAGTAGGACTGGAAGTACAGACTGGGAGTGCTCCTGCTCATACTAGGAGTGCAGGATGGTTTATCTCAGCATGATGTGGGAGAGATTTGGAAGCTCGGTGACCTCATGCTGAGTCTGTCCCAACAGGCTTAGATGAGGTTAAATCCCAAAGTGGCATCTTTCTTTACATTTTCTCTGCCAGAGGCCTGGTTTTCCTCAAACAGCAATATAGCAATTCACCTATTCCCCAGCATGCTGAAGCGCTGCTCTGCCGTCCCAATACTGGGCCATATCTCCGTGGCCTGATGTAAATATTTTCATTTTCGCGTGTGAATGCATTTGGGGATTTCAGCCGTGACCACATTCCAAAGATGTCTGATTTATGGTTGTGGACAAGCACAGATCAGTGGCATGGCAGGACAGCTGTAAACCTTTCCATTGAAATGTAGCTGTCATTCGATTAAACATTCTGTATATGAAACCAAACACCACATTTTTCACAGACAAACATTTACCGTGGCCTCAGCCCTATTTCCTTTGTCTACATAAACAATGATATTTGATTTGTATTGGGCTGGGAGACAGCAGGGTCAAAGGTCACGCAGGGTACAAGTGCAGTTAGGGAGGTACAGCAGCAGAGGCATGTGGCAGTCATGGGTGTATGCTCCTGGATCAGAACCAGCAGTGTTAGGAAAGGCGGCCATCATACTAACCAAATCTAATATCTAAAAATATTATTTTGAGTTTCTCCTGTTTACTGTAGGTGAATCAAGACAGTGTTTCACACCCACAACACATAACAGAACACTTTCATAAACCGTCAAAAGCAATCAATCACCAATCCAACCAAACCCACATGGCGATCCAACTAATATACAGTACACATATGACATGAATACTTTTTTATCTTAGAGTAACCTCCCTGCCAAATATCTCAATGGATTTCAACTCCAACTATTCCAACTTTATTTCACCACTAACTACTGCTTTTCTTTCTACCAAAATTGAACATTTTGTTTGGCTATATGCAGGAACGTCAATAGGATTGAAAGACAAGGGGGGCTTAGCCCCCAGGGTTGAGGGTAGGAATTGGCGCATATACAGTGGTATGAAAAAACTGGAGCACCACTGAAAATGAAGGTATTTTGGACCATTCTTCCTTACAAAACATCTCCAGTTCAGTCAGGTTTGATGGTTTCTGAGCATGGACAGCCCCCTTTAAATAACACCTCTTATTTTCAATAACATTCAGGTCTGGGGACTGACATAGCCATTTCAGAACATTGTACTTGTTCCTCTGCATGAATGCCTTAGTAGATTGAACAGTGTTTAGGGTTATTGTCTTGTTGAAGTATTCAGCCCCAACACTTCAACTTTGTCACTGATTCTTGAAAATTGTTTTCAAGAATCTGCTGATATTGACTGTAATCCATGTGACCCACAACTTTAACAAGATTCCCAGTACCTGCACTGACCACACAACCCCACAGCATGATGGAACCGACACCAAATTTTATTGTGGGTGGCAGGTGTTTGCCTTAGAATGCTGTGCTCTTTTTCTGCCATTCATCAGTCCACAGCACCTTATTCTAAAATGAAGCTTGCTTGTCCCAATGCTTCAGCTACCTCAAGGATAAATGCATCTGCCAACCATGTGCGCAGAAAAGGCTTCTTCTGCATTACTCTCCCATGCAGCATCTCCTTTTCCGCTAAATAGTTGAATGATGCACAGTGCAGCAAGATGATGTTGTAGGTCTTTGGAGCTGGTCTGTGGGTTGACTATGACTGTTCTCGCCATTCTTCGCCTCTGCTTATATGAGATTTTTCTTGGCCTGCAACATCGGGCCTTAACTACAACTGTGTCTGTGGTCCTCCATGTCCTCACTATGCTCCTCATAATGGAAACTGACAGATGAAATCTCAGATAGCTTTTTATATCCTTCCCCTAAACCATGATGTCGAACAGTCTTTGTTTTCAGGTCATTTGTGAGTTGTTTTGAAGCTCCCATATTGCCAGAGAAAATGCAAAGAGGAAAAAAACTTGCAGTTGGCCACCTTAAATACCCTTTCTCATGATTGGATTCACCTGTGTATGTAGGTCAAGGGTCAATGAGCGTACCAAATTTTGTGTTGCAATAATTAGTGCTGAAGGTATTCAAATCAATGAAACGACAAGGGTGCCCAAATTTATGCACCTGCCTAATTTTGTTTAAATATTTATTGCATACTTTCTGTAAATCCTATACACTTCATTTCACTTCTCAAATATCACTGTGTTCGTCTGCTATATGATATATTTAACTAAAATTACTGATCCAGACAGCCAGTGATTCATAAAGGAAATGCATGAAAATTATCAGGGGTGGCCAAACTATTTCATACCACTGTAGAGGGCTGAAAAATTTTCACCAAACCCAAGCAGGATTCTTTAATTTTATTATGTTGTGTACAGCAATTATGCTGTTATCTGGCTCACTTTATTTCACTGGCTTCTCTGTAAGATACCCTGCTTCTGGTTTCCTTAGTCTTTAGGATGTCTACATTTTTAAACAAATTACAGTCTAAATGAGTTTTTTAACTACATATTGGTGCTGTGCTCATTAAAAACATGCTAGCAAATATATCAATGCATTTAATAATATAAAATGTGAAACATAATATCTAAAGATATGTAGTTTCACAACTACAACTTCTTCTTGCTTGGTGCTATAAAGTTTTAAAATAGCAAACAACGCCACTTTCCTTTCACTTAAAATCAAATTCAAATTCAAAAAAATGTATTTATCGCTGAGCGGAAATTTACAAGACATAGAGGAGCAGCACACACAAAATAACAGTCGTAACCTTAGACAGAACAGATGACACACAATAGACACACAGTGAACTATGAACATAAGGAAACATAAGTAAACTTAAGTAATTAACAGTTATTGACACCTACTCACAATGTCTGACAATGAAATGATCTGCCCGCTTCTTTCTGTTGAACTGCGGATAAACGTTACTACTCGCTAGCAAACTTCAGCCATAATTGAAATTTCCATTCGTAGTCTTGCTTCTGTTTGCTAAGTGGGTACCTGCGCTCAGTGATATCTTGTATGAAATGTATGGATATATACTTTTAAAAAAGTATAATAATTACTATATTTTTAGGGGGGCCTGGGATCATTTTGGGGGGGCTGAAGCCCACCCTAAATAGGCCTAACGACGCCCATGGCTATATGGCAACCTTTTTGCTATACGGTACATCCTATAATTTGTTACATCCACAACCCCTTCTCTATTATGGTCAAAGTATAGATCATTTAACAGGAACCTTCTCCATGGAGCTTAACTCTGGTGACAGAGCAATTTTCCCAGACATTAGCAAAGGAGCTGCAGTAAATGATGGCTGCGATTACAAAGTCAGACACAGCAGCCTGCGTTTGGTGTCGCTTGTGGGCGATGACATCCTCCCAGTTACACACACACATATAAACATTCACACGTATGCAAGTGTGTGCACTAGCAAAGGCACACTTACATCATTGCACATTTACTCCCATTGCTGATATACACCAAAAACATCACAATCTATTTCCCTCGTGCTGTGGGGGACTATTGAAGGGCTTTTGTTGTCTAATACTACTCACTGTTCACTAACAGGCCTAATCAGATAAATGCATTGTCAATAACTCATAAGAAAACATCCAACATATAGCATGCTTCATTATGACTGTGAGTGATCTTTCATATCACCCGTCTAGACTCGCCATCCCTACCCATAAGATATGATTGGCCTCCACTGGTCTACTGGCATCTCCTTCATCTTTTGTCCATGGCAGTTCCCCAGCCTGAAGGTCAATGGACGCCTGTGATTGGCAGGGGGTGTCCAAGCCCCGTTTAAGATGGCGGACTCTGCCACAAGAGACCCCAGCTTGGTAGCTGCATGCAGCTGATGGTCCCCAGTGACTCTGGACTAGGAAAATAGAGGTAAGAGGATCTAATGCAGAACCCAGCTGGCCTCCGCCCCTCGCTGTCATATTTGACTAGCTGGTGTCGAGACAGCCCTGCCTCCGTGGGTGGGACTGGCTGTGGGCGGGACCAGCTGCAGTGACAAGTCACGAATCCCATTAGATGAACGATTAGATGAACAGTGCAGTGAGTATGCTAATCTTAAAATATGCATATTAACGAGGCTCTGCTTGATGCTATGTGCATCTGTGACCATGGCATGGCAGACAGTGGCAAACAGTGTGTGTATGTTTATTTCTATGATGGTGTGCATGTGTTTGTGTGTAGTTTTGCATGTCTGCAGGCATGTGTGTGGTTTGCTAACGTGTTGTGTGCATGTGGTTTCTTGTGTACATGTGTAAATGTCAGAAATGTTGCTGCAGTATCTGTGTAACTCTTTATTTTTGTGTGTGTTTGTGTGTTTGTCATAAAGCGGTTTGTATTTGTAACTGCAGAGATCCTGTTACGCATCAGAGACAGCAGGTCTGTGTGTCTGGGGGGTAGTCAGAGGCCTGGGGGGGGTGGTTCCTCTTCAGGACTGATGCTGCCCAGATGTTTTCTATTAGCAGCAAAACAAAGTTCAGAGCCAGAGAGGCCAGTAACCTCCCACCCCCCCTAAAGGCTCCCCCACCAGCAGGAACAGTGTGTCTGGCGCGAACGGTGATTTGTGCTTTGGGGAGGGACACGGGAAAGATGAGTTCTCGTAAGATAGGTGCTGAGAAAGTAAAGGGGAGAGGGGGAGAGAGAATGAGGGAAAGACAGGGAGAGGGAGAAAGAGAGTGGGCAGGGGAGGAGGAGGCAGAGAGGGGGAGAGAAGGAGGGAGAAATAGAGTGGGCAGGGGAGGAGGAGGCAGAGAGGGGGAGAGAAGGAGGGAGAAAGAGAGTGGCGGAGAGAAAAAGAGAAAGAGGGGGGAGAGGGGATTGCAGGAGGGAGAAAGGAGAAGAGGGGCAAGAGAGAGAAAGGGAGAGAGAAGGAGGGAAAGACATAGAGAGAGAGGGAATGATATGAGAATGATGGTAGATTAAAATGGACCCCTGAACTGCACACACACCCCATCATGAGGGTCAGAGTGGGCTTCCCTCTTAACCATCCTGTCTCCCGTGCGGGACATTGGGAGCAGTATAACATACTCAGCGTGTGGTCTGCGAAACACAGGCACGCCTTATGATAGCCTGAGGAGCCATTAGTGGAGTGGTCTGGGGATCTGAAGGTCATCCCCTCTCAAAAATGGCCCTCTATTCACAGTCCTCTATCCCAGGCGTGCTGAACTTCTAAGAAAAACAGCTAATGTCAGCAAGTTGCTTTGTGGGGCACAAAAATTAAAACAAACGAATGTTTGTTTTGTATCAGATGTTTGTTGCTGGGTGGTGGATGTGCTCTTGTTGTTGTTGGTTTTTTTTATCTATAGTTGCCAAACATCGTGTGCAGAAACATCAATGAGGATGGCTGGGTTTGCATCCGCAGTCGCTCCTCCACTGGACCCAGAAGCCAATGATGCTGGTCTTTGGAAAATAAACAAACACAGCCCTGGAGAATATCCATGCTGTCTTTTTTTCAAAGGCAGCACTGACTTGTGTTGAAATTGCTTTTGGTAGGCGAGCTTGCAGTTTTCCTCTCTGGTTCACATGTGTAGAGTCCAGCACGTTTGAAGTCTCCGTTTTCCCAGGGGAAAATCCCTATAATTCCATGGGGCTGCCAGAGAAATGGGAAAAAAAGAGAGGCGTCCGGTGTCTTTTTGGCACGCTGTGAAGCCTGTGTGTACAGCAGAGAGAGGCCACAGGGGGTGGAGGGGTGCAGAGAGATTGAAGGGAAGGAAAAGACACCCAAGGTGAAAAAGGAGCGCCAAGGAAGTTCCAGAGAGCAAGAAGATGAAGCAGGCATATTGAGAGACAAAAACCAGGAAATCCAGATGGATAAGTAAGACTTTAGGTTACAAATGCCGGGAATAGCAAGGTTCTTGTATTTTCATGCAACACCGAATGCTCCTTCCTAGTCTCTCCTGTTCCATCTCTTCAGACACCAAGGCCTCAATTAAAGCCCCTCCTGGTCAGCTGAGGTGTCACTGGTTGTCAAATGATTGTCCCTCCCTCATCCAAGAGAAGGGTTGGGTGTGGTGTTCCATTAAAAGTGAGACCTGGGAATCATTAGCCATAGATCACCTCACCAAAATGGGTCATGAAGTATTAGCATCTACTAAATCCTTACACTGTCCTCTATATTCACAGCCCCCCCATCCCCCCCAGCCCCCTATGGCCTGATAGAGGTTCCACAGGAAGCCTTCAGGGTGAGATTTGTTAGCTGGAACGTTGTGGGATCTATGCAGGAGTGTGGTCAGGTGGGTGGGGTCAGTGGAAGTGGGGCCTGTAGTACTCTCCCCTAGAGATAGATGGGCTTTATTCAGCCCTCAAAACGTCCCATTCAGGTGTGTCGACTGGGATTCGTGATGAAGGGATCGTCATAGCAGTGTTATTGTAGAGGGACACGCAACTGTAAGCTCATGTATGCGAGTTCCTAGAGTATAGGGCGCCTTGCAGACCATCGCCCAAATATTAGACGTATTTTAAACTGTGGAATTTCTCCACTAACAGAAGTGGTGTCTGTGGCTGTCGACATCTTTAATGTGTTTCCTCATGTTATTACATGAATGAGGGGGAAAATGAGATGATTACATGGAATATACAGCTTTTGTTTGCGACTGCGTTCTGCATTGTTGTCTCGCCAGTGCAGCAGGCTCATGTGTGCGTCTCTTAATGCAGGGGTGGGGATTTAATTCCCCGGCCAATTTGTATATTTAATCGGCGTGTCGGCTTTGTTGCTGAGCCTCTCCAGAACCCATGTGGTGGGAAGTGGTGTATGATAAGGCAGTTTCAGACATCAGGCATGCGTTATCTTGTGGCTTTACAGGGTGCGTGTTGGTGATATCACCATTTCAGTGACAGGCCTGAATATTGCATATTAATAATACTAATAATAAAATAATACTATAATTATACTCAGCCTGTGGACCAATATCAGCAGCTCCCTCCATGCCCTAGCCCATCCCCCAATCACGGTGCGAGGCTCATGTGTGTTTCCAGACAATGAAGATCATCTCAATAGTTTGGGATGGCCAGATATAATGCAGGTGGTCAGGTGTTTCCGGGAATTTTCCTTCTCTCACTCCTTTGGCTTGTTCTGTACTCACACAAGCACATATTCTTATGAGTTCATTCAGAAGAATTCATTCTTCGTTTCATAGGAGTATGTTTCCATTTCACCTGAGCAATACGTAAGGGATCCTGAGTTTGAGTTAATCGTTATACCATGGTGTTTGTTTACTGAACTCTTAAACTATTAAACACGCAGTAATGCAGCTTCCTCACAGGCAGGGTGTTCAAAGTCATTAACACGGGTCAGTTGCTGCTATGCAGTCATTGAATTCATAGCGGTTACTTTTTAATTCAGGTTATAGGATAGGCTGTGTAACGCAACTAAAGTTACGCCAGGATGCAACTTTAGAAATGGGTAAAGCTTTGCCATTGTGCTGGATAAACCTGTCAAGTGAAGGATTTGAGGAGATTCTGCTAAGTGCTCTGAGGGTGATGGTGTTTGTGATGATAGGACTAATTTTCTAGATAAGTACACGGGACACTGAAGTCTTGCTCTCCTGCTAACTGGAATAATCTATCTTCTTGCCCCAGTCGACTCTGGCATCCATACAATACAGCAAGAGTTCACAGTGTTTTTATGTTCACTGACCAGTATAACAGCACGGTGGGGAGGGGCCATAGTGGCAGATCAATGGATGATTTCATAACTTTAACTGTTTCCATTTTATTTTCAAATGCAAGCAAAATGCGCAAATGTGAGGGATCGTAAAAAAGTGCCGATATATAGTATATTTTTGGAAATGATCAAACTCCTCCACAAAATTCCAAATGCTCTGGCCTGGTGCAACATGGACTACAGACCAGTTCTGCGGGTTGGGAACTGCCAGCCTACAAGTTCATTGCATCAAAATGCACTGAAGACTTTCTTTCAGTCTAAAAGGAGTCACACTCCAAGAACGACTATATCTATGAACATTACAAGTGTATGAAACTGGGACACAGGATATTTAAAGAGTTACTGGCTACTTTACGGACTTTAAATATTTAACAGATGGTGGTATGGAAAGGAAGGCAAACCAGGCTGGGAATGCGGCTCCCCTTGTGTGCGGTATTACACCATCTGGTCAGCTGTAATTTGGGTTTTATTGACAAGCTGAACTCCCTGAATGCGATTTTCATTCATGTACTGTAAGGAGCTGATAACATTCCTTGAAGGACTGTAATGACTCACCGTGGCTGACTTGTTGTGTACTTTAGGAAGAGCCGGTAAGGACCAGGTTTTGTAGGAACTTGTCTCTGAACAAAGCCATCTTACTTCCTGTCAGTTGGCCAGTGAAATCCCATTGTTCCATGTCAAAGCAAGTGTTTCGCTGGGGGTAACGGAAACTGTCTGTTTACCATGTCTCTCACAAAAAGCTAATCCTATTGATGTGACGGAGGTATTTGAAGTGAGCAGTGAAATACCAGGCTTGTGGGCGCAGTATTAATCCTGGTAGCGCCAGCATCGTCTGTGTTTGATATTGACTTGGTTTTGATTATCACCCCGTGTTCCTCCTGAGGCAAAACACTAATTAATTAACTAATTACATATCCTTTGTGTGTACTAATACAGTTCTACAGCTTTGTAATCAACCTGATGATTGGAGAAGTTAGCTGTTTGATGTGAGTGAATTGAGTTGTTGACTTGTAGCACATAGTAAAGCAGCAGTTTCAAAGTCCCCATTTTCCAGTTCTATCTGAAGACCATTTCTGTCAGGCTTGATCGGAGAGCATTAAGCCACGCTAAGGCTTTGTCAGGGGGATCAGCAACGTTGAGGATACACGGATTCCAATTGGGTGGCAAAGGCACTGTGGAACCAACACCTGCCTGCTCCTGTCATTTGTGTTATAGTCAGAATCCAAATGTGTCTCTGCCTTCCCAAAGCAGTCTTTAGTCTACTGATCAGGTTAAAGTGGGGGTGGGCATTTATCTTGCTATTAGGATAATCTTTCTTTGTGTATGACTTTTTGCCCCCCCCCACCAACACAAATAAACACAACTGTTTTAGTACCAGGTGTCCTCAGGTCAATAACATAATCAAACTCCACTGCATTGTCATAAAACACACTCTGCTCTGTTTGCAGAATCCTAGATAAATAATCAACTCTTTAATGAGCAGCTGTAGTCTTGTTTGTTCTGAGCAGCTCTTTCACCGCTCACGCAAATATGCATCTTATTGCTGCATTCTCTATTAGGTCATAGTCATGGACAGCATTATCTATTAGGTCATAGTCATGGCCAGCATTATCCATTAGGTCATAGTCATGGACAGCATTATCCGTTAGGTCATAGTCATGGACAGCATTATTCATTAAGTCATAGTCATGGACAGCATTATCCATTAGGTCAGCGGTTCCCAACAGGGGGGTCCCGGCCCACAAGAGGGCCTCAACGAGCTCTGTGGGGGGTCGCGTCATATTTAAAAAATTTTTTAGTCGGCAATCAGGAGAACGATCATGTTGCCTTAGTTAATTTTATCCCCTGGCAAACTTATATGAGCGATAATATCATTAAATGTAGAGGGGGGCCTTACAATATTTTCCGGGAGAAAAGGGGGTCTCAGGCAAAAAAAGGTTGGGAACCACTGCATTAGGTCATAGTCATGGACAGCATTATCCATTAGGTCATAGTCATGTACAGCATTATCCAAGGATGACATAATCTGTCATGTATGTTTAGGTTCCAGGTCACCTGTATCATTCCTTTTGTTAATGAGATTCACAAGCTATCTTGTTCCTGTGATGGAGAGACAGAATAAGCAGGCAATGTTCCAGATTTTTCCACCTATTGTCTTAAACTATCTGTTTGTTGTAAGAAAAACACTGAATCACATGCTCCTACTATTCATTTTTGTTTTTGCGTTATGTTGTCAGTCTGAGCTCTGAGCCCTGTTTAGCCATGCCGTTATTTGGGAGTATGTGGTCATTGGTCTGAGACCCCTGCCACAGTTATGAGGGCTAGAGGAGCTGTGTGAGACGATGGGAGCGGGATGGAAAATTTTGGGGTTTTTTTACAGGATAGATGGGGACAGATTAGGACATTGGTCATGTGAATGAATTAGTGAGCACCAGAACCCAGAACTGGATTAGCTGTTTGGATGGATGGATGGATGGAGTGAGCATTAAATA
The DNA here is from genome assembly GCA_019775955.2 of Pollimyrus isidori. NCBI lineage: Eukaryota > Metazoa > Chordata > Actinopteri > Osteoglossiformes > Mormyridae > Pollimyrus > Pollimyrus isidori. The sequence goes on from JABFDZ020000001.1 coordinate 51,291,947, forward strand.
ACAACAAACTCAGGTGGGTGTATCATAGAACAAAATAATCTTTGCTAGGTCTTGGAACACCACAGAGTGAGCACTACAGGGTCATGGGAAGGAGCAAAAAACAAAACATCAATTTATAGGTGCTTGAAAATGATGACTAAGGAGTCCTTAAAAGCCCCGTCACTTGATTCTCCTGCCGGACACGGCTGTTGCCTTCCCCCCCCACACACCTTGTCCACCATGAGTTGATAGCACAAATAGATGGCAGTTGTAATATAAACATTTCACATAATGTATTTTTTATTGTTTTGTAAATGCAAGTGGAAGTGCATAAATTGATTTTAATTTATATAGAAATGTCCTTATGCTGGCCACTATACCCTCACACTCCCCTATTTAGAATGCAGTGTTAACGAAGCTAATTAGCAGTAGCTGCACCCATTTGGAAGTAGGAGTGTCTCCAGCGAGACGTGCACTGAAGCCAGTCCCTCCTGGCTTGTTATTCTAGGCAAGCATGCTCGCCCAGGGGCTGCTTCCTTCACTGGGAGCCTGGGGGTCTGCGATCTGGCCCGGTTTCACCTGGCATCAGTGGAGAAGCTCAGAATCTCCATAGGGACCGCATTACTCTCATCCTGCTGTTTGCAGCTCAGCCCCCGTGCAGAGGACGACCCACAGAAGCCGGCCCTGCGATCCAGGGTGCCGCAGGTGAAATCCGTCAAATTTCCATGATCTGGCGGCTGTTTTAAGCACCACCCTGCCCATCTTCTCATGTGCTTTCCAGCACGATCCAGTTGGCTTAACTCCCAAAGCACCAATTTGTTCTAAGGAGAACCTGAAATCCAACTCTCAACTAACTTGGAGACTAACAGCTGAGATGCTGGCCCAGTGATGTCATCAAACGGGAGTGGAGTCTGAATGTTGCTGGGTCCTCACATTTTGCTGATGAATGACAGGCAAATACCTGACAGTGTGAGCAAGGAAGGAAACAGCTATGTCCTCAAAATGAATTATAATGTACTTACACGCAAGATCCGGGTGGGCCTGTTGTCTTCGGAAACACCAGCCAAATAAAGAGCGCTCACTTTGGCTTCAGTACTGAGTGGGAGAGCATAATAGGCACTGAGGGTCAGGCAGTGGGATTTGGTATCGATCTTTCTCTTCTCCAGTTGTAGTAATGAAATTAGAGTCAGCTTCCCAACCCTTTCTAAAATCTTTTTTCAGTGTAATATATCAAAAGCAATTTCCTTTAAGAACTCAGGGGGAAAAGCCTAGGATTTTCAAGAGCATGGCAAATGACTTATGTATGAGCAGAATGTATTTTAGGGGGCATATTATGTTCATAAGATGGATTTTAGGATTGTAGCCCACGCTGTCGAAACGACTTTAGATGTGTGGAGACCCACTCTGGAGAGACGCCCGGCGTGCGGAGATTTCTGGAGGCTTCTCCAGAGAAGGATGGAGGGATCCAGGAGGACATTAGCAGGTGTACAGTACTATGGGAATTCTGCGTTGGCCCAAAGCCAGGAGCACAAACCATCGCTACATAAATCACATGCTACAGAGTTATAGGCTGCATGCCCGACTTGCACGCGCGTGCAAATGCACACAGGCGGCTTAACAGCCCTGCCGGCATTTTGCCGCGCAGGTGTTCTAATAAACACACTGTTCTGGCCTGAAACCCACTACCGGGGCAGGTATGGTCATGCCCCCCACCCCAGAATATACAATGAGGATGTGGCACTTTGGAGCTTGTTTGCTGAGCTGGGAAACCTGTTGGGTGGGGTGAAACCAGGACCGATGTGCACCTGGCCTTTTCAACATGCACCGAAACCGGCTTTAACCAGGTGGGCCAGCCCATCATTTAAGTGTCAAAAGGGGAAACCGCAATTAAAAAAAACAAACAAAACAACCAGGTTTATAATGGGGGATATTACAATATATCTGCTTCTTGACTAGCTCTCACCCTAAGTAGCATCTGACTCACGTCTCCATGATGAGAAAAATGGAATTTTTAAGAATGGAGTGCAGCAAAATACAGATCCGAAGAGCTAGCATACTGAACTCACGGTGCTGATTTTCACGAACTTGACCATCCGGACCTGGCAGAGCTGGTCAACCAATATAAACAGTCTCTAGGGGGCGCCGTTATATGAGGGTGCAATCCGACCCCACATGCATTGTGCCTAGGATGCCATATGGCCTTCCGCCAGAACTGTAAAGCCACCCCATGACGCAGATTCAGAGCTTCCCCATGGACCTCAGTTCAGGCCATCGACGTGCACCATCCACAGGAGGCTTAGACTCTCGGCCAGCTGTACAGGAATGGTGGTGTGACGTGGCTTAAAAACGAGCCAGTTATTCACAGCACATTCATCTTCTCGTCTGCTTGCTGGCTCAGGCACCTCTTTACATCCCAAGAAAGATCTAAATTTGAAATCTCACATTTACATTTTTAATTTGTGTGGCACAGCAGGGACAGTCGCTATCTGTTTGCTTCAAAGTGCCCAGGCAAATATGCCTCTCTCTGCTTCCAGCTCTCCCTCCATCTCTGCAGCTCAAAGATGCATTCCTTCTGAAGCATTAATAAAATTTGTTTAGCACCCACTGAGGAGGAATTGCATTAATGTGTTTGGAGTGAGCTTTAGGGGTGATTCCTCTTCCCAGGAGCAGCTGATTGGCTGTGACTCTTGTGAAAGGGCGGGGACACATGACTGAGAAGGCGGGGCAACCTGTCACAGCACCAGGCAAGTCTCCCGTGGGCGCGATGTCCTGAAATGGTGCCGTGTCCCGTTATGAAAATGAGTGGTGATGTGTTCGGCATCTTGAGATGCAGACTGGGAGCTTCTCTGCATCCATAATTTATTCCTGTTTGTTGGTAAACAAACTGGCGGCAGACGCCGAGGTTACAGCTTAAAAACAGAAAGCCGTTAATGTCAGCTGGCAGACTGAAATCATGGCCTCAGAGGGAAGTACAGTACTGGGTACAGATCTAGAAAAGGTTCCCTCCATCCTGTCTGTGCTATGAATCAAGGGCTCCTCAGACAAACCCACTATATCCCTGGGGACAGCGTGTGGTTGAACAGGATGATGTGCTATGATCAGGAGGTTGCTCGTTCAAATCCTGTACTTAGCAGAGTGATTTGACCACTGGGTCCTTCAGCAAGGCCCTTAACCTCCAGTTGCTCCAAGGCCTATCTGACCCTGCTCTCCCAACCATATGTTGCTTGGAATAAAAGCATCTGCTAAAGTTGCATACAAACTTGTGTTTATCAGATGCTTGTGTCCAAAGAGATATACAAGTGAGAATCTGAGAGCAGGGTCTGCCAGTTAGTAGGGGGTTAAGGGATTTGTTCAAGTGCCCAGCAGTCATACGACTAATGTGTTGTGCATCTGAAATCATGACTTACTGAGTACTTGCCAAGCCACACAACATCCTAATGCTAGCATTACAGACATAGCTACGAAGATCAACCCTCAGGGACTCTAGACAACAGTGTTGGACAAATAATGCATTCTGGCAGTACAGAAGGAAGGAATTCTAAAGGCACGACTTCTCCTAAAACATAAAACTGTTTCAGAAGAATGGTGTTTACGTTAATCGACCTCCAGCAGGGCTGTCAAAGATCCCCTCAGATACCAGTCTGCAGAACAGGCTGTGCCTGACTGAGACGCCAGTCTACAGGTGAAGGTGGGAAAATGTCGCATTAAAACGTAACTGGCAATCGTATAACCCCTTGCTGCGTCGGACGCAATCTGTCAGGAGAACACTAATGTCTCTCACAGCATGGTTTGTGAAAATGGAGGTAACCAGGTACTGCTATGAAGCACGGCAGGGCAATTACTTTCTTGGTGTTTTTTACCTTGATTTATTTGATTTCTGATTTGAGTTTTTTAGCTGGAGGCAGTTTCAGTTGCCTTCAGTTGTGTTTCACTGCCACTTGAGGCTTACATGAAATCTGTTTGTTTTTTCCCCTCCCTTAAAGAATCAGTCAAGCCAAATTGCTGTTAGTTATGTATTTTTGAGGCAGAACTCCACATGCAGCAGTGTTGCGACCCTCCCTTCCTTCTTGCTGCAACCCAGTCCTTGGAGAGTCCACATTTTTGTTCTTTCCCACCTCCCCAGCACATTCATATCAGGTATTTGATGTTCTTGATTGACTGAGACCATCCCGAGGGTTCCCACGAACTGGGTTGGAAAATGCTGGCATAGTGGAAGGTTGATGAATCGTCATCTGTCCTCATCCCCCCTGGAGCCATAAACCTTTATTGCATATAGTGGCTGTGGCATTATGCAGTGTGTATCCCATGAGGCACTGCACGTATGGCTTTCAGGGAACACGTCGGCCTTGCTTCACAGCAGAAAAGCTACATACCATACGAGGCAATAATTTTGGACCACCTCATTCCTTGATCACCTATTCCCATGAGATGTGGTGTGTTCCCACTAACGCAAGGGCAGTGTTTGTTAGGCCTGTCATCCTCACTGCGAGGGTCAAGACCTTCACCATGAGTAACATCCTTCCCTGTCGAGCTGTGAAGGTGATCTGACCGCAAGTCACAGCTCCTTGAACTTTATGCTGTTGTGGCCATTAGAATGACAGAATTAAGGTGACCAGCCTGAAAATGGCCTTTGAGTGGGTGTGTCTGTGTGAGTGTGTGTGTGTAGTGTAGTGTGTGCAGGATAATGTATGTGTTACATTGTGGGGACCACAATGTAATTAAAAAACAGGTATTCGGACACTCTGCGGATTTACTTTTTCTCAAGGGGAAACTCAATTTTATAAAAACCTGTAACCACAAAAACTAACAATGTTAAAAGTCTTGTATTTTGTTTGGTTACTTATGGTTAAGGTTAGGGGTGGGTAAGGGTTACGGTCATCATTGTTGGGATTAATAGGGTTAAGCCCATAGTAATGGACGGAGGGTCCTCGGTGATTCTTATGAAATCTTACATTAAGCATGTAAAAAGCCTTTCATCAGCAAATGCATTTTTTAGGCATTAATAGCCAGGTCTGAAGTGTTTCTAAGGGTAATGTTTTTTTAACATTTCCCAAAACAAGTCCTTAAAATCTAATTACTGCAACATTCTGAAGACATCAAGACCATTAAGAAAACCAATACATTTTCACATTTTTAAAAATTGCTTATTAACAGTTATGCTCATTAACAGTCATGCTCAGTTACTTGAAAATCTGAAATAATCTATATTTTTTGATTAGCATTTTTATTTATTTTGATTTCTGTCATTACCGCAATCTACAACCTAGTCGTTTTCATATTTCACTGAATCTTGATATATTTTTGAAATGATGCGGCAAACCTGAAGGGACACAACATATAGATTCTGTATATGTATTTAAAACCAAGCTACTATGTTTTCATTTATTAAATGAACATTAAAAGCACACCTTTGTGGTGATGATACAGAGGTTTCGGAAGTGAGGTAGATGGTTTCATGAAAATCAACCCCCCCTTCACACAAAGATATAAATACACACATGCGTGTCTGTACGTTTGTGAATGTGTCTGTGTGCGGATGTGGAGGCTGTGGGACATGAGAGCCCAAAATGCACCAGAGATGCTACTGAACAAGTCTATGCATGGATTAGCTCTGTCTAACATGCGGTACATGCAGATTAGCTCTATGTAATAAGCCGTATGTGCCGATTAGCTCTGTGTAATAAGCCGTATGCGCAGATTAGCTCTGTCTAACATGCGGTACATGCAGATTAGCTCTATGTAATAAGCCGTATGTGCCGATTAGCTCTATGTAATAAGCCGAATGCGCAGATCAGGTCTGTGTAACATGCGGTACATGCAAATTAGCTCTGTGTAATAAGCCGTACGTATGTGCCGATTAGCTCAGTGTAATAAACCATATGCACAGATCAGCTCTATGTAATAAGCTTTACAGTATGTGTAGATCAGCTCTGTGTAATAAATTGTATGCACAGATCAGGTCTGTGTATTAAGCTGTATGTGCTGTTGTGTAATTTCCATCCATCCATCCATTTTCCAAACCGCTTATCCTTACTGGGTCGCGGGGGGTCCGGAGCCTATCCCGGAAG
>JABFDZ020000001.1:51310797-51330945 GCA_019775955.2 Pollimyrus isidori
GCCTACTCTTCTGAATCTCCTGCTGACCAACTCGCCTACTCTTCTGAATCTTCTGCTGACCAACTCGCCTACTCTTCTGAATCTCCTGCTGACCAACTTGCCTACTCTTCTGAATCTCCTGCTGACCAACTCGCCTACTCTTCTGAATCTCCTGCTGACCAACTCGCCTACTCTTCTGAATCTCCTGCTGACCAACTCGCCTACTCTTCTGAATCTTCTGCTGACCAACTCGCCTACTCTTCCGAATCTTCTGCTGACCAACTCGCCTACTCTTCTGAATCTTCTTGCTGGCTGTTTGCTTTGTTTCTAAAACATGTTGGGAGAGCGCAAATAAACTTTTTTAAACAATAAACACAAGGGGAAAGTGTCAGGCCTGTAACGGATGGTCTCAGCCGAGAACTGGAAACCATTTTACACAGATGTTGGGAGAGAGAATGTGCGATGTGGGCCCTTCACACCTGGAGCAGGGGCAGGGGACAGGAAAGGGACTCCAGCTCCCAGCAGTCATTAATATCAACACACAATTATCAACCCCCGCCACAATTATCATTCTTGTCTGCTGTTGAGTTAGGATGTCTATGTTACAAATAAGGCATTCTGGGTAATATCATCGACAGAAAGTGAAAGAGGTCAATGGCAGGTTTCCTCTTGTCAAGTGAAGATGTGCACTGAATATGCAAGGAATGCAATGGCTGCTCTTAAAAGAAGAACAAAGGAGCTGTAAGGAGAAGTGTTGATTCATCACAGAAGTCATATCTTCTCCTCGCAGCGTCAACAGTAGAAGCTCTGTGTGGTTAATCCCTTTGTCCCTCATCTCGGTGCCACCAAGCCGAAAAACCAACCGAGATCCTGAGATTTTGGCAAAAACCGCATGTGTGGAACAGTCCTGTGACACTCAGGTCTAATTTTCTATAATTATGCTAAATCTCATAACATGGTCATATTTTATAACAGTATTATATAAGAAGGGTGTCCTTTTAAATGTAAAATCTTACACTGAATCTTGAAAGAACTAATAAACCTCATGTGGAAATGTCAGAGATACAGCTGGCTTTCCATCAAGGTGGGAGAAGGCAGGGAGTCAGATCCTCAGATATAAATACCTACAGTAAAATACCTTCCGGATCCTTCCATCGTCCTGGTGCCATCTGTCCACAGAGTCTGTCAGGCTTTCTGGGTCCGTCCCTGTGGGTGGCACTCCAAAGCCGGGCTTTGTAAAGGTCAGTGGGTGACCCGCCGGTGCCCATGCATGGCTCTCACAGAACCCATTATCACGAACCCTGTGGTGCCCGAGGAAGTGCCAGCTGGGGGGGTGGGGCAGGTGAGCCGTCTGCCTCTGGAGGCCGCCAGCGAGCTGCTTAGGGAAGGAGAAGAAGTCAGCTGTGAATATCGACTTCAAACATGGTAGGGAATTAGCATTCCATCCACGCAGCACCAAGAAGGATGCCCTCAACTCAAGTGCGGTAAAGAAAGGCCACAAGGCAGTTCTCAGGCCCCCTCACCACCAGCACAGCCCCACCCCTGCCCCACAACGCTTATCCATGGCACAAGAGGCTCAAATATCAGCATGCCAGCCTCAGACAAAAAACACAGTAAACACCCACATCAGGAACAAAGAAAAAAGGTGGAATGTTTAGGATGAATAAATCCGGTGCAATCACCATTACGACGATGAAAACATTCATCAGTAATGATAGCTAATTGTGACTAATTAATAGCCATCACGTTCATAAAACGCAGTCATTACAATAATACCGCAATAATGAGGAGTTCAGGAAAGTGCACAATTAGCAGCCATTAGCGGCAAATTCCTTTCACCGCCACTGCTGAGACGGCCAGTGTGAGTAACTGGGAGTTGCTGGGGGCCAATAGCACTGCTGATAGTGGCGTTTCACTCCCTAGGGAGCCGATGACTGACAGCGGGGCATTCTCGCTTTTGATTGGCACTTTACCTTGAATGTAGTCACATGGTTCCCAGTATTTTTAGCATCATCGTGTCACCATTTGAGTTTAAAGCACAAACTCGGATTTTACTGTTTGTGACACGTAAAGCTGTGCTGCACGCTGCCATACCCCTATCCCTGCCCCCCTCCTCCTGCCCCCCAGTGTGGGGCTCTGGCGGGCCAGCAGGTCCAGATGGCTCCCTGTTCCACTGCAGCTGCATGCAAGAACCTTCCAGCCGCTTTGGGGGGTTGAGGGGGGGCACATCCCCTTCTGATCCTCTCAGAGGAAGAGCCACTCAGCCTCTTGGCATCCCTGGGGGGTTCTTCACCTCCTCCTGCCCCGACCTTGACATGGATGCCCCCCCTGCAGGCCCCCGATGCTGTCACCACACGGGACGTTGGCACACTGCTGCTGTCAACGCATATCGATAGTGGTGGGGGTGGGGGGGGGGACACCCAAGGGGTCTAGAGGAACAGCTCCTGGCACCCCCCTCCCCCACAATCCATGCCCACCGATAGGGATCATGAACCAATGCCTTTGCTCTCTCAATTTTAATCTTAATGGATCTTTTGGTATGAAAATTAACAATTTTATTACCAAAGCATTTCCCTATAGCAGCATAATAGCAGAGGACAAGTGAATAAAGAAAAACAATGAATGCAGTTATAATATGGTGTCGGAGTACATAAATAATATGCAGTAGGCCTATATACAGTACGTGTTCCAATATGCTAATGTATTAATAGAGCAAGTAATAATCCCCGGTCTCTCTCTCCCCGAGGCGCGCATGATGTAGCAGCTGAGCAATTAACTGGGAACCAGTGTGGCGTCCCGTAAAACTATAAATCCGCAGCTGTGCTTCCTGGAGCTCTGATATTAAGGTGAAGCCGATTTGAGATATTATCAGTACGAACACGCAGGATCGAACCAATAGGAGAATCGGGCCGGTATCACCTTTACGGCACAAGTGACCGTGCCGTGTTACGTTACTCTGACATCTCTACCGGACTAAATCAGAACCGCTAGCATTTTTAATACATGCAAATACATTCTGGCACAGTTATTAAATGTCCTCCCACTTCATTAGTAGTTCTGCGGTGAACAAGAGCTGAAATATTCTGTAATAGTAACGCAAAACAAAGACAGTTGTGAAAGCGTGCACAGTAGGGGAACAGACGGATTAAATAATGATTAAGATTTGCCCTTTCCCGGACTTCTCACTAGTTTTATGTTGCATAATAGACTTCTAATGCCAGATATGATAACTAATCCCAGTTCTCACACTCGGGCGCAATTGCTCATCCATAGTTGAATAAATCGAAATCAAAAAACAATTGCAATCAAGAAATATGAGTGGAACTGCAGGAAACAGAAAGGAATTAAATGCATACAATTTTCACTCTGATGCCTGCAAAACATATTCGCTTTTCAATACAATCAAAACACCTACAAATACCTACAATCCAGAATCACACGTTCAATTTCGTACGGATTTACATTCACCGATGGTTGATAATGGATATTTTGTGACACCTAGTGGAGTGACATTGTCTATGAGAAACCAAGTGGTCCAATTTTCATTTTACTCCAAAATCGGATTGTGATTAAATATATTATTATTTTTTAAAAAATAGAACTTAAATAATATATGATAAATTAAACATTAAATTGTAATATACATATGTTTTGGGTTGTGCGACATGAAATAAAATGTCAGAGGTTTATTGTCCAATGGGACTCTCCGTAGTGACGTAAAAAGTGAGCGACACAAAGTGAGTTGTCGGTGAAATTATCTGGATAGGTCAAAATAAGGAGCTCGGGTGAGACAAGTGCAGAAAACCCATGGTTTATTCAAAAAACGGATTTTTACATTAATGGATACCTTTGCGCGAAAGTTAAGGAAAATGTTGCTGTTTGCCAGATATGTTTTAGAATGGAGATGGGCAGTAGAAAACACCAACCTAAAAGCTAGCTCATATTTTTATAGAACTTTCTCACTTATTGACAGGTGACACGTAGTGATGGGTATTGTGAATCTGTGAGTTCGTGTGTGTATTTATGTTTGAAATAGGCTGCTGTCATGCAGTGGTGCCAGTTTTGTTTTTACGAGAAGAATAAGATGATGAACACCCCTCCTTTCAGTACATTAGACTACTGGTATTACTATTACAGTTACTAAAGTAATGTGTTAAGTTTAATGTGCATTAAGAATACGCAGTAAATATAGATTAGAGCGATAGCGCGCCTGATTTTTGATGAGGGCTTTTCCTTGGTGACCTGCTTGGTGATATGTGGTTTAGGATTTAACGAAATAAACCGAAAAGTAAACTTATACTTCCTGGAAACCTAAACTGCGAAACCAACATCTGACAGACTTAGAGCGTGTGCTTAAACGTTATTTACTTCCTTTGCTTCAGTCAGTAGCTACAAAAGCCTGTACAAATGTATGGTGACACGTTGCATAGTGTTTCTTAGGCTTGCTGTGAATTGGTCAGTTTTCACACTATGTAGTCTTGTATCGGGTTTTGGCAATTGGTTTGCTCAGATTCCAGTCCCCAAGCTTCTCTTCTGTACTTTGTGGATGTTGTGGTTTTATTTTCTGCCTTATTGCAGGTGGACAGCAGTAGAGAGAAACCCAGCAGGATGGCCAGTGTAAGAGTTCTTCTCTGCCTTGTACAAATCTATTCTCGCCATTGGTCTGTAACTGCTGATGTCTGTGGTGTTTCTCGGTCTCTCAGGCACTATGCAGCCGGGCCAGACTGGTGTCCTACCTGCCTGAACTTCAGGTCCTCGTCCGTAGGCTGACGGTCTCCAGGGCATTCTCCTCCTCGGGCTCTGATGAGGCACACGCTCCGGTCACACCCCCCGACATGGGTATGCCTGTTTGCACGCTGTGATGCTGCCATCTCTCATGAAGTAGCAGGGGGACACATCTTACCCAAATTTTTGTGCCCAGGGCCTGGAACAGTATGGCCAGATGAGGACATGGGTCCTTTCGGCCCACAGGACCAACGCTTCCAACTGCCGGGCAACATGGGTTTTGACTACCATCTGCAGGGTCAGATCCTGCCCCACAGGGCTGTGCCGGATGTGCTGTCTGCTCCCACCAGCAGCGAGAGGCATGCAGTTGCGCTAGCTCAGTTTGTCAGCGAGTTCCAGGTGAGCTGGTGTGCTGTGTGTGCCAGTGATACATGGCCAAACACTGACCTGAGTGTGAGTATCCTTTCTGTGTAACCGACCAATCTGCCTTCCTTTCGCAGGGAATCAGAGCCCCCACCTCACCGCAGAGTGTCAGCAAAGTGGAGGAGTATTTCGAGACCTCTTCTGTGGAGTGTGCTGTGCAGCCCTGCCCTGAGCTCCTGAGGAGAGGTGCCTGGCTCCCACACACGTTCCTGTCAAAATTACTGCAAAGGTTATGATTTCCACTTGGGAATTTAAGTTGCTGTTTTAATAATGTCCAGTAGGGGGATCTGTTAGTTGATTTCTTCTTGGGCTGCAGGAACTTTCCCTTCACCTTAACTCTGGCTAGCATTAACAGAGGTCACTTTTTAAAGGTGGCTCTGAGGCTAGGGATTTGTGTCTACAATTGGAAGGTCGCTGGTTATAATTTTGACAATTCCAACAGTGATCCTACTCTGTTGGGCCCTTGAGCATGACAATTGCTTTAGTCTATAACAAGCCCTGTAAAGATGTCCCCAAAATTACAGGGGAATTTGTGGATTGGTGGCAGGATTGGCACTCCAGCCACTGGAAAAAACTCAGGACTAGTGTGATGCTGCACAGTTGCACTCAGGTTCTCATCTTTGAGGTGGTTCGTCATCTTGTAGGATCTGCAATGCGCTGTAATCAGCATTGTGCCCCTTACCTTTTACCCCTTTTTAAGGGAAATCTTTCTCTCGGACAGATTTTGAGTCCATGTTTCCCGAGGCCCCATCTAGCAGTTTGACTGTCGTCACGGTGACTCAGAAAACTCAGAACGACATGACGGTGTGGTGTGAGGAGGTGGACCGGGAGAGGGAGGAGCTTTTGGATAAGGTGAGCAAGGCTGCTTGTTAACCAGTAGGCCAGGTTTGCCCCCTAACACTCTGGCAGGCTGAGCCCTAACCCTGCCTCAGGGCAGAAATCCTGGAACCCTGCCTCTTACTTCAGGATGATGCCATTTACTTTCACCCTCCAGTTTGTCACTGGCGCCAAAGAAATCTGCTTTGCGCTCCGCACTGCGGGGTTCTGGGCCGACTTCATAGACCCCAGCTCTGGACTGGCGGTAAGCAGCGTGGTCTGTGAGCCTTTTGAAATTTGAATTAATTTTACGGATTTTGCTGAGTGTAGCCTTTTGGTCTAACATTGATAGCTCTGTTGATATGATATGTACAGCTGGTTTATGGGCCAAATGGCCTCCTCTCGTTCGTAAATTTATGTTCTTATGTTCCAATTTCTTATGTTGTTGACAAAACTGATTTTTAATTGACGAAAATGATGACAATTTCTGGCATCATAAATTTAATTATAAGAATTATAAGAAGGTAGTTTTTTTTCTACTTTTAAATTTTAAGAAGTGTCCATAAAAACCACATTTTCAAACCATTTTCATGCCATAATAACAACTTTACATACGTTTACTTCAAGAATCTAGAGCGGATAGAGAAGCGCGTACACACACACACACTCGCGCGCACAATCACAGATTGGTGTGTGTGTGTGTGTGTGTGTGTGTGTGTGTAGAAATTTTCAAAGAAATGTGAAAATAGTGTAATGGACTATGACTAAACTTGTTTCAATGACTGCATGTAATTCAGGTTTTAGTAGACTAAAATTTGTCGTAATTTTGGACTAAAGCAAAAAAAAAAAATCATACGAAATATGTCAAAAACACAGTGTTATTTTAGTCAAAAGACAAAACTAAGTAGTCATTCCGTGTCAAATTACCCAGTTTAGGGGGTGAAAAAAATCCCATGTCACCCTCAAATTTCCCTGAAAAACTTAACTTGCCTATATCAAACTTGGGGAAATACTAAATATTAGGAAGGTATCTCCAATGATTTTGATTAAAACTACAGCCCTTTGAAATTTGAATTAATTTCATGGATTTTGCTGAGTGTAGCCTTTTGGTCTAACATTGATAGCTCCGTTGATATGGCATATACAGCTGGTAGATCTTTTAGATACCAATACCAGAAGGATACCTTGATGCCAGTTCCTGAACTATAATTTTTTCGTTACCAAGGTCTTTTTAAATCAATTTCAACAACAACAACAATACATTAATCATTACAGCACATATATTTTATTTAAATAAGTCTTTTGTTACATATTGGTTAGATACCTGGGGGATCGATCACAGGACTCAGCCTTTTATTTATGTTTTACTTATATGACCCACAAGATGTTTGTAATTCAGATATAAATCTGTCAAACAGATTGATCTTTCATTTTCCACAGTATATACAGTAAACAATGTAACGTTATCCCGCTAAGTAACAGTGGCAGGTTTCGCCGCTGGCCCCGGCAATATATGGAGACATGGGAGCATTTTATTGAGGTACAAAAATAATTCCATCTACTCTCTCTTCTTTTCTGCATTTCCACATAACGTTTATGTTGGCGCCGGTGCTTGTGGTCACGCATTCAGCGAGTAAGCGGCTCCACGGTAGTGCCTCTGAAGAACTGCAGTTGGACTGATCTTGCTCGCATACACATGACTACACACCAGTCTCACGTCACTCTCTTGGCACTGGGTCTGAGTTGATGTCCGGGCTGATCCCACACATGTTTGATTGGGGAAAGTTCAGGGGACCTGGCTGGTCAGGGGAGCACTTCAACATGATGCTGTAGGTACTGTAATTTTTGGCGCACAGTATGACGACTCTGCCTTGGTGGGGTCTGTCTTGGGTGACCAGATCCTTCACAATGTGTGTGGATGCCCTCACGTGCCCATTTGTTCCAACGTCGGATGACAGTAACATCTGCATGCCTCACATGTCAGGGAATTGCATGATACAACCACCCTGCCTCATGCAGACCCACAAGGCAACCCCTATCAAACTCCCAGTAATGTACTGGTAATGCTGTCTAATGCATTTATGAGGCATCCTCTGTGTCTGGTGACTGGACGTGCCAGTTCCTTGCAAATCTAATCATGTACATATCCATCGCTGATCTGCACGTGTACCAAATCTCATCCAAATCGGGCCATTACTCCTGGGTGCTTAAGTTTTCACTGAGTGTGTATGTGGTTACTGCGTACACATGGCCTAAAATGTCATAAATGACGGGGAAGAAGTGAGGGCTTTATCTAGTATGCTGTTTGAGTGAGAAGTTCACAAGACACGTCATTTTGAAATTTTGGCCATTTTCACGGCCTTGTAGGACAAAAAGTACACAAGATGTAGCTGATCTAATTACATTTATGAATTCTACAGTTAGCCCTAGACATGTCATATTTAAAGAGCTATGAATATGGGAATTTGGACCAAGAGGCTTGTTCAGCGAAATGCGCACTTCTAAGGGCTGTAGTTTCAAAACTAGAGATACAGATCTAATATTTGTGATTTGTTTGCTATAGGAGCACGAGTGACTATTTTTTCAGCAAAAAATATGACAAAATATGCTGCGAAAATTTACACTGCTTAGGAATTGGTTCAAATGGTCTGGCTCACATAGCAGGGCAGTATGGATGACGTGTTCTCCAGCTCTTTGGGGGAGGCGTGTAGCTCAGCAGGTTGGGGTGCTGTGCCTATGATCGGGAGGTTGCTGGTTCTATCCCAGGGCCAGCAGAGTGATTTCACCACTGAGCCCCTGAGCGAGGCCCTTTAACACCCATCTGCTCCAGGGACTGACTGACCCTGCTCTGTCAAACGGATAAAAGCCTCGCATAAGTAACATGAACGTTTTCCTGCGTGTGGATTTGATTGCAGCGAATGCTGCATTTGTAATCCGGTAAAGACTCCCCAGGTATGTCCATCATGAGACTGCTGTGAAGCTGCTGTGTCTTCTTTCTGGGACAGTACTTCGGCCTGTACACAAACAACACGCTGTTTGAGACCGACGAGCGCTATCGTCACCTGGGCTTCCAGATCGAGGACCTGGGCTGCTGCAAGGTCATCCGGCACAGCCTGTGGGGGACACGCGTCTTTGTGGGCACCGTGTTCACCAGCGCCCCCCCAGACAGTGCCGTCATCAGGAGGCTGCAGGGCTGCTAGAGCGGCAGCGTGCTGCCGTGTGGCGGGGCCAAGCTCCGTGATCACGTGGGACTCGCACGGTGACCGTGGGAATCAACCGGAAAGTGTGAACAGGACGGTCGCCTAGATTTGAAATGAATCGAGACTGAAGCTTTTGCTCTGTAGATTTAGCTATAGTGCAGTAGGTAGAAGGTACCCTCCCTCGACCCCAGGGCTTAGAAGGTAAGGCTGCCCCCTGTCTGAGACGCAACTGCATCACTCGTCTTCAGGATATGGCCAGTTCCACTGATCTCAGTCAGGGGGGGATTCCTGTCTTCCGACTTGTCAAGTGTTAGAACTGTTAAGGATGTACCACACCTGTACATTGTACTAAAACAAAAATGTTTAGCATCAGAAATTAGATCCCAATCTTTTGGGACTATGAAACACTGGATCTCACAAACTGTTACAGCTTGTTTGATTAAATAAAGGTCAGAAAATGTGTTTTTGTTAGATTTCTCTTTTGTGATTGTGATGTTCCCCTGTCTGTCTGAACGTTATGGTGAATTTATTTTTCTGCTGATGCCTGCTTCGTTGCGTAGTGGCAGCTCTCTGGCTCTCAGGTGTGTCAGCTTCTCCAATCGGATTTTTCTTCAGTCTTGCTCAGCAAAGCAGGCTGTCATAGTGACGGCTCGGTCTCCCCCTCTCCCGCCAATCAGCGATCCGTCACGTCAGCAGTGCACAACCAACCAGAAAGTTCCAGAGCTGTGCTCCTCAGGTCACCGAGTCTGACTTCTTTAAGAGGCGGTGTGGATGTTTTTCCCGAAAAGGGCAGGCTGTTGGCATTGTGTTTCAGGATGCCTGAGAGCGAGCCGTCATCCAGCAGGGATGTTTAAAGGGATGCCAGCCGCCCAGAGATCCAACATCGATCTGGGCGTCTGTAATCAGTGAGTCCGATGGCGCCGTCCAAGACAAACACGCCAGCGGCCCTCCTCAAGCAGCTCTGCGTCACCTTAAAGCCATGTGGGCTCTGAGAGCCTGGAGAGCGGGTCGGGGGTTAGGGGGCGTCAGGGGGAGCCTGCTGTCTGTAAATAGGAGCTGGGTGTGTGTCCCCTGACCTGTGTGCCCCATGCTGTCAGAGGCTTTCCTCTTTGTGATGGAGGGCCCGCCATCGTGGCTCCTGGGTTGGGCCACTGCGCGACGTGTTATTTTTGGAAGCCGCCGGTCTCAGCCTGTCTCCTGCCACTTTGTCAGCCGCTTTTCCACTTCGAACCCCCTTCCCACACCCCGTCTACCTCATTTCCTGTGTTGCGGCAGTCATCCGCGCACAGGGCCCATGGTCCAGCGGGGAGTGTACATCCTCTGATTGCATTTCATGCCAGGATGCATGTCGGCCCCCCCTGATGAAGGCAGGAATCCTTGCTCTGACTCCCAGCACTCTGGGAGTGTGGAGATAAACAGACTATCCTCACCACCTGATGGTCTGTGCTGTTGTACCCTTGAACAGGGCTCCAGTGAAAGTCACATTGTGTCCGTATTTCGTCACAATGGAACAAGAATATTCTAAGGCTTATTGTGGCTTTTACCTTCTAGTCAGCTTGTGCATGTACTGTGTTCAGTGTAGAGTCTAGTACAGTATCCAAATCATGTTTGGTTTTTTTGGTGTTTTTTTGTATCCATAACTATAGCTATGATGTTTCTACTTAGGATCACAGTATATGTTAAGAATCCCATAATTAGTGAGAATGAGGGCATTTAACAAGGTAAAGAGTGTTTCATTGTCAAATTAATTCGGTTATTAGCATTTTCTGTCATGCTCTCGCTGGTCTGTGCCAGACCACGCCCTGTTCTCCTCTTTTCACTGAGCTGTCACTCGCTTTCCTCTCCGTAAGCATTTAGCACTTTCGTCATCCTCTTGCGATCAGCCAGCTTCCAAGTGGTGGGTGCCGTCTTGGTGCTCCCACAATCCTTTGCTTTCATTGGTTACCCTCTGCTCCCCCTGTTTGTGGAGTCATTATTTCAGCACAAAACACCAGACTGTGCTTAATAGCTGCAATTATTCAAACTGTGAAATGCAGAGAGTGAGGTAATTATTGTCCCAAGGGCACATTTTAATAGCAGTGAGTGAAAAATGGCGGATGGCCTCAGTATTTTAATCGCCGTGGTAACAGTGAGCAGGGTGCCGTGAGGGTCCTTGAACACCATGCAGAGTAACTCTTCTTAGGCCTTCTGAGGAGAAATGTCTGCTTTCTTGACAGTCCTCAGCAGCTTCCTGGTTCCCAGGCATGCTAGGCACCAGCATTGACAACAAATGCTTTTTCCCATCATCCTCTAGGGCATCAGCCTGACCACCCCATCCTTCAAATAAGCTCATTCATCATGCAATCAAGTTAGGAGCCCCTTTGATAATGGTGAGGTTTTGTTTTTAGGTGTTAAAATCTTAAATAGCTTTGACTGCCATATAGTACAGCCATTTGTTAGTGACATGTTCCTTAAAAGCACAGCAACGTTGCATAAACACCCACAAATTGAACCAAGTATAAGATCAATCATGACAGCCTTCCTCTTTCAGGGATGTGAGCTTCGAGTCAGACTCCTTATCCCCCCCCACCAGAAACCAGTAAGGTGTAAAAACACAGATAAAACAGCAGAGCCTGGACTCTGTGTGTGTTTGGGCTTTTTGTGTCCCATCAGCAGTATCTGTGCTCTATGGAAAGAATTTCCATCTGAATTTGGCCCAGTTAACCACCAAATCCTGCTGCATTTTTTTTTTTGCCAAATACATCTTTCCCAGAATTCTGTGGTGTCAGCCTGCAGTGTTTCCTATGCTTTTAAAACAAATTTACCAGAAATTTGTTAGTGGGATTTGAGGGGTATAAGAAAAACCCACAGCCATAACATCCGCAAGAAGTTAGAGGCTCCAGCACTGCACAGTCCCACGCAGAGCCACCCACCCCAAACAGGGCCCCACCTGCACTCCTGTTTAGACCAAGGATGGGTGACTGATGGGCTTTAAGGATGAGGACACACACAACCGGGGGGGTGTCAGTTTCTCTGCTCCCAGGTCCTGGGACATCACCAAGCTCTATGGCTTAACACATGAAAACGAAACCATGTATGTTCGCTTTGTGCAGCATTAACACACATGTGATGACAAATCAAATATTCCATTTTATGACATGCAATATGTACAGTACAATATTTACAATAATGTTTACAGAATGCAGTGCTTGGTACAATCCTGCTTCTAATTTTAACAAGATTCAGATTTATACTGGGGACTAAGGTTTAACAGATGGTCAGCATTACCTTGTGTAAAGAGAGACTGTGAAACAACTTGGGTTGATTTCCCCCCTGACTGTCTGGAAATCAGCCAGCAGGAGTGAAACAACAACCCCCCCCCCAGTTTCTTGATTGGTGGATGGTGCTTACTTACGGTAGCTAGGGCTAAAAGGCTATCGGCTTAGCATTATGACAGATAAGTGCATTTTCATATCTATGGGCTGCCAGCCTAAACAACAGACAACTTTTAGCAAGATGTGCATTTCAAGCGACGGAAGGAAGGAAAGGCCAGAATGCAGGGGAGGGTGACAGGGTGCGCCATCTTCAACATCCTCTCACCAGCACAGCTGGGGCTGTGCCAAGGAAACTGTTCAATACATGTAAGTGTACACATAACCAAAGGAATGTAGATTAACATGCATATATAACTATCCATAGTAATGTACAGTCACTTTCAGTAACACAGGATGGGGCACCAACCCAATAGGACCCTTGCATTTCTGGGATCCCAACACATCTGCACAGCAAATATGAAAATATAGTTATAAGGTAAAAATCGGCTGTCAGCTACAGTGCTGCAGGCCTGCGGTCGGCCTGGAGGCTCTGTATACCCCACAGCACCCCCTGTACACATGCAAATAAATGCACATACATTTAAGTATAAAAAGTGGGGGGAGTCAGGTGCTCAGTTGCTAAGTGCTTTAACTTGCACTGCTAGCATAATTTAACTCTAGCATTAGCATACTGTACAAAAATAAATACACTATATACATACAGTATGTTACACAGAACACAACCTGTACTTAGTTTGGCACCCAAAATCTACTACGGCATGGCCTAGTTAAAACCACACACCGAGGGGCTAAACAGTCAGGAGAATTAGACAAACACGACGTAATGTAATACTGTCTTGTGACCGCTAAGCCGCTGCGTCGTGTGGCTTTGCTTCCTAGATGCGACTTAAAAGGAGGGCCGAGGCGGCCGCGGCGAAACAGGCGACTGGCGCAGGCCTGCGCGAGAGGCAGGGGGCGCTGTTGAGCGGCGAGGTGCTGCTGAAAACGGCATCTGTCTCGTTTAGCGGCACCGGCATGTTGCAGATGTGTCCCTCGCAACAGGAAGTGCAGACCTGCGGCCGGGCAACGGGTGTGGGAAGGGAGAGGAAGTCAGGACGAGATGTTAGCGATTCCAGCGCTAATGCGCTAAAAGATGGGTTTCTGCTGATACTGTGACTTGGGCCCCGGTACTGCCATACCTGGTGTCCGGGGCGGGCAGCACCGGAACAACCAGAGGAGAGGCAGTCGGCCAGGACCGCGCAGCGCTTCGTCACGGAGATGCTCGCTCCCTGCTCGTCCATCAGGTGGCGCGTGGAGCAATAGCGGGCCTCTGCCAGGGCGTGGGACGCAGTGGGGCATTATGGGATATGAAGCACCCAGCAAAGGGGGGTGGTAAAAAAAACCCAATAAAATTACTTTTAAAAATATGATTTCAGAATTATACATAGTTGTAAAAGTGTGATAATACCATAATAAAATTATAAAAATTCTACTGGTGCCACACTAATTAGCAGAGAAATCCAGAATTTTCTCTTTTATTGTTTGGAGCAGTGGGATCATAATTTTAAATTAAATGTATTCAAATTGAAATACTTGAGATGAATTAGGAGTACTGGTATAATAGGGAATTTTTCAGGACAAAAGTAACTGGGAGCTTTGAAGACCAGTGCTGTGTGGCAGATTTTTCCCCATTTGTGAGGGAGATGAGGGGGCGTACCTCGTGCACAGTAGACGTCTGGGGCGTAGCGGTTGCATTCGTAGTTATCCGGTGCATTCTCACATGTGAAGCACTTGAATCCCCCTGGATAGGGAGTTGCTATGGGGACCAAAAAGGAAGCAGGAAGTCAGGCCACTGTACGAAACCCTGCACATATACAAACGGATGCCGAATGACCAAATTAACGTGAATAAAACTGCCTCAAGTGGACGCTGAGCATTCCTGAAACACAGTGTCGTGACCAAAGTGGCAAACAGAACGAGCAGAGCGCACTGCCGCAGCTGTCAATGCCGGCAGCGTGTAGATTGGCGCCGTCTTGTGGTTGAACGGCAGGTCAGATTCGCCTCGCCCATCTAACCCTCTTAAAAACACCTCATTAGCGCCTCCCTTTAGCTCCATCAGCTGTGGGGAGTCACTTGACCATGGCTCCGCCCCCGACCATGGCTCCACCCACCAGCCCAGCCAAGCATCACCCTCCCACTCTTCTGAATTTATTGAAACAATGTCCAAGACTAATGGGGATCAGTCTTTAGGATGAACACCCAGCTCTGTCACAGAGTCTTACTGTGGCTCATAACATTACATGCCTGGAAGAGGATAGCTATAAATCACTAGCGGTGCCATCAAAGGATTATGCTATAAGAGGGGTCCCAGACTGGATGATGTGGATGTGGTTTAGACATTGTAGCAGAAATAGGATAATGAAGCTGCACATATTCTCATTTGCGTTTGGCTGCAGCTGCGAGGACGGGCAGCTTGGAGTAGCCAAAGAGCCCGATCGCCTCCGGCAGCCATCTGAGCCCCTGACCCAACAGTGACCCCAAATGCAAATGAGCTCAAGCTTACTTATTAATCCTGAGCTTGGGGGGGGGCAATGAAAGTGTTGTGTCTCAATCCAAAACAACTAAGGGAGAAGACTCTCCCTCTCAGGAAAAGTATCCATCCAATTCCCATAATCCTTTCAGGGTGTAAAAAGAGGATGAGGAAGATGCTGGAACATTAGTAATGAGAATGAGGGTGCGGAGTTTGTTTGCTAGTCACCCCAAAACAAGGGCTGGAAAAGTGGACTCCGCAGATATGATTGTGTCCCAGCAAACTTTGCGGGGAGCCAGCGGAATGTCGACGGCAATGGCTGAAGGTGGGGTGACTTAACACCCCGGCACAGGAACAGAGGGTGACAGCTCGACGGTGACAGGGGTCTGATGTCTCCAAACAGCTGGCTTTGTGAAAATGCAACATGAAACCAAGTCAAGCAGCTGGATGGGAGACCCTGCAAAGGCCTTAGAAATGAGGCATTAAAGGGAGTCTGCATACAGAGTGATGCACTAACAGGCATGGAAAATATCAAAACTGATCTGTTGATGTTGTTGCAACATGTGGGGGAAAAAAGCATCAGGATGACAAAGCTCAAGTAACTTCAGTTCTTACTTGAAGGATGGAGAAAGACGATGTCCTTCACCGTGAAGTCCCGTGACTGGACAGATTTCACCCAATCAGCAACGAGAGCCAGGAGCAGGACCCAGGCCAGTACAGGCCAGGGTTCCATTTCTGGGCGTGGCCTCAAACATGCAGCTACCCAGCTGACCAGCAACACCTTCAAGCTGTGGTACCTGTTAAACGAAAAGTTTCAAAATTTAGGAGAATTTTGCCACTGCAATGCATCACTACCGTTTAACAAAACAGAGCTTAACTGACCCCAAAACATTTTAATACATTTTCTACATAATTCTGTCATCGATTAAATCCTCTTGTGCCTGGACACCTCACAAAACAGATGTCTTTCTTGGAGCCCAACAGCAGGTCAGAAGAAAGGTGCTTCTCACGGTGTGCTGCAAGCCTGCTGGATCCAGTGCCACGCATGGAATCAGGGGTTCAAAGAGGCCCCCGATGGCTAGGGCCGATAAGCACGTCAAGCTCTTCTGCTCTGCATTGGCTGCGGCAGAGATGTTGACTCAGAGCCCAGAACATAAGGACATGTTTTGTTTTGCCACAGTAAAAATCCAATCACGCAGCACAAAACACCTGTAGGCATTAAGGGTTTCGTTTGCTGGAAGGCTCAGATTAACTTTTTATCATATTAAAAAAAAAAAAAAAAGAAAACACAGGAGGCTGGGAAAGGACCATCTGCACTCAAAGTCTCAGAGTGAGGCCCTCAGAACCACGGCACAGCTGGGGTCACCAATAATCATTCATTCTTTTCAGTCGGTTTTAATTCGATTTCCGCGTACCATTTATGAACTCAAAAATCAGAATTGAGGAACAAAGACAAGCTGAGCATCTAAATCCTTTAAAAAAATTTGTGGTCTTGTCCAGGCTGACGAGGTACAGTGACCATAACCAAATTTCAGCACATGGTGTAAATTACGATAGCGACGGCATTATAATTCAGCTTGTTGCATCTCTGTATGAAATGTACGTGCTGGTGTGGAGGCCAAGGCTGCCCGTTTCCATAGCTGTCAGGTCCCCCTGTCCCTGCAGGATGGGGTCACGCTCCAACAAAGAATGTAACACTAATCCCCGGATAACACCCTGGGCTTTTGTGTCCCGAGTACTTTTTTCCGGGGTCAGGGGCAGGCCTGACGTTAAGCCCCTCTTCTGGGGCGGGTGGAGGGGGCTTTAATCACGGGGCAGTAACCTTATTGATTGTGGGCACTGGGGAGGAAGCAGAGTGTGTTTGAGGGTCACTGGGGTCATCGCACCAGCCAGCCCTACCTTCGAATGCTGGAGGATGCAGAGTGTTACTCCTCAGGCAGACATCATTAAAACGAATCTCATTTACCCGTCTGCCTCTGAAAGGCATCCGCTCTCGCCGTTTTGGTTGCAGTTGATTGGTCTTTTAAATGCTCAGTTTAGACAAAGCAGACCAGATACCCGTCTAGTGCCTGGGCATTTCAGTCAGTATGGAGACGAGAGGTTCCCTTTCCCTTTAATGGAGAAAGTGACAGGCACCGTGATGGTCTTTGTAAACCACCGCACGCAAACACCGGATGCACAGGCAACATTGATGTACATCAGCCCCAACCTCGTCAGTCTCGTGTGGCCGATTTGGAACAGTGGTTGGTGGCTCCCAATTTGGGAAGGCACCCCTCTGTTTATTTTAAGGCAGGGGGAAGGGGGGGAGAGGGGAAAGTTTCCTTTCAGTGTTTGACATGCTAGCCATACATTATGTTAGAGGTGCCTGTTCTCATGCCGACAGCCAATGGGAGATACGGCGACTGGGTCACACCCTGTCACTCGCACGAGGCTGCCCAATCACACGCTTCCTAGCAACACACTTCCTTTTTGTTTAATCGTCGCTAATGTAAATATTGTCAAGCCCACAAAGACAAATCTTCCTGAAATGTATTGTTTACTATTTCCTTACAAAAATACCAAATGGGACAGGCCACAGTACACCAAGTTATGTAGTAGACCACCCCTTGTAATAATATTGAAATTCTTAATGGCATCATTCAAACAAAATATTTATGGTCACAATGATAAACCAAAATGTTTAACATGACAAAATAATGGGGGGCTGGGTTGCATGAGCACGTGTGAGTTTTCGATGGAGACCTCCTGTGCCTACTTTGCAGTACACTTTTAGCAGTAGAGTTCCCCTTCATGCAATTCCACCTTCAGCCCTGCGAATCAGAAATCTAGGCACCTTCTCAAATCATCCCTGTCACACGATGACATCTGAACCAAAGCGATGAGAGGGGCAAGAAAGCAACAATGACAGTATGCATCAATCCCATCCCGATGACCTCAAAATAAAATTAAATCAGCAAGGGACAGCAGGTTACAGGTGAAGTTCAAGATGCATAGTTGCCATAAAATCAAACCTTATGGCTGCAAAGCTTGGATACTGATGCTAAAAAGAGGCCATCTTGCAAATTGGCCATCATGTTCCTGTCCTTTTATTCCGATTGAAACCCAAATCCCATCCAGATCAGAACCGGTGCAGCTGGGCCACTTTTGGGGTGGTTCACCCCACAAATCCCCTGATCATGAGAGGCGGCCCCCTCTTTGTGGTTTGATAGCCCCAGTACAGACAAGGCGTGGTGACAAGGTGATAATCTCCCCACAAAGTTCTGGAGCTGTCCTCCCGGCCTGCAGAACCCATGAAGTTCATCACTGAAAGTCTCACAGAGTGTTCCAAAAAAAGTCTGTGATGACTCGTATTGATTAGGAGATGTGAGACTGATAGCCCCTTTTGATCTCAACTCTAGATGTTTTTCCCCATTGGTTAGTCATCGGTGTATGTCCCAAAAGTCACTCTCAGAGTTCTGAAACAGATATTACAGACAGCCATCACATTCTGGTGGCCTGCATTTCATTATAAACTCTGGATTTATAAGAGCCGTATTGCCTCTTCTTATGGCCAGACCTCTGATTCATGTCTGCAAATAAAATTTACTGCAGCCCTTCAAAGAGACGGGGTTTTTCCAAGCACCTGGGTCTCCTTCCCAGATGGAGATGGTGTGATACAGCATAAATACAGCAGGCAGTCGGTCCCCTCCCATGTCCGTGGCCCATTATGGAATAAAGCAAACAAGCTGGCATTTCAGCATCGGCTCATCACCGGAAAACACTTCCCTTCCCTGGCCGTAAATGGATATATTTTAAGGTTATTCCCAAGTACTTTAATAAACACGCTCTGGGTGAATTCCCACTGTCGTGAGCCCAATGTCCGATGGGACACTTATTTAAAGCACATGATCCGTTTACAGGAATACTGTACAAAAAGCAGCTGGAATTTCTGCGAGAAATGATTTTTAAATTTTTTTTTTGCTGTGTGTACACACACGATTTACTGCTACGGAGATGCTTTAACAGCTCTGTGAACTTAACTTGAACCTGCAGAAGTTGCCACTGACCTCAAATCAAGTAAAATGGGCTTCACAGTCACACTGGTGTAGTGGCAGGGAGTAATGTTCCCTCAGGACCACAGTCCACAGGGTCATACCTAGAAATTATGGGCCCCCTGACACAATTCTACCTTGCCCCCAATCCCGCCACCCCTGCCCAGTTTTACATATCATTTTATGTATTGAAGGGCCCCTATCAAGTGCTGGGCTCTTTGGATCTGCCAGGGTGCCCATGCCCCTCTGATGCCACCAAAAGTTGCAATAGTACATGGTTAGTCCCTGTTGCAATTAAAAGGGGGGGATTCACAATACATAAAAGTGCAAAACACTGGTCATGCATGATAGTGTGACACAACCGTGATCATTTATGCAAATGACGGAAAATTTTTCAAACGTAAAATATGTTTTCTATTGCATAATGGTTAGAGGTTTTTCACAGCTTTAAAATTACCAGCAAACAAGGAACCAGATGCGTGGGAATTCAGATGGCGGACTGGAGGCCACAGGTGAATGAAATATAGCGAAGGCTGATCGTCACCCAACACCAGGGCAGAACTGATGCAAGCGCCTGGCCTCTGTGCTGCGTCACAGAGAGGGAAAGCCAGTCACCTGGGGCATCGGAGGCGGTGTCCATTGTGACTGCCCACCTCCATGGATCCTAAGGCACTCGGCATGTCACAGCACAGCCAGAAGGAAATGCATACTGTAGAAGAAATAAAAACCTCGCACACCTACCGCACGCAGTCCCTTCCCAGCTGCCGCAAAACAACAGGAACATAACAAATTGCATCCCCCCACTACCCGGGATGAACAGCCTTTCTTCCAGCCCAGCACAGTGTGGGAGAGGCCATCCCTGCCGGCAACGTGATACTGCAGGTCACACGGCGCTCTCTGAATAGCGGAGCCTCCCATTGGAGGGTGGAGATGCTAATTCCCAGCCCCCACCGCGTCTCCTGAGCCACACAAACCCCACAAACCCGTTGGACCAGATGCAGCCTTGCTGGGTGGCGATGGCAGACTGTTCCGCGACTTCTCTGCCTTTTTCAGCAAGTGTCTACGCCAGCAAAAGCGTCGACGGTTCACTGGGATGCTTTTCAACCCAATGGCGAGGGGGGGGGGGGGGGGGGTATTTGTAACCCCCGAGG
>JABFDZ020000001.1:51336294-51351890 GCA_019775955.2 Pollimyrus isidori
AAATTTGGCAAAAGTAATTTTTTAGGTGAATAACAATATGGGCCTTTCATATACATGAATAGGCCCATAATAAATCAAATATTAAAAATAATAATCAATATACCCTGCCCCCTCTAAAAAAGCCCCAATTCACAGGCAATTTTTGCTTGTGACATATCAGTCCCTCTAGGCTCAGCCCCCACTAGAACATGCATTTCACCATTAAGTTAAGGTCTCTTTGAGGATCCCTAACACTTCATGGTCTAGGGCAGTACACCCAAAAAGCTCATTACCGAACCAGTATGATGTATCACACCAATTAAGATAAAGGTGTAATTTTCCATTTTAACGGGCTGAACAGGATACTGTGTGTTTTCTATAAAAGAAGCAGGTAGCACAGAGGGAAATCTCCCCGGGGGTTTGGCGAGCAGACAGCCGGTGACTCCTTACCCCCCAGGGGCCCATCTGGTAAAGGTGCCCGTATACCAGGCGCAACTGCTGCACCACACACAGAGACCACCGGTACCTAGTTTCATGTTATATTAACCAAACGTGTAATGATGATTGAAACATACTGCGTTTTACAACACTGACCGCGAACAGAGGCTTCTCAGCTGTCCAAACTCATACCTATATCACCCACTAGGGTGACCGTACGTCCTCTTTTTCGGGACTTAAAAATGTCTGAAATGTCCGGGGTTTCGTATTGTTTCACGTTGACGTTTGTTTTCTACAGTCAGAATACTTTCGGTGTATATAACTGCGTTGCTTTGACGCTTCTCTTTGCGTCCTGCCACCGCAGTCCTCTTTTTTGCACAGTAAAACACGGTCATTCTATCACCCGGTTAACCAGGATACCACGAAACAGTTATTTTTTAAAAATCAAGCGGAAGAAAATCTGGATGTATTAATCCAAACGTCCTGAGTACTAAAGGCACAAAAAGTAAGAAATGCACTCCGGCAAGTTCAATGCTTTTCAGTCTTTAAGGTGTTGCAATAATTTTACGCAAAACAATCACGAAGCTACTCGCATGTCCCCGATGAAAACCTGGTGATTTACACCTGCAATGATCAAGGTGAGGACGGGTGAAACTGAAGAAACGCAGGATAGCGAAGGAGCGGTGGCTGCAAAACTACCTTCGCAGAGCAGAAAACGACCGATTCCTGGCTCCGCTTTATCCCCACACTCCCAGGATCATTAAACATTTAGTCAATTTTTTGTTCATTTTCTCAGTACTCAACATTAACGTCAGGCCATTTCGCGGGGCGACGGACCTACCGGTGGCTCTCGATCTCTGCCTTCCCCGCGGTGCGTCCGCTCCTCGGCCCTCAGCGCAGTCCGGCTGACCCTATCGGAGGTACCGAGAGGCGTTCTTTCACCCGCCGGGACCGTCCCAGTAGACTGAACCCTGACTCCTTTAAGGGGGGGAAGACAAGCCAGAAAAATCCCCCGCACTTCAACAGCGCTCTACTTCAGCCACTAAATAAACTGATTATTTCCTTCAACGAAAACACCCTCGAGTAATTTAGGAAACGCGTACGACGGTGTTTTCTGTGTTTTCCACTTGATATGGGTGCTGTTTCCCTAACTCTATATTTTAATATATTTCCAAAGATACAAGTTTTCTGTATACTCTCATTCTGTAAATCTCTGACGTGTAAACTTAATTTACTTCAGCCAGTTTAATATATTTTAGATTATTTTTCAATCAAAATAAACGAAGTCAGTCAACCGGTTTATTGTTAAAGATCCGTGTTAGTGAGAGCCAGAACACTGTGACAGGCGCAGAATAAAATGTTTTAAGGCCCTTCGAGAAATAGCCGCGAGCGTAATCTACAACTACTGAAAAGACATTTTACATTTCCAAAATGGGATACGTTCCAAACAAAACAAATCTGTAAATTGAATATGGTTGAAGGTATACTTTTCATTTTATATTTAATTATTCAATACCAATTCTTCTATCCATTTGTGAATTATAACTCAGATTGCCAAATAGTATAAGGATTACGTTTTCACACAGGATATTATTATACAGTATATCCTCGAACAAAACGCCATCTGTTGGACACGAAAAGTTACTTTTTAACATTATCTGCCCGACATTGATCATATCCGTTTTTTTAAGTCTATTTCTATATTTTATTCTTCACCTTCTAAATCTGCTCTTATTCAGCGCATGATAACTCGTCTTCACTAAAACTAAATGATATGCCTACAAATAAATTGCAGGAATGTGCATGCACTTATTTTATGGACAATTGAAAGATCAATATCAAACGTGTTTAAGTCTTGCTCACGTAACTTCGTTTACTTTGATACTTATAGCCTACTCTGCCGGTAAGCCTATGCAGTTAACCTTGTTCTACATCATGTTCATTTTAAAAGTAAATAATAAAATGTGAACGCTGAAATTACTTGTATTCCAAGATAACCTGTCGGGTTTATTACCCTGGAAAGACTCCTGTCAGACAATAGCCTAATCGTAGTGTGTACAGGCCTGAAGAGGCGGCCATTTAGTATAGGACGCAGTCCCCATTTTATATGAAACGTCTCCTCTTTTTGAGTAGACTACAAATAGACATAAATACAACGCTTTGTTCTTGATGTTTTGACAAATCTCGATGTCTTCATAAATTGAGCTGATTTAACCAGTAATTCACATTCATTTCAGTCGGTAAGTGATTCCATTTTCTAATCTCCCCCTTTTACTTTAACTAAAGTGGATGATGACACCAGAACATTTAAGGATTATATATAGGCCTAGTTTACCCCAGAGCCATAAAACCATGCATCACAATCCGCATTCATTGTTTTCCACGGACAGGTGCGGTTATTCTCCTGCACATCGCGGATGGTGTCGCACTTAAGGTGGTGTTTTGTCTCCCACGCCTCAGACGCTCGACATACACTAGTCTGCGTTCCATAAAAAACAACGAACACATCCCAGCAAATCTGCCTGCAGATACGTATAACATGAACGGGGTTTCGTTTAAAATGACATTTAATATTGACTTGTAAAAGGACAAGGGAACTGATATCATATGGCTGCGTTATGCGATACGAGGAATGAGGGAATAATGGAAGCAATTTGCAAAAAAAAAAGTACACCCTCCTTTAATATAGGCCTACTGTGCATTCTAAAAGTCCAACAGGCGTCACCAGGAGCCACGTGCACATCGATCACACTGCACACCTGTTATCACTTGATGCAGCCATTTTTATGTTAAACACACGTTTACATCTCATAGGTTTTGTTACTGGTTACAGGTAACTCTGCACACATGCAGCGGGTTAAGTAATGGTAAGGACAATCAGTCTCAGGAGGGCACCAGCTGCAGTAGCCTCTTATGCTACTTAACCTGAATTGTTCTATAATTGCTCTGCAAAAAATAAGTTAAGTGACAAATGTATTGCAAGGGAGCTTGTTTCTGGGTGTACGTTTTCCCTTTGTACACAGGGGACCTGTTTATGTTACCTACAGGGAGTCAACAAGGAGATGGGTGTAGTCTTAAAGGGAGATTAAGTCATAACTGTAAAATTACACTTTAAAGGTGACGGTAGACACAGGGCAACTTAATGTTGTCGAGCGATGTTGCTGACCAGTGCTCCTCAGGCACTTTCCCATTGATATTGGGCAAAAAAAATTCTATTTGAAAAACTTGTCCACCACTAATCAAAGTTTTCACAGTGATACAGATCTAGACGAGTTGCCCTTTGTCTCACCTGACTGGCAGCTGTCTGGCAACGTTGCTCAAAAAGTTGCCCTGAGTATCATCACCTTCACATGAATTGAAAATAAAATAGGGAAAAAATGTGAAAGTTGCCATTTTCAATAAGAACATTTATTAATCCATTTGTAAAAATAAAATTACATTCACGCTGCAGTGGGCAAAAAGTAACCACTATACTTGAACTTACATAACTTGTTTGTATAGTTAGATTTATTAAGCACAGTTTTAATTCTCCACGACATTATAACTTCTAAGTGATAATATCAAATTATACCTGTTTTGTGTTAATGAGAAGCGCACTGGAATCTATCATGGCAGAAACAGGCCCATGACCT
This sequence comes from Pollimyrus isidori, assembly GCA_019775955.2. NCBI lineage: Eukaryota > Metazoa > Chordata > Actinopteri > Osteoglossiformes > Mormyridae > Pollimyrus > Pollimyrus isidori. The sequence goes on from JABFDZ020000001.1 coordinate 51,340,344, forward strand.
TCTGCTGGTGTTGAGTCATGAGGCCAGAGTCAGCGTTGTTACCGAGCCAGATTGTATACAAGGAGCTCTCTAAAAAGCACAGCTGTGAGATGAATAGGAGGCCAGCTGCCCTCATCAGCACAGTGCATTATCACACCAGAAATCCATATGCAATTAATTACCCAGATCTGCTGAAAAATCATTTCTGGAGATGGGACTCTGCTTTCCAAACCTGCTGTCTGTTTCTAAATGGCTTTTCTCCCCGAACTCATAAATGTCACTTGATAATAAAAAATTCATGCTTCTTTTTAGTCTGGATAATTTAGTTTTACATTAGTCAAACACTTGGTCATCTTGGGGGAAAAAAGTTAAAGGCAGTTTCAAAGTTGGTCTCTGTGTGTATTGTACTGTTTGCTCAATTGTGATGGCCGTCCACTCATGACTCTGCTTATGTGGACCAGCAGAGTTAACATTAAAACATTACGTCAATATTGAAATATATATTTCATATTTAGCAAATATTTGAAGCTGTCATTTGTTGCTGTGGGGAAAACCAACATAATCTCATGAGATATTTCTGGCTAATAATCTTATCAGACCCTCGATAAAGGTTGATGGTGTTGAGTGCTATGAGAAGCTGAGAATCCAGATCAGTCCACTTGGGAGTGGTTTGTATATTTGTAATCTTAATGAACATATGTGAGTCTTACATCGAATGCATTTAATAGAAAATTAGTGTAAATACATTATCTTGCATGAAGGTCTCACACACCAGACTCAAGCAAGTTTCTCCACTGTAAAGAGAGGTTTAAAAAATAAACAGAAACACATTTCATGTAGAGATTTCAAGCATGGCTGAAAGTTAATATCGCCAAACAGTCATTTCAGAATAATTATAACCTGCAGCCTATGGGCGGGGCCTTACCTGGCAGTAAATGGCAGGGCTTCCCTGAAAGGAATAATACTTCCTCCGTATTAAATGGGATCTTCAGGATTATGCGAGTCATAGACGAAAAACGTGAAGGAGACGGTCAGTATGGAAATAAATAATTTACTCTGTGGATGGAACCACAAGCGACAAGACCTGTGGCAGAGTGAGATGCCCAGAGTGACACCAAGCTGCTTTTCGGGTTTAAGAACAGAACATGATAAGAACACAAGCGTTAATGCAGCATGTGAATCAGACATGGAATCATATCATACAGAAAAACAACACTTAGCATGGAGGCGTCACGGAAAACAAACTTCCAAAGACTGAATATACACTAACATCCAGCAGTGGTGTTTACCCCCACCCAAACCTTCCATTTGCATGGGGCCTCTGATTGGCCACAAATAATCACTACCCTTGGGGGGGGGGGTTATGGTGACTTTTTGAGTGTGGTCCCAGAAACAACAAACCCCGCAATCTTTGTTTCCTCCTGCCCGTGTCTCCAGCCCCTTTTCCATCAGAAGTACAATGCAGGGATTGTGTACCTGGGCTTGGGCGGGACTGTGCCAAACTCACGTGGGGAAAAGCCAGGCCTGTTTCTGACATTGCGGCAAACACCCGGATGTTGAGTACAGGCTGCTTACGAGTCCTCTGACTGACCGGCAGGCTGCGGGTCATAACCAGTTTTCCATCCCACCACCTTACGTTGTAAAGTCCACTCTCCCACAAACCTGCCGCTGAGGTTCCAGCTGCCAAATCTGTTCATCTCTGAGTGAAGCAGGCATGAAATGAGCTCAGCCAAATGAAACCTGTTACTGTATGAAGAGCCCCGTTCACTTCAGACAAGTGAAAACCACTCACAGATATAATAGATAATTTGGTGATGGATGCTCTGTGATTCCAGGGTACCGTAGTGGGGCCTGCCACATGCTTTTGGATTACCTATTGTCTATAAGTGAGTTTACACGAATGAGAGTCAGAATCTCCCTGCAGAGAGGAAGTGGGCAGCTTCTTAATCTCACAATTCAGTGTCACATGATTAAGTCACATGATCTGTAAAACTCTGCACTGTATCTGGTACCATGCTGCAGAGAATGCTGGATAAGTGAATGTGAGTTCCATTGTCGCTAAGATAGCCAGAGTCTTTTTTTGTGTGACTGCCCTGTTGTTTTAATTATTTAAAAAATCTCTTACGTAAGTGTGCATGTTTTTATAAATGAGTTTAAATGACAGAGAACAAGGTTTACTTGCCTTGAATAATTGCTTGCTTCCCAAAAGGGGCACAGAGCAGTGCATTCTGGGATAGGGTCCATTTGTGTTATCAACAGTGGGCCTGTCAATCAGTGGTAATAGCAGCTGCCATGAGGATGAGACCACTGACAAGGGTACAGACAAGGGTGTATTCATATCAGTAACTTTAAAGGCTTGTGGAAAGTCACTGGGTGCATTTCTACTGGAGACAATGCCTGTTGCTGTTTACACTGCTAAGCTGTCTTCAAATGTGGCTGAGCAAAAATACAGAATCGAATTGCATTATCGACATGAATGCTTCTGTGTTTGCTAATTTGAGCTGCAGGGGTACAGAGGAATCCAGAGTAAGCCCAGAACTGCACCAGTAAATGCAAAATGTGTAAAAAATGTGAGCACTTGTGTTATCAACTTTGCTCAATAATGCATAGTAGGCCTATGGAAGTATAGTTATAATTGACCAAGAGTAGTGAGGAACAGATTAAAACCCCTGACAAAGTGTGTTGAAGTAAGAATTAAGGCAAATCAGATACCTAAAAGTTTCAATAATACACTCATATGGGCTTTTTCCCAGTGCAGAACTGACTCTGCGCATTTACACCCCATAAAAACTGGCTCTGGGCCAGAAGAAAGCTGGTCTCAGAGACTGGAACCATAATGTCAGCGATGGGCCATCGCGTGCAAACCTTCTGCATGCCTGGAAAATTCAATACATACCAACTATAGTTTTGTCTAATATATGCTGGTGCTAGAAGCAAAACAATTTAGCAGCTTATTAGTGGAATAATCTTACATCATTTTTTTTATTCTGTGGAAAAAGAAAGACTGATCTGTTGCCAAGGTTTAACAACTAATTATAAACATGTTGCAGGTGGAATAAATAAAATACCGTGGCGCTCGAGTGGCGAAGAGATCAGGAGGCGGAGAGTAAAGTTCAGTTTATAGCAGATTCTTATTGCGCGATCCTTAAAAGGACAGCAGTAAAACAGCGAGCTAGAATAAACTCACATAAACGGGGGAGCCTTTAAGGAGATGAAGATGGATACAGGAGATAGAGACAAACTCTGAAAATTATGAGACTACTGTCTCCATAAAGGATCAGTTTTTTCAATTCCACAGCTTATAAAATGTTGGTGGAAATGAGGTATGGGTGATGAGAAAGCCAAGGGAGGGCTGAGGTCACTTTGACTCATTCTGTAGCCACACCCACCAAGCCGTCTGGGACTCCGAGCTCATGCAAGAGGAGGCCCTGCTTCCCCAGTAGGTACATGCCCCCCCCCTCAACCAAACTGGTACAGGACAGGGACGGTCCATCAGCTACAAAATCTTCAAAAGGTCCCAAGCTTCAATGGACGCCCCAGGCACATCATTTGCTCCTTATGAAGGACAGGGGCCCCCAACCCCCACATCCCTGCCACCTCTGTACAGCAATGCCACTGGCAAAGCAATCATTTTTACAGCCCCCCCCCCCCCATGCCCCCACACTGACAGATCCCCTGTGCGATTCTGACGCACGCAGTGTGTCACCTGCCCGTCGGCAGACTACAGCGCAGCAGATGACCCCAGGCCGTCGGGGATCTCCAGGAGATCCGGGCACCTCAGCTGTATCTGCCCACTCCCAGTCACAACTTGCAAGAAGACGGATGCAGCAGCATTTATGACGTACCAGCAGTCTTCACAGGGGAGGTACAGAGGCAGCACAAAGAGGGAAGGGTTGCTCTTTTAGTTTGGCTGCGGGGGTGGCGTGTGGCTCAGCAGATAAGGCTGCTGTGCTTGTTATCAGAAGATTGCTGGTTCAAATCCTTGTTTCGATCCCTAGTTTCTCCAGGGACTGTTTGACCCGCTTTGGATAAATATGTACGTCGCTCTGTCTCCCCAGGGCAGGTGAGGAATCAGGTGATGGGAACAGCATCGGACTGTCAGTGCAGAGCAGCCGCCCTCAGGGCATCATGAACAGAGAGTAACACAGGATCCCATTAGGTCACATGACCGACTGCCAAGGACGCCGCCTTCTCAGCCGGTGCCAACTTAGCAAACTGATTTCACCCTGCCTTAGATGGGGGGTGCGAGACAAACTTGCCTGTGCGGCTACATGTGCTTTGACTGGTACTACATGGGGTCCAGGCAGAATGCTATTAACAGCGAGACTGAGATGGATAGGGGAGGTTTAAGCACCGTCTGGGCCTGTTTACCTAGGAGTCTAAAGGGAGGATTAAAAGTTTCCATTCTGTCAACATGTGTCACACGCATCAGCCTTTGGGGGGATTCAGACTGGCACTTCAAAGGAAGGCACCATGTGGGGACAGGGACTGGTACCTGGATCTACCCTGTGGAGTGGACCTACTCGTGGGGTGGCAGTCAAACACTGTCCCCACAGTCATGGGAAACCCTGACTCCCCCCCACAAGAGAGGCAGGGTCATAAACATCAGACAGAGAGCCAATGGCCTTCACAGCAGGGTGGCACCATGCTCCCAGGGCTCATTACATTTACTCCACCTGTGCTTGGCATCTCCTTGTCTATCCTTGGTTTTCCATGGAATTCTGGGAAACAGTCCAGCTCATTGTTCATGTTGAGGGCTCTCATTTGTCTTTGCGGAGGCCCTCTGGCTCACGGCGATGTAGGCGAGCCCAGCCTCTGTTTGTTTAAGCCAAGGGTAAACGGCTTTAAGAGAAAACACACACATCGTTATCTCGGAGTATGCAGATAAAGGCGTGTGTTTGTGTGTGTGAACAAGGACTGGCCTTAATCACATATAAGGGGCTTTTGTAGAATATGGATCAGTTCACCTACCTCCCTGGCTGAAAGCTCTTATAGATGTCATGAGCACTGAAATATCAGGATAAATGGAGGTGATGAGCAGACATGGAGGGCAGAATCCAGAGAAGATCTCTGAGGCTCTGTGGTTTGTATATTTCACTTTCAGTCTAGACCTTTTATTTCACTTTCAGTCTAAACCTTATTCCTGAAACTTGGAAATCGTCTGTAGTAATTTAGGGGTTTCATCATTTTTCACCATTATTTTGACGTGGATCTTCAAGCACTTCAGGTTTTTATGTCCATTTCATAAAAAGAACACCAATTATTCCATAAACACTCAGGACGTTAAACAAAATTCACCTCATCATTACACTGCACTGTACACTACATGACATTATAAGCACACACCAAATGTGACTATTCACCTGACAAGCATTGGGTGGTGTGATGATTAAGGAACTGAACACTGCAAGGAAATTGCACATGTATAAACCAAAGCCAAATAAAAATCTATCGTCATTTTTTTTTTCCACATGGTGGAGATGTTAATGATTTCACCATAGATTTTAGTCACACTTGGTCTGTTTTTCAGAGAGAATCTGAAACAGGAGTGCAACCATTCTGGGGTTTGATAGGACTTGTCGTACTTGAATGGTCATGTCCTCATACCTAATTACCTGCTTATAATATCACCCACGTCCTGCTACCGTCATGGACTGTCTGTCTCATTCCTCAAGGCTACCTGGGGCTATAATGATCCTGGCGCAATGCATGTTGGTGGAGCATGAGAAGCTTGTCATGGCCTCCGCATTTGGGCCATCAGACATCAGCCCTCCCCGATGTCACGTTAGCTGTTACTCTGAGAACTTGCCAGCCAAGACAAGGCCCACCTGTCCTCACAAAGGGAAATGTCCATTTCCTAAATAAAGGAGCCTGCAGGCTGTCTGTCTGGGGGAACATTCAGATTGGCAGCCCTTCCAAGAGTCATAATCAACTGTAAAAACCATAAATATTCGTAGTGATCAATCTGAAGGAACTTGCAAATCAGGGAACTCCACCATCTTACAAAGCATAATGTGGAACCAGAGCAGCAGAAATCACGCCTGTCTGGTAAGGCGTCATCGTTTCATCTCAGCCATACAGCAACCATGCTTTCTTTCTCTAATTGCTCAAGGGGGGGTCATTGACCTCATGAGGGTCACTAGACCCTTTCGAGGGTCCATCTCAGCAGTTGGTGCTCATAGGGACTCAGATTTGCCGCTCGTTATGACTGAAATCAAAGGCACAAAGGGAAGGGCTGGAATCCCGCTGGAAAAGCAGCCCCAATTAGCACGGGAAAACCTTCTCCTGGGATGGAATGTTAATCTCAGGGAACCCTGGGAGGCACGCTGGACAGATATGCTGGGGTAGCGTTTCCGGAATAGGGGAGCAGGCTTCTTTTTATCACCTTAAAATGGGCTAATGTATTTCAAGGACGGCAGATGGATAAGGAGGCACACAGACAGGATATTTTACACCCCCCAGCTAAGCTGCACTGTGAGAATAGTGCTGGCTTTGTTTATATAAGTGCGTCTAATGCAGGCCTGCAAAAGTGCAGCCCCTCTCTGGCCGCTGTGCCGTTTTCTGATGCAGCTAGCGTCGAACCCTGTCCCAAAGCCATGGTGTGCATTTATCAGAGGGCGACGGAGAAGCCCAATTACTTTAACCGCTCACAAAAGGCTCGTGTGTACGGACCCAGATTTGGCTTAGCCAGAGTTTGCAGCAGGACAAAAGGAACTTTCTAGAACAAATGGTGTAGTGGAGGAATGTGTGCAGTCACTGCAAAGCCTGGTCGACTTTCCCTCAGAAATGAGGAGATGCGCCATCCATGATGCGGTAAAACAATGTAAGGTTCCTCACAGGGCCGGGTCATATTTGCATTCCTGTGGATAGACTGTTTGGGCTTTCCGCTAACTGATTAGCAGGAGAATACTGCCACTATCCTGAGGAATGTCGTCCCGTAAGGGTTTTAGAGTCTGCAAAGGGAAACAGACGCCAACCAGCGGGTGGGTTTAGTGCCAGCTGATGCAAAGCAGACGTGCTTTTAATGGACAGCTTCCATGGGTCCACGTTCCATCAGGAAACACACTTGATGTATGAACTGAAGGGAGGAACAGAACACGGAGGGCGCCTGACTCTTCACAATGGAAGCTTTGGGCTGAGACATTCTGCGGTTATTTGAGTTACATGCATTTCCATCAGTGTATGTGGTGGAGCAGATACTGGAAAAGCTGGTATATCTTGTGCAGATCTGACCAGGAGCTGTGCTGTATATCGCCTCAAAAGTATCACAGAGAAATAGCCAGGGGTGCTGGATGAACGACATGCTTTATGCTCAAACTCCGAGAGGGCATAATGGAGGCACACGTACCCGTTTATTATTTATACAAATGCCAAATAAAATTTTGATTTTCATCCCCAGTATGAGGGATGCGCAGGGTCTGCAGCTGGCTTCACAGCCCCTGGAGAAACGGAGGTGTTACTGGGAACCCCGATGGAGATAATGTCTCCGGTGCTTCGGTGAGGGCGATCTGTCAGGACGAGCCCCCCAACACCAGCACTCAGAGCAGCAGGGAGCGGCAGACCTCACTACTACCCGACTGCTAATCATACCCCCCACAGAGACAGCGAGTTATTGCTTTTAAACTGAGTGCCCCCCCCACAGCAGGGCCCCAGGCTCTCAGTGCCCAGCTGTGTAATGTCACAGATGACGGCTTTCTCATTTTTCAGGCCTCCGGTAAAAGGCACGGAGATGCCACGTAGGCACGGCCCGCACAAAAGATCGGGGCAGATGTGACAGGGCTGTGAGGAGCTGCTGATATTACGGAGGAGGTGATTTTCCTGAGAACAAACACAGAATAGCTCAGTGTCTCCTGTATTGAGCATCAACTTGGGATTTTAATCACACACCTGCTGTTAACTATTTATTCATATGGATTCAGCAGCTACAATTGAAAATTAATGCAACATATATACATATACAGTGGTACCTCGGTTCTCAAACTTAATCCGTTCCGGACTCCGCATCGAATCCTAAAAAGCTCGAGTTCTGATCAAATTTTCCCATAAGAAATAATGAAAAACCAATTAATTGGTTCCCGGGCCCCCCAAAATTATACCTTTTTTTTTCCTTCTTCAGCATTTGAACACAAAATGAACAGGATGAAACAAGAGCAGCATTTTTTTTCTTAATGGCTTCCAAAACGATAAAAATCTTATCCCATTACCCCTGTCCTGCCCCGATCGTCCGCTCCTTCCGTGTGCCACACCCCCTCGTTAAACTCGTGTGGGATCCCCATGTGATCAGCTGTTTCTGGTTGTTGTCATTAGTCCTCTGTATAAGTCCGCGCTTCAGTTTGTTTCATCAGTCCGGTCATTGGGTGTGTTTGACTTGCTTATGGCACTGGCTTAAAGCAACACATTCTGATCTTGATGCAATGCATTATGGTTAGATGCATTGCAACCTCTCACCCGGCTGCACAAACTGGAACCGACTCCGTGACGACACACCTTTGCCCTTATTGGCTGAAGAGTTTAGTTACACGCATAATGTTTGTATCCCAGGCAGTTCTGATGCGTAATCTGCTATTTCTCCCAAATATCACGTAAAGCAGTGAGAACTGCTTTTCAGTTAATTTACCTAGTAAAATAGAGTTTAAATAAATGACATAAATGCTCTAATAGTACATGGAAGTTATTGGTTTATTTTTTTGTTACTGTAATGTTGCGGTGCTTAATTTGGATAATCGTGCAGTCTGTGAAGAAAGCATTCAAGTAAGAATTGCATTGTAGTATGACTCATTTCCTGGCGCGTACAATTTATATTTGTTCAGCATTCACTTCTAATATTCAGATTGAGTTCTAGGTCAAACTGGTTTGACTTTCAAGAAATTTGAGTTCTAGTGAATTCGAGAACCAAGGTACCACTGTATACATGTGTTTAATAATTTGACTTTTTTCCCCCTTCAGAACACTCTGGAGTAAAACCTGTGGCTAAATGAAAGCTTCTTTTATACTTTTATAGAAAAAGTTGTGGAATTTTATCACATTGTACCCCCTCACTGATCGCGGGTATCATTTCGCTTCCTTAGAAAGGTCAAAATCAGCTTAAAACAACAAGTGATGGCTTGTAACATTCCATAGTCTTAAAAATGATCATAAAGGAAGATTAGAAAGATAGGGCTTGTGTGTTTCTTTCTCTGTTTTAGTGCAGCAAAGCGTAAAATCCACAGCCCTCTGGGTAAAAGCATCACTTCCGGCCAGATATCGGTCTCCAGCTTCGGGAAGTGTTTAAACATGATGCCCTTAAGGAATCTGAGCCACACAAGAACTGATTACCAAAATCATGGCTTCTGCTCCACACAAAAAGAACTATGACACAGACAGAGGTCATTCTCTTTATTACAAGTGTTATCACTCCTGAGAACTTACAGGTGAAAATTTTGCTTTAAATTACGGAGTTTCCTAATTAAACATTGAGTCTTACGGGATTAGGAACTCATCATTATACGCATTCATTTTAGAGGACATGTTAAAGTGTGCATCTGAAATCACATGCTTACATAGTACATACTGAATGTTGTTATTAGCCTAAAACTCATATGGATGAGAACAGTATGAAAGCACTTTTTGTGGTTTCCACCTTACATATTACTTGACCCGGATGTTTACCAATGACATAGTGAAAGTAATACGTATTAAAGTGAAATTACGCAACTTGGCATTGTTTTCTACTTAAATGTGTACGGAAATGGCAGCAGCTCCTCCTTCTTGGACACAAATCTCTAAGAAAGCAAAATTCCTCCTCTCTGGTTGCAACTCCAGTGGCCTTGTGTGATAGCGTAGTGTCCACACTTCAGAATTTCACAGAATGTAGTTTGTCATCCATGTACCATTCACCTCCTGTTTTATCCATAATCAGGATTTGAACGTTCTTCAAGCTGCATACTATATTTTGCTTACTACATAGCAAACAAATATGCAATTTCAGATACTCAGTTTTGTTCCCTTTGACAAAGTGCTAAATGTGTTTTGTTGGCCGCAGTAATGCACACTGGATTTCTAGCACCCTGGCACTATCAGATGTGCTCTTCTCATCTTCAAGTAACATTGAGCAAGCATGCTCTTCTAACACCATCCTTGCTGATGGAAGTCTGACGACTTCCCTGCAGGACTACTTGGAGATCTCAAGTTTTGTGGCTATTGGTGCTAAAACCCACTGCCTTGGAGAAGGCCCTCCCCTCGCCTAGAGGGCCTGAAGATGTCCCTGTTTTTCAATGTTTGAGAGAAATATAGCAGTTCACCATTCTTTAGTTCAATTGGCTGATCCAGCAGTCAATCATCTGTAGCGGCTATAGTCTGATTGGCCGGCCGAAGGGTCTACCTTTACCTGGAACCCTGACCCTGTGCTGTACTTCTTGGGTTAGCTGTAGGTCAACATAGCAGCCTGTAACGCTGGTGTCGAGTTCTCACCACAGCATTAGTACAGCCAATGTCACCAAGGCAACAAACGATGGGAGCTTCCAAGCAGCCATGAGGTGCACAGACGAGCTCTGGGCGTGTCTGAGGGCGAGCACGGCATTGCTGTGATTGGTTGGGACTTCCACGTTACACACCATGCCCTCACAGCAGGATATGCATTCCTGCAAAGTATCAGAGACAGGAGGAGAAACTTAAGCAAAGGGAGGAGCCTACAATTTATTGTAGAGAGGTGCTTTAATGAGGATGGGAATACCCTAGCGTCTCAGGGGGGAGGAGCTTAACAATGTTGGAGGACTCACGGTGTGGTCTGTATCGCGGTGGTGTTGGCAGCCCACTGTGAGGCAGTCCTCTCTGGCTGCACACCGTTTGGTGACGGACCTACTCTTTCCGTAACTGCTGAAATGATGAACTGTCATACAGAACCTGGTGTCTGTGGGCAGCACAACAAACAGCCTTTAAATCACAATGACACAACAGCCTGGAGGCCAGGGTGAAAGCATTTTAACAAGACTGTAATATAAGGGTGCCCCAGTTAGTCAATGTAGTCAATGATGTCAACGCTGAACATGTTAAGTCGCTCCATCCTTTTTTTTTTTATAACTTTAATAAAATTACCTTTATGATTTCTAAAATGCTTCAGCTCATCATAAATGTTTTCCTTTTAATCGCTTTGTAATTATGGGAGTAGTCCAAATTATCACAAAACAAAAAGATGGTTACACTGTGCAAAGTGCGATAGACAGCGGTAATACCACCACACGTGAGCACGAGAAGAGAACACACACAGATGCAATTCCAGATCCCCAGAAAAGGCAAAACCACAGTGTCGTCTATTCATGGTAATTAGATTATCATTAGTACGGAAAACTTAATATCTTTCGTCCTTGTAGCTGCTAAATACACTCATTAATAAAGATAATAAAGAGTTGTCTGCCTGCTACGAATCTCCGCTAAAGTGTTTGCACAAATATTCAGGTTCAAATCAGGTTCTGCACTGATTGACAGTGCCGATGTATTCGTTCGTGTTCTACATTGATTGACAGTGCCGATGTATTCGTTCGTGTTCTACATTGATTGACAGTGCCGATGTATTCGTTCGTGTTCTACATT
>JABFDZ020000001.1:51356063-51366577 GCA_019775955.2 Pollimyrus isidori
AGCCTCGAGGCAAAGAATTTTCCTCGAACATTTTTTGTAATCGAATCATTCGAGTTACTCGAATAATCGTTTCAGCCTAGTTATGTGTGAACATGCAACATATGACATCAAGGACTCATCATACAATAAATGGATATAAATCAAAATAAGTGCAAATGCATTAAATCAATTTAAAAAAAAACATGAAAATAGTAAACTAAATAGTACAATAAAATAAATATTGGCAATTTCATGTTTCAATATCGTCCACCACATAAGATAATAAAGCCGGTATCAGCTTCTCGGTTTGACAGAAACCGGTGGCAGCAGCCTTGTGTTGACATCCCACACTAGGTATTAACGCACCGCCTGAGAGACGAATCTTCTTTTTCTGTTGTTTTTTGTGGTTTTCTTTGTGCAGTCGGCGTTTTCTACCTCCAGCTTAGGTCTTACTGGCTCATTGATGCCATCAAAAGCACTCACACAAGATATACACTTATTGTGCTTTGGTAAAAAAACGGCATTTGCAGTACATCTTAAACAAGGAAATATAGCGATCTGACATAAAATGTTGATAGAGCAGTGAATAGGGTCAGTGCACAGCAAAATGGCATGAGGGTTAACTCCTTTTTTTAAATTTGGCGTATATCGCGTTTTGGAAAATAACTCTTCATATAGATACACACAAAATAAGATACACAATATAATCTCATAAAATCCAAGCATATAAATTATAAAACAATGAATGTCCCGGCTACATAACACCTGTAGCTAATGGATTAATCCTTTCTGCCAAATTCAAATGTAAAAACAGCAGCACACTGGTATGATGAGGGCAGGGTTTTTTGTTGTGATTGGTACAAGGCAGAGCTTAATCTAACCAGCCTGGAAACTATGGCACCCTGGCTGTTTGCATAACAATAAACTCTGACCCTGCTTGTTCCGCAGCGGCCTGTAGATTCACCAGAACTGAATGGCGTCCAACTCGCTATATATCAATAGGCCAAAAACCAACTGCAGGAAGAGACTGCTCGGATAGCTGTCATACACTCTGGGGTTTTAGAACTAATGTCCAGACCAGTTTAATTCCAGTAATGCATCGTGGTGGGCCACACGCAGAAGGCATCCCAGCATGCACTACAGAAGGCAGCTGGGGCGGATAGGAGGTCCCCCAGGGTAGCCCAGAGGTATTCCTGCAATGTGCCTGAGCCACGGCCGGGATCTTCAGGTTTCAGGGCGTGAGGCCAAACCGTCAGATAGTGCAGTAAATCACAAGCTGCAGACACTCGCTCAGAGAAAACATAGCTGTCCCCCTTCGTGCCCGATTCCAAATATTACCCTCAGTTTCAGCCGCCTTCCAGCTAAACAGGTCTGGCCTCTCCTTACAGCTTGGAGGCTGTTAGTTACAGCTGACAGGTGATGTACTATTTTAACTGCTCAGCCCAACCTCACAGTCTTGAATGCAGGGTCATGTTTCCACCTTTAAAAAAACACAAATTCATAGGAGGAAAAAAAACAGCCTTTTAACCTACAACCTCAGATCTATAAAAAGCACCTGAGCACCATCTTTTTTTCTGTGGGGGGGCAGGGTGGGTCCTCATACCTACCCTCAGTCCCATTATCATTTACACGTCCATGTATGAACGTCTGCTTTGTGATCTGGAAAGTGCAGGTTACCGGGATCATCCCAGACTTGCTGATCAAACCCTGTTCGAGACAACAGTTGGCGGAAAAATGCCAGCGGCCTGGATAAGATTACAAAACCCCTGACTGAACAAACAATATAGAGGCAGACATTTATACGCCTTGCACGGTGCACAGCCCCGCAGTACAGCGCCACAGAGCAGATCAGACACCAATCTATCAAGAATGACATTTTCTGGCCCTCCAAGGCTAAAGCAGAGTCAGTGAGCAAACAGCTCTTCCAGGCAACACAAACACAGAAAAGCCCTCACTGTTAATCTGTTTAAAGTATGCACTTGTTCAGTCTGACTGTGTGAAAAGCAGTGAAACATACACATATACACTGCTGAGAGTGGGAGGTCTTGGTACTGGATTCAATGGTACAGGACGTTTCTGCATGACACACAATTTCACCATTTGAGTGCTGTAGCCCATTCTGATCACTGTAATTTCACATTTTGTGGCTGGTGGAGTCGACATTAGAACAGGCCGTCCCCAGTGTCATTCTGTGACAGTCATGATCGATAACTGTCCATATCCAGGGTGGAGTTTTGCACACTTGGACCCATTTGATGAGAATATTTAACCGCAACACTGTCCTGAGCTGTGTGGCCCTCAAACAAAAAGCAACCATAAAGCACAGACCTCACCTGCACTCCCACAATCCTGGGTGTGATGAGACCCCCCTTCACACAGAGCATGGAGCACTACAGTCACACCCCTACCTACACACTACTGTGCACTGATTGGATGACTGGGTCAGTGTGGGAGGAGCACAGCCAGCTGTGCAGGATGTAAAACTCACAGCAGAATGTGACTGACCTTCTCTGATGACTAATTACATTCATCAAGCGCACACACACACTGAACCTCTCCCCAGTGTACCTGTGTGGGCTTGACCATCTTGAATACTCTAAGAGGCACACAAATAGTCTGCAGTAAATTTAAAAGTGCAAGAATAAAAATGGCTTAAAATATAATTTGATGAGGAGATGAATTCTGTGAGTTACAACATGCCACTGAGATGACATCTGTTGTTGATTCTTATGCAACTCAATAAGACACCAGTACAATAGTTATTCTGAAGCCCTGAAATGTATTTTCCTGAACACTAGCAGCTCACACTAATTCAACATGCAGGGAACACGCGTCTTCAATGAGGAGTGGTGTAGCGCTAACAAAGTGCCCATTTATCTAAGCTTCCAGGCAACCGCGCTTTAACCTTTGACCCCAAACCCAGAAAGGTCATCAGAAGCAAATTAACTCCATTGTTTCCTGAATCTGGGGGGAAACACCATGTGAAACATCAGCTGTTCAGAATGCGATTCCTTGAGAGCTTAAGAGTCGACCCTGATTGGCAGCTGCCACCCCACACACATTCACACCAGGCCACAGGTCCGAGTTACTCTGGAATCTACCACCACTTCAGCGTGAGACTGTAAGACTCAGCAAAACCCCAGACTTCAGGACCAACCCTGAACAAACCAAGAGTTACAAAATTCGGGGACAGTCCAAGGAGCATCTCTGATGTTTAAGCCTCTAAAACAACTACCCCCCGGAGCCCCCCCGCGGCCCCCCACACAGAGGACGCCATATCAAAACCATATGAAAGTGAAGGAAATTGAGATGGACGGGGGTGCAGCGAGGTAGGTCAAAAACTATATTGCTCTTCAGGATAAAATCCCCAAAAGGCAGACAGGACGCCTGAATCACTCATCTACAAAACAGAAGAATGAAACTAAACAGTCAAATAACTTATTACCCATCAGCTAAAGGCTAAAGACTGCCTGTTGTTGGTGGTTCCTGGGCAGGGTCACCTGGTGTACCCTCAGGCAGGTACTTTTACTGGAACAATTCAGGTTATTCTGCAGCTGTACAGATGGGCAGACAAAGACATAAATAACTTCGCTGGAGTATGTCGGGGGGGTTTACAACATTTTTGTGAACTACAGGGTCAGGAATTTGTCAGGTTCCCAAAGAAGAGCAAGCTGTGGGGGACCACTAATTAGAAATGATGTAATAAAGCAGTATTTTCGTAACGCTAAGGAACTCAAACGCACGTCAGACCTCGAGCTCATAAAGGCTCTGACCTGTTCTGACCCGCCTTCAAACCTGAACGCCTGTCACCCAACTCAAGCAAGTCCCTCCGTCTTGGAGCAGCAAGATGCAGGAGGCAAAATGCAACGAAGGGGGCGCCTGAATACACAAGCTCATGACATCCATTCAGATGTCGCCGAGTCTGACTCACGAGCGGCCACAAGAAACAGGAAGTGGAGTTTATAGAGACAGGAAATAAAAACTGGGCTGGTGAGAGATCGTGGTGTCATGTCATGGTGATGGTCGCCATGTGCACATTGGGAAATGTGCCCCAGTTTGGGCGAGTGGCGCGACGTCAATAAGGAGGAGGGACCCCTTAATCTCCGTCGGACGCGACTCAAGTGTCTGCGATAAATCATAGTGGTGACAGCGACACTTGTAGCGTTTAGGGATCCGATGCAAAGAGAATACGAGGATGAAATTCAATGAGAGAGTGCGGAAAGCTCCTGAAGGCATTGGTGCTGCACGCTTCAGGTCTCTGCTCAGCAGATACACAAGTACATAAAAATAAACTGAACTGAGTACAGTGTCCCCCCCCCCCCCCCTTTTTATTTTTAAATATCAGCCTTTATTGTACTGAAGGGACCAAGAAGGTGAGATGGGATACGCTGTAACACCGTTTAATAAATTGCCATAACGGACTCATTGATTTGCCTGAAAACCTCTTTTCTGTTTCTATAGTTACAGCAATCTGGAGCCGATCCCAGGAAGATGTCGTCACAGCACACCGATGACATGGTGCCAGTTCACCATAGTATTTTAAAATAAATACTTACTAATTAAATGATCAATTAAAACTAGATGCTGTTTGAACAGCACCAATGTATTCCCTGGACAGCCCGGTCACCACCCCCCCACATACCCCAACCTACACACTCTCCCCACCTGTCCAGAAAAATCTAGTAAAAGCTCAACTTGGATTGTTGCAATGCAATCAGCTGCAGCAGATCAGCGGCTGTGGCTGTCCTTCCATTTGTCACCACTATGCTTACCAATTATCATGCAGTTTCATGCATATTGATGTATCCCAGCTAAATGAAGATAGCCAGTGCTGGCCCTTTACCTTCGGGAAAGGAAAAGCTGATATGCTATCACTCCATTTAACACATCCTATGTTCTTGCATTTTCTGCTCATAATAATGAATATAATTTGGGAGATAAATAGACTACAAAGGCATTGCAATCATCGTTTCATGCTCTTTATTTTATGTTATCAACAAGTATTTCAACAAGTGACCTATGTATCCTTGGGTGCATCGCTCAAAAAGATCAAAGAGGTCTGTACTCTTAAGATGGAATTCTTCATAATTACTCTGCTGCCGCTATGTTGATGGATTAATTATTGCTTGTGGTGGCAGTGTCACGGTGGGCAGACTGACCTGCCAGGCACTCAAGATACCAGTGTCTTACTGGCACTGCTGCACTTGGGGAGCGGCAGCCGAACACATTGCAGGAATTTAAAAGCAGGGTCTTCAGACATTTTATTCATTTGTAACATGAATGTTACTCGCATTCTCCCAACACTAGACCGTTAGGTTCCAGAAAATTCCAGATGTGGTTTATGACACTGTGCTGATGCAGTGTGGCGTTTGGCAGATTTATGGTTTTGAGTTATTGACGTGAAGGTAAACAATCATAGTACTCAGCCTGGCAGCTGCCGGGGGCTGGGATGTGCCCAGCTGTGTTGCCGGGACATTTGGGGAGAATCCTGAAATGTGAGGAAGCACCGTCCTGCCCAAACACGACGTGCATCTACTTTATCCACACTTATAATAAAAGGAGGGAAAGAAGTGGTGGAGGCAGAAAGGAATTGTGGGATATTATGGTGTTTCATCAGAGACATTCAAGTTACCAATATGTGATTTCATGCATGTGCTCAAAGGCAGACCATAAAAGTTTACCAATAAATAACAGGAAAATGAGGGCACACTTAAGTTAAAAACAATGTAACAAGTCCCATCTATTCAGCACCTAAAAACAATGGTTCTGTGCAGCCACAGCAAACACTATCAAGTCGCTTCAACCTGTGGCACCACCTTAACGGGGACAGTGCCAAATGAAAGCGCAAATGAATCAGAATATGCACAGGAATGCTGGCATCGGATACCCGACCAGGCGGATCCATATCTGCCGGAACACGAAGGCGCATTCCTTAGAGCGCCCTGGATCAGAACTACGGATCCCGTGGGACAGTGCAAACGAAAATCACAGTTAAGGCCGTTTATCTGAGCCTTGCCTTTATATTCGCTCAGAAAAACACTGCGTAGCATTATGTATACACATACGCAGATACATACTGTACATAAACAGCATTACAATAAAATGTAATAATACTTTCCTCTTCACGAAAACCACTCTCCAAAAAGTCACTGATCTCTTGCTGCATGGCTAGATAAACACCACTTTGGTCACCAAACCTTCCTCGCTAGGAACCCCATTTGAACTTGGGCTCTCGGTCCAAATCTTACCAAGAGTTAGAAGCCCGGCCCCGCCTTGAACTCATCTCCCTTACAGACGTACATACCACAGAGAAGCAAAACCCTACATCATGAACGTGGCTTGCATACCAGTTGGCTTATGCCCCATTATCTACCGAACCAAAGCATCCGTGGGTCTGCCTGAGTTTGCATGCAGTTCCTTAGCGACTCAGGACGAGTGCTTTGAACCTGCAGGTTATGAAGCAAGGTCCTGAACTACTACCCTACCTGCTATTTTTCACATCCCTTCACCAACACCCACCCGAGTAAAGGAAGTCTCAGTGTTTATGGGGTATAAAAACACAGCAGCCAGGAATGACGATCCCTACCACATCCATTTACTGGGTCATTCTCTACCCTGACACCATGCACACAATGGGCCACTAAAGTCTGCCGTCCTCCCCGTCAATGGCACCCCCCCGGCCCCCCGCCGTGACCATTGTGTGGAGTGCGATGTTACCCAGACCTGACGCCGAGTGACTCATCCTCCCATTCCTCAGCCCAGGAGGAAACGGCAGAGATTACATGCCGGGCTCTGCAGGAACCCTCTCCGGCAAGGGCTCGCAAGCGAACGATGCACGGCAGATTTAAGCCCGCTGAGCTATCGGCTCGCCTCCGCCACCCTTTCATTGTGGAGCCTGGAGGTTAACCAGCCGCAGACGTGGCATTCACCTACCAATTAACGGCGTCCGGTGTCCCTGCAGGCACTCGCAGGAACATAAATCGTGCCACGTTCAAGTAATAAATTTAGCGGGACCCAGAGCGTTTCGCTTACATCGCTGAGTCACATCCCGCTGGAAGTGTGGGAAGCCATGCCAGCTGCACCTTGTAAATGTAATGGGGGGCTGCGCCTATCAGGAGATTTTAACCCAGATTTCTGTCTGCTCTTCCTCAGCGCCGTAAATATCTCCCCCAAGCCCTCATCTTGCTTTGAAAGATGTCAGTGACTTGAGTGACTCAGAATCACTCAGTGGAGCCAAGAGAGACTGACTTGCACAGCAGAAACCCAGTGCACTTGACCCCCAGCCCCCTGTGCACCAAAGCCCTCTACTCCTCCCACCAGAATCTGCCCCCCCCAACCACACCATCATTACAAGGGGGGCAGGAACTGGACCCCCTTAATAGGCCGTTCGATTACATCTCCTCCCTGGTCCTCAACCTGCTCGCTCCTGACGGGGGGGGCAGAATCGCTAACCCTTCACACAAGGCCTCTTTGTATGGACTGTACAGACATGGGTGGGGGGTAATCGAGATGCCTCCCCCCACCCCCGCCATCAGGGCCCCGGCGTAGCAGAGTCTCAGGTGTCCTTCCCTGTAGGACCACCTCTAGCTCTGGCCTGTGCACAGACCAGGTGAACCTCTAAAGCTGTGTCCAAGGACAATCCCTTTAACCTTCAAACGGGCCATAAAGAGAATGGCTGTAAGGGGAGGGGCTAACATTGGATACAGCCAATCAAAACCACCGTGTGTTGTATTAAGAAACCTAGGATAACAGCTGTAATGTTTATTAATATGAGCGGATGTGATTAATGCAGCTGACAGTTGATCCATCTGACAGGCCCAAAATCCCAAAAGCCAGGTTATTTCAGACAGCTTGGGATCTGAAGCCTATTGCTTCCAGTCTTAGAAAAGACCCTGATCAAGATACCTATATTTTATATGGGTGCATGAAGGCAACACTGCAAGCAAAAGTGATAAAATTTCAATGATTGATTAGGTAAGTAAATTGTATTTAAGGAACAGGTAAACCTCTATAACCTACATTACTGCTATGTCACTCTCAATGTATGCATTGGCTCTGCATGCACTTTGTAATCGAAGGACAGACTGAATTTAATGCGCAGGTGTGACTTTCCCCTACTTACTGTACTCTGGCAGATGTGCAGTGGGGGAGCAGTAAAGCCACCCAACAGAACCACCTTTCACACTCAGAACACACCGGGCCACTCTCAGTGCAGAGCACGAATGGGTGGAATATGAATGACATACATTATTCATGAGACAGAAAGCATGTCCGCCTTCAGCTGTGAGATTTCCCTCCCAGAGACAATGCGGGGTCTGTACGTGGCGAAGCCAAGAATACGAAACCAATACCGAACGGCATGGAGCCTTGGGAGGGTGATCACATGTGCGCTTCATCAGCGAATAGCGGCTCGCGGTTCTGTGGCCGTTACAGCTACAGATTCCCTCCCGCTTGCAGGTCATGAGGGTCTCGGAGTCAAAGAATTCTGGGCAATTTTATTCTGGGCCTTCGTAACCTGGCTATTGCAGAGTCAACAGAAGAAAAAACAAAATAAAGAATTCAATAAAAGAGCGTTTGTATGCTCTAGAGGGACTTGGAACCTAAAGCATATGATTAAGACATTCCTTAGCTGGGGGGATAATTATATACACAAGGACCTCTATCCTGCAAACACAGGTATAATCTAGAGCCCCATCCTGACCCCTAATCTGACCCGAGACCCTTCAAGAACAGCTCTTTAAAGATTCCCAGCAAAGTAAGTGAGGAAACCACAGGAATGACCCTCCTGTCCTCAGCATCAGGCCGGGGTTTGTCCATTTGGGGTTCACAGGACCATTTTTGTTTGATCATGGAGTCTGTGTGTTTTTTATACATATATAGTTACCTTTTACCATCACTTTGCTTCCCCACCCTAGTCAACAACTTTTAGCGAGGGCCTTAAGGAAACGGAGATGATCACACAGTTGTGCTTTCAATTCCACCTCCAGTAAGTGAAGAAAGGACAGCCATCAGATTTCCTCTAACATCTCTGAGCTGCTTCCAGTGTGGATTCACTGGAAAAATCACAATGCCCCCGTCGAAGGTCCAGGTCAACCGAGCATATAATCAAACTAATTAAGGCAGTGGTTACCTGTTCCAGCAGCTGTCTTGTTATACTCTGTCACACGGTGGACCCCAGGCCAGATTGGGTCCCCACCCCCTTCACTCGGCACCGTTCATCTCGGCCGGCGATCTAATCTTCCCCAGCGATGAGAGGCAAAGCACCTCCCCGTCTCTGATCCTTTTGCGTCCGCCTTAATGGTTAAGATTAAATCGTACCTTTCAGCTGTCCCACCTGGGAATCATGCCAAGGCAATTTAGCAGAGGCTGCTGCTTTTCCTGCCGTGGTTTGCCAGTCTCCCCCTCTTCCTATACTGTCCCTTGGACCATAGATACCCACCCTGCCCCCAAGACCTTGAGTTGTGCGCAGCCCTAGCTTTTCAGGGCCTAAAAGCTCCACACAAAGAACCCAGAGACCATAATGTCACAAAAATACTCTAAAGGCAGTAATGTATAAAATGTAATGCATAAAAATAATGGATGTTTGCCAAAATCAAATGCTAATACAGCTGAACACAAAAAAAACACTCAACAGTAAACAAACAATATCTTGTTTTTAACCACTGGGAACAATTATGCCAGCAGGAGACTGCGGTGCTGGCATGGGCTGCAGCTAGTCCGCGGTTCAGGACGTCCCATGACACACACGGGGGTCGAAGCACTCGAGGACGAAACAGGAGCTACATCCCCCAAGGCGCCCAGGAGGGCTCAGAGGAACGGAAGGATTTACAGAGGAAGAGAAAAATCCGGAAAGAAAACCAAATACGGAGAGAAAATGAAAGGTGTACAGGCATATCAACAGGCAGTTATTAAAAAACAGCTCAGGGAATAAAGAAAAGCATTGCGGTCAGAAAGACAAACAGAAACATGCTGTGTTAATGCTTATTATGGGTTGGGGCAGGTTGGACTATCCCAGCTGCAGCCTGGGCCAATAGGAGCGCAGTGTGTGCGGGGGCCATTTTCCATCCATTATCACCTCAGACACTCAGAAAGAGAAAGACAGGCGTTTTCCCTGCACTTCCCGCCTTTCAGTGCCAGGACCGCGCCAGAATTTTAAGGCCGCCTGCGATTAATTCAGAGCACGTGGGTCGAGGACACGGAGGACAAAGAGAGATGGAGGAGAGTTCGGGACGCCTTCAGACATGTTGACAAAGCAGGCCCGCAGAGCGCAGGAACCTCTGGTGGGCGGGGACCCGGACGAGCGTGGTAAGACTCCGAGCATGGCGCCGGGAGAGGAAGGGGGGGTGTAAAGGCAGCCGCCACTCGGCACAGCCAGGCAAACCGGGGGAGAGGAGCTAACAAAGTCAACCATCATTAATCTCGGTGGCGTAGTCATGCAGTCACTATTCATCCATCATGAAAGTCGGGGGGGGGGGGGGGGGGGGGGGGGGGGGGGGGGGGGGGGGGGGGGGGGGGGGGGGGGGGGGGGGGGGGGG
>JABFDZ020000001.1:51381199-51393585 GCA_019775955.2 Pollimyrus isidori
GCTCTCTGTAACAGCCTGTATCTCTTGCCAAACCTCACCCCTGCGGCTCTCTGTAACAGCCTGTATCTCCTGCCAAAACCCACCCCTGCGGCTCTCTGTAACAGCCTGTATCTCCTGCTTAACCCCACCCCTGCGGCTCTCTGTAACAGCCTGTATCCCCGCCGCGGACCCCACCCCTGCGGCTCTCTGTAACAGCCTGTATCCCCGCCGCAGGACCCCACACCCACCGTCTTCTGTGCCACCTCCTCCACTAGCTGTTCATTGGCCCGCGCCTTGTCCTCCACCTCCTGGCTCTTCTGGTCGTAGTTCACCGCCAGCTCCTCCAGGGCCTGCAGCACCTCTTTCACCTCCTCTTTGGCTGCCTCGTTCTCTGTCTGCAGCCTCAACAGTTCCTCCTGGATCTTGTCGTAGTCGCGCCGAGTCGATGCCAGAAGCTGCAGGAGATGCAATTGTTTGCACACCGTCATTTCACAATAAACATTATTATAATGTAAGCCACCATATTCTATTGAAATGTCCCTAAAATGAATGCAGAGCAGATTAATCACTTGCATGCTAAAGAGAACCATTAACTTCCGCCCATATTGCTGCTGTTTAATGAGGATTAAGTTATTTTGTACCAATAACAGCCACTAGATGGCATCAGTGTATTTGAGTTGACTACGGAGAGAGACCAGATTACTGAGATCAGAATTTAATCTGTCATCAGATTACTGACATCACTTTTACTGACATCATTTACATGAAAATGGAAAGTGCTGCTTAAGAAAACATTCATTTTAAAAAAGCTACAATTTAATAACATTTGTAAATAA
The DNA here is from genome assembly GCA_019775955.2 of Pollimyrus isidori. Classification (NCBI taxonomy): domain Eukaryota; kingdom Metazoa; phylum Chordata; class Actinopteri; order Osteoglossiformes; family Mormyridae; genus Pollimyrus; species Pollimyrus isidori. The sequence goes on from JABFDZ020000001.1 coordinate 51,382,015, forward strand.
CGTTCTGTGTCTTTTCTGGAACATTCTCTCTGTTGTTTGTGTCTCCCCTATTCTGGGCTCCTCCCAGGTAAAGAATAAAAAGGCACCTCATCCTGGTCCAGCATTTGCTGCATCAGCTTCTCAGCCATCTGACTGTGCTGGTTGATCTCATCATCCTGGGGAGTGTTTGCACACGTCAGACTCACAGGGCATCTCCTCATCATTTATACATCATTTTCTGGGAAACGTGGGATTCCGTGCATATGACAGCAGCAAAACAAGAGCTGATCCTCTCAGGGGTTTTAGTATGCCAAGCTAAAAGTTTATTTCTACCGAATTGTGATAATAATAAAACAAACATCATCTACCAACACGCCCCTCTGCCCCACCTTGTCATCCAGCTGCTTGTAAAGCTCAGCAATGTCTTCTTCATACTTGGTCCTCTCATCAGCAGACAGCAGGCTCTCGGGGGGACCCAGAGCACTGATGACAGGTGTGTTTTCTCCAAGGTCTAAGCTCTTCTGGTCCTTGGCATTCAGCTGCTCCTCCTTGGGCACAGACTCACCTGCAGGGGGCAGTAGGCAGCGCCTGTCTGGGTTCCTTTCATACCTCTGTTTTTTGGCAGAGGTAAACTTTTGACCGTCCGTAAAACGCCCCCCTCTGCTGTAGAGTCAGCCTCCATCTGAGCATGACCATAAATCTGACGGCCATAAGATGCAAGTATGGCAGCGGCGCTGATAAGCCAAAGACTTACGGAAAGTGAGACTGTAGAACTGCTGTGTGGGCAGAGTGAGATAGCAAGGGACGCTTATCGGCTAAATACTCCAGCTACAACAACAGAGACTCAGCAGCGCTGATAACACCTGCCAGCAAACACCGGCGCGCCGGGGAGGGGTGTCTGGTGGCATTTAAACCCGAACATGTGACCGGACAGATAGGGGCAGACGCGCCACCTGCCACTGAGCCACTCCTCATCGTCTCTTTGTGGTTCTAAGCTGCCCTGCACCAGATCGAGATAAAAAGATGATCCACTAAATCCCATAGAATGTGGGAGGCAGCGCCACAGGTGATGGTGGCCTGAGGCCCCCCACCCACCCCCTCCCCGATAGGAAAGTGCCGCACCTGTCTGTTCTTTGTAGCCGCAGCTAATCCCCCCGCCCCGCGTTAGCGAGCCCGACGCCAGAACCTAGCGCTGGAAGGCACAGCAGGTGGTCAGCAAAGCAGTGTCTAGCGATTATCTGTCCCTGATCCATTCCCGATCTGTCCTGGTCTGGACGTGACCCCCCTTCTATGACTGCTACTGACTCCCCCTCCTAAATCAGTCCCCCAAGTTTACATATATCTATATTTACACAAACAACTGTCCTACTGCTTTACCTTTAAGTAGCTTCTAAACATAGATACTTAATTAATAATTTCTGGCTGAATGGTTCAACAGCAGTTTCCCAACATGCTACGGCTGTAATTCAACTTCTGGTACCAAAACAAAATCCAACCCAGCTACATATTTCTGTGGCGACTCTGACCACAGGTTCTGTGGTGTAACAGAGTTTAGGTGCCTTCTTTTCAAAGACAATCCCATGCTGCTGCAGATATGATATGCGGTAAGCACACTACAGACTGCAGAAACATGTCTTTAATGCAGAAGGCAGGCAGGCCTGGCAACAGCTGTAGTTCTGTTTAATAAGGCCATTAACCCTTTATCTATGCTTGGTTTTCATGTCCTCGTGTTCCTCAGATCTTCAAGGATCACGTAAATGTCATATACCCTTACTCAGAGGATCATTTGTTAGTCAAATACCTTCTGCATGACAAACTTACATTCCCAAAAAAAGATGAAAAACTGTAAAAACATGGAAGCAGCAAGAGTTCAGTAAGAAATGTAAAAGCTAATGAATATATTGATCTTTGCTAGATGAGGTAGCTCTCTCCTGTGTACAACTACAGGACCCCCTTCCTAGAGTTTATCCACCCCCTTAAGGACTACATGCTGGCTGCTCTCGATTGCCCTCAATGCCTCGTTCCCGCCCTTCACTCACCTTTCCTCCAACGCAGCAGCTCCACCTCTAGCCGCTGGACGATGAGCTTCAGGCCACGATTCTTCTCCTTCTCCTTCTCGTACTTCCTCTTCCACTCTTCGGCCGTCAACTCCTGGTTGACAGACACTGTGTTCTTGATGGTCTTGGCTCTACAGAGGAATGAAGAGGCAGAGACCTTCATCATCGCTAAAACGAGGCATCAGACTATAGAACTTAAACTTTACTGCGAGGTGTAATTACCGCAAGCCATTAAAGAAGTTACAGAGCTCCATAACACAAGACAAATGACGCTGGTTATAGAGGGAACAGAAAGTACAGTACCAGGTAAAGGTCTGGACACACATGCTTTTAGTATATCTGTCTATATTGTAGCTGTTGTTCAAATTACAGAAAATGGCACTGAGAAAAAGAAGCAACACATATCACATATTACAACAACCAAGAGAAGTGTTTTAGACCAGGGGTAGGAAACTTGTGGAGGGCCAGTTTGTGTGGTTTTGGGATGATCTCTCTATCAGCCAATAATAAAATACTGGTTCTTAACTGTTAATGGCTGATTGAGAGACCATGTACCCACACTGGCCTTCCATGGAACAGGTTCCACAATTGTGAACTCTTGGCCACCTGGAATACTTCTCCAACAGCCCTGATGGAGCTTCCATAACGCCTGTTCACATGCTGGCTACCTTGCTCTTCTCTTTGATCCAGCTCATCTTAAACCAGCACAATACAGTTTAGGTCAAGGGATTGTAGGCACTAGGTCATCTGCATCTCTTTACTTGTTCACATGATAACACTCACTGCATAACCTTGAGTTACGTGTATGATTTTCATTAGGTTTGCCCTGATGTTTGACTTTCACTGTAAATGGAGGTTAATAACATCACTTCAGGTGCTTCAGAATTCTTATTGGAAGGTTTGAGGGTTTCCTTTAGTATGTTAGCATGTTGCACCCTCTGTTTTCCGACAGCAATGGTGCTCACCTCTGGCCAAACATCAGCGTGGACTTGGTCTCAGCCTCATTGAAGATGGAGGGTGAACAGCAGATGATGATGGTGGTCCTGCAGTTCCCACCCAGTGAATCCTGCAGGATGCGGGTCATCTTGCTATCCCTATATGGCACGTGGGTTTTCTACGCATGGGAAGATATTGCTGTCACTATCAGACAGCTTCTGGAATATTCTGATTCTTGTTCACTTCACCAGAACCAGCACACATACATTTTGGAAAAATGAAGAATGTCCTCTGCCTGTAGTACTTTAAAAAAATGATTTTGGGTGATGTGCAGATATCAGTGACCCCGTTAAAGGTACGTTTCTAGATTAATGCCATAGCCAATGGCTCCAAATCAGGACAGGTCACATACCCACTGCATCATTTTCATGTAGCCTGGATCCTCGATCCAGTCAAAGGTTACGTATGGAAACCCACACAGACAAGTGGGGGCATCACCTTCCATCATAGTGCAGAACAACACGCATGGGTGTAGATGCTAACCATGTTAATGAACCTGCTAATCAAGAATAGGGATGGACGCTCCTCTTGGGCCAAACCAGAGAGGTCCAAAGGAGCATCTACCCTCAGGCCATCAGGTTTCTCAACATAGACACACTCCATGATTTTTTTTTATAAATGTACGTTAATTATTATTGCCTCTTCACTGCAGCTTGAGTCAAGCATTCCACAACATTGTTCACTTTGATATCTGTATATAAGTCATTTGCACACATTTGACTCTTTAAATTGTATTTTTACATATAGCCTTCTGTGTATCTTCTATTTCCTTTGTTTTTAGCCTACTAAGCCCTCCCTTAATATTTAATTAATTCATTTAACTTTTATCGATACTCTCTTTTAGCTCAGTCTCTGGAGTGAGCCAGATTTACATTTCACTGCAAGTTGGACCAGTGTAACTGTGCATGTGACAAATATGGTCTTGATCCTTGGGGGAGGCAAGACGAGAGAGGAAAAGGAAAGGGGGGAGTGAGAGAGAGAGGGAGACAGAGAGAGAGCAAGTAAGCAGGAGGAGGGAGAGAGAGAGGACTGCTTACAGTTCCCTCAGCCAGGGCAGAGATGACGTTCCCCAGGGCTGAGAGGGACTTGTTGATATTTTTGGCCTCATCCAGCACAGCTCCCTCTGCCCCAGTCTTGCTGACCTGAAAATGCCAGAAAATGAGAGAGGAGGCATCATCTCAGCAATGGAATTTCTGAGACCCGCCATCCCCCCACCCTGCCCAACCGCCCTGATGGAGACTCAAACTACCCATACTGGCCACCAAATGGTCAAAATCGGATTGGGAAAGCTAGGTGGGCCATCCTCACCTTCTCGCTACCAGCCAGGTCCACCAGGTAGAGCTTCCCGGACAGCTTCTTCTCTGTCTCTACGTTCTGCTGCTTGATGTTGATCAGGAAGATGCTGTGACTTCTCGAACTGTGCTCATTCATGTCTGAAGGAAACATAAGGTGTATGATCTGGGAACATCTAGCACGGCCACTACAGATATGAAATGACTGAGTAACCTACAAACATCACTGTTAATTTATGTTCATTAAAGACTCCAAATCATTGTATACATAGCTACAGGCTGACTTTGCTATGGGGAATGTGGGCTCTACAATTGGCTTGATCTTCACAACAATCATCGTCCGATCCAAAGGATCTTCGTCTGGCAAGATCAGGACTGGAGACGTCTACATGGAATTTGGGGCCGTGGGGATCTGCCATGTGCCTGCGGGGGCTACATACTTGTCACAGCAACATGTCGGTTGGCTTTTCCCTCATCGATGATGTCCATCACCTCCTCAGGGCTGGAGACGAACCTCTCCGTGCAGCCCTGTATCAATGATACACTTAACCACCTTCTTAAGTGTATCTACTAGTCATCACATTGTCTTTAATAAAATCTGACCCTTAATTTGTCTGATATGCTGACATCTAACATCTTGTTTTGAACTTATGGAATTAAGAGCGTCAAGTGGAGCACCACGTTAACACGGCACCTAATGCTCCCAAGATTGTGCGAATTAGGAAGCTGTGAGACGCATTTGCCTTCAGGTGCTCTCCTACCTTGACGTAGGGAACTCTGTTATTGTCTTCATGTACGGCGAGATTGGTCTTGGACACTAAGGGAGAAGAAAGAGTTGGGTCAATACCTGTCGTTCTTACAATCTGCCGTTCTTCTAATAAACACCAGCGTGAGAACCGTTGCCACTTACCGTCTAACAAATCTCTTATTTTGTCCAGATAAATCTCAAAGTATGAAACCTGTGCAAAGAAAAGTGAAAAATACATTTCTAACTGACTGAACATCAGAGGCACAGGATGAACATTCAGCGACCTCAGTGCACACCTTGATGTGGAACTCCAGGTTCTCGTCCATGGAGTAGATGTGGTCAAAGATGTCACGGGCGATGCGGGGAATGATGCCCATCTGCTCGAGGTCGTGGAGCTTGCCCTGGGGTGGGGACAGAGGGTGTGATCTACATGTTGCTCTCTGGAGAAAGCCCTCCTTTATGCGTAACGGCAGGACACAAGCAGAGTAACCAATAGCTTCCCCATCTCCATCAGAAAGCCCCCAGGTATTGGTCACATTGAGCCAGCCCGGTGCCATCACAGAACAGGGACTAGTCATTTTTCTGCTCAGACATGACAGCGGGATCTGGTAAGGCCCATTAAAGGGCACATATCCCAGTCACTGCTCCGATCAGTGTTAAATAACACCCAGTTATTTCCATGGTACAGTAGGACATAAGCAATGAATATTATGATGCAAAATGAGCTCCACAGTGGTTCCTACAGCTTCCATAGACTCCTGAGTGCACAAAACCCCAAGAGTCCTGCTTGCAGAGTGGTGCCCTGTACAGCCACTGAGTTCCCATTAGTAGCATATTTGATGTCTGGTTCATATACACGGCTGACCTATTTTCAAGCAGACTGGCTTGTCATCTCCATGACGATCTCCACAGATCTGATGGAAGGGATAATTACCTTTTTTTGCAATGTCTGTTGGGAGTTTTGGCCCGGCCACCATCATTGGCACCATGGAAATCTGGCGTTGCTGGGAAACGCAGCACCGCAACCCCCCACTCTGCCTTTGGTCCTGATACACCAAAGCACCGCGAGAATACCTGCTGGGAGGTGCTCTACTGGAAGAGTACCCAGTGAGACGTCTCCTCGACACGCTCTATTTTTAAAACACGAAAAACAGACGATGCATCGTGGACCTGTGGTGGAGATGAACCGGCGTGGGAGTGAACGTTTATCGAGTTTCGCTTTTTGTTTTTTCGTATGATCGATGCATTCATCCATAGAGGCATGAGTAATGTTCATAACGCATACGTGACAGGCTTAATAAATGTCACAATGCACTCTTGGAGTTCACCACCAAGGGTTTTTCTAGAATGATAGAAGAACAAGCGGCCATAGAGTTTCACAGACTGGCTGGGGGAAGGTTTCACACAGTGGACAGTGCTTTAATGAACCTGCAATCCACATCTACCAAATAACCACAGAATTACTAGCTTTTTGTAAAATATACTATAGTGGTCCGTCAGAACTTGAACTTAATCAGTTCAGAACTCAGGTTCAAATCCTAAAAAGTTTGAGTTCTGATTGAATTTTCCCAATAAGAAATAATGGAAAACCAATTAATCCTGGCCCCAAAAAATTAAACCTAAATATGTTTTTTTGTTAACATTTAAGCACAAAATGGACAGGATAAAACAAGAAGTGCATACACTGTACCAAACACGTCTAAGCACATTTATCAAAACAGTAATTTATAAAGTAAGAAAATAATTGTATCCAAATAATGTGTAAAGTTAAAAAAAGGCAATGTGCCCCGATCATCCACTCCCTCCGTGTGCCACACCCCCTCATTAACCTTGCATATAATCCCCGTGTGATCAGCTGTTTCTGGTTGCCGTCATTAGTCCTCTGTATTTAGTGCGTGTTTCAGCTTGTTTTCCCATTCCGGTCATTGTATTGTCCGTCTGCGTTTTGCCTGCCTTACCTGCAATTGAACCGCGTATTCCCCGATACCCTGATGACGGAGCCTTTGTCTCCGTTCAGTCCTCGCACAGTACAACAATATTACTATAATTAAATGTTTCAATGGTTTATTATTAATATTAAAATAATTTATGTCTTTTAATGTATTTTATTGGATAATAATTACTGTTACTATCTAATTACTTAGATTACTGTCTAAATGTATTTTAAATGTAAATGTGTTTCTCTCCTGTCTAAATATATGTATTCAGCTAGTGTAAACATGCACGATGCTATCACAGCAAACGCGAGGCTGAGACTGAAGTGTTACCCTTTGTAACTACACATGCTACACATGAACACAGCACAGCTACACATGCTATACTGTTTTCAGAAACTACGCTGCTTACAGCCCTGGTAAGGTGAGGTTAGGATCTGCTTTTAATCCGGCTTTAAAGCCAATGTGATTTAACAACCTGATTAATAGTATTACCAGTGTTTTACACTTTGTGATGTAACTTCCCCGAGCATAATTCAATTTACAACAGCAGCCAAGTTGTAAATAAAACATGTTTGTAATTGCATTAGCCATGCAAAACAAAGCCATGAATCAGTCATTCTGTTAGTGTGTATGTTGGCGTGTGTGTCTCTGTGTGTACGTGTGTGTGGGTTTGTGGTGAAACTTAATACTTCATAGCTTGTGGGGACATTTCTGAGGTCCCCACAATAAAAATCACAATTTTATAAAGATCTGTAAATTCAATTGAAAAATCAAAAATGGCTGAAGTCTTGTATCTATTTTTGCCCATAGAAATGAACGAAGAGTACCCACAATCACAGGAATATATGAGCTGTGTGTGTTTTTGTGTGTGTGATTTCTAACCAAGGTTTATAATGGGCCCATGCGCACCTACCTCCATGGTGTGAGTTTTCCCCGAAGACGTCTGTCCGTAAGCAAAGATGGTGCCATTGTATCCTTCCAGAACATCTGTAATGACCAAGTCGTAGTGTGAACCATAAAAAATACAACCAGCTGACACCTAGATGGGCGGTCTGCTCTACACATGACCAGCTGGTCGAAAAACACGGTCTCACACGTCAGGAGTCACTCAAGCTCTTCGACCGAGATGCAAGACAGCATTCAAAATAGTGGAAATTCTCCAAAGGGCTGCCACCCCTCACTAACCAAAAATTCTACCGATTTAAATTTTAACCCACCATTTTACAAGTGCCTCAAATTATGATGTCGTTTCAGAGGTACAGCAACAATAGGCTCTGGCTATAGACAGTCAAAGAAGAATAACCAATCAAATAACAGAAGAGTGGGTACCTTTGACGATCTGTTTGGCACAGGTACTGTAGACATGGTCCTGGGTGGTGTTTGGGGGTAGGACTCTGTCGAAAACATATGACTTGCTCTGTTGGGAAGACAGAGTTACTCAGGCTCTGTATGTGAATCTAAGATACTCAACCGAAATCCACACAACCCCTGTCCAGCTCTTATGCTTCACCAACCTGCTGGCCCAGATATAAAGAGGCAAGATATGCACAGACCCCAAAACTTTGTGGCAGAACAATTAAACTAATGTTATTTGAACTCACACAGGCTGTTGACTATGTGATGGCTGGAAAAGATGGCAGGTGACCGCATTTGCGAAACAGCATTTACAGGACTCAAAGATGACTCCAGTGAAGGCACTCAAACAGCCAAACCAATTACTGTGCATCTTACAAAAAATATATAAACAGCAGGCAAGAAATGACACAGCAATTTCCCCCTTGCATTTAATGTGTATGGGAGGTCTCTTGAATTTCAGGTTCATTCCTACCATATCTCATCTTCCAGAACCTTTAGTGTTGGCAGGTGAGCCCAGAACAGACGGTGCCTATGAGTCACCCTGATGGCAAGCCAACCAGCAACCACTTAGGATCACACATCCTGGCACTCGCCAATGAGAATCTGTGAGGAGGAGCCTCGACAGGAGTGGGATTTAAGTGGCTGCAACCTGAAATGAACACAACTCCATGTTGCTGAGAATACAGATGACTGTAAAATGACTGGAATACAGAATAATCGGAAAACACTGAGAAGAAACCAGGAGTTAGAGACAGTATTAAAAAAATATATAAATTATAATAACAGCCTTAAATTTTACTTTGAAGTTTATTAGTCATTTAGGATCATAACTGATTAGGAACCATCAACCTCAAGAGTGATACAGATGGTGATTAAACAGAAAATACACTAAAATATACAAATTTAGCAGAACTAGCTCTGGACTAGTTTTTACTCAAAATTCTCCAGATAAGCTTTGACGTCTTTGTTGCTTTTGTTCTTCTGACCTGGCAATCCTTTTTAATCCTGCTTTCAGAAGATGCAACACTAATGCAGTTCTCTCCACTCCAAATCTATTGGGACTGGAAATGCAATAAGCAGTAGCAGACACCCTGTGGACCTTTGAAGGTCACTGGGTTTGGGTGACCTGCTCGGTTGAACAGGTCCTAATTCAGCTCAGAACTAGCATCCACAGACGCTGTTCTCCAAAGTGGCAATAAGCTCAGGGCTAATAATACAGACATTAAGCTACAGACTAATAGCATCAACCCAGTAGGTAACCAGCATGTGCAACACAATAGTCCCATCGCAGGATATGTGATCTACAGCTGCAGGAATTCCATACATGTCTCCTCCTGGCACGTAGAAATGTGCAGTGAGCGCACATGCACACGTTCAGCAGTGCAGTGAGCGCGCATGCACGCGTTCAGCAGTGCAGTGAGCCCGCATGCACGCGTTCAGCGGTGCTGTTTTCAATGACGCCCTCCTAAATTGCCTCCGTTGTAATTGTGTGCCATGCAATAGAAATAGAGCAGGTGATATTAGCCTAGAGGCTGGAGAGAATCAGTGCATCTAAAGTAAACAATCACAGGTGAGCAACAACATCAATAAAGGGAAAATTAATCAGCCACTGCAGCAGAGAGGCAAAGGGGGTAGGGGGTTGGTCATCTCACATCTTAGCTCCTGAGTCTGTGTGAGAGCCCCCCGCTCCCACCCCAAATGTCTGGTTTTGGGTTGCCTTTGATAACAAAGTTTAAACCCAAACCTGTTCAGATGTTTCATTACTCCAGTTTGACATGTAGTCCCAGCATTATTATACATCCTATGGGACTGAAAACATGGTCTGAATTTTGCAGACCCCGCATGAGTAAATGGTTATTCAAAATATTCCTGATGGATCACCACCGAGAAGCTCTATTTAATGCCTGAAGCATCATATATCCTAAAACAGCAGACTCCTGTGGGAAATTATTAACGTGCCTTTTAAATGTCTGCCCTCCCCCAACAAAACAATAACTTCTCTCTTTTTCAATGTTTCATTATTCTGCTGGAGGTCATGCCATTGCAGAAAAAAATGGGTTGCCATAGGAACCGTATCCCACAAGGAGAAGCCACTGTGACTACCCTAAGTAACTTAGCAAGGACATGGAAATGGTCACGGGCACAAAGAATGAAAGCTCTCCATCTACCCAGTAATACCTCAACCACCTTTGGCTAGTGTCATCATACCCTTTAGAACACCGCATATGGACTAAGTCCAACAACATTCCTCAAAGAGTCATCCATCACACATCATGCAGGACAGATCATAGCTCATGGCGGCCTCATGATGGCTACTGAACAACAAGACAAATGGAGTTGAGCAACATCTTGGTGCTGTTATGCTCATCATCTCCATAGTGATGGATTCCTACAGGGAATAGAGATCACAGTGGATCAGTTGGTCTCACAAAACAAGCTTAAAGTAATGCATAATAACATGGGATACTTAGCCCTTTTCATAATTTAAACAAGGATATTATATATGGTCTGCTAGATATTCTATAGATGTCTGTGGATATTCTGTGTTATCTTTGGTGTGAAATCGATTTTCCAAACAGTTGAGCACAATTACGTGAGTCAGTCTCTTGAAATAATCGATGAATTCAGAGTCGATCGCAGACACATTCAGAGGTCAGGAAAAGACAATCACTCTGGATCATGTCTGAGCACAATTCAGACACTGTGTCAACTACCTCCGTGAACATAAATATTCACCCAAGGTTCAGCAATCAAACCTAATGACAATGTGCTGCCATCGCCATGGAGACAAGCATCACAATGGAGGTCCCTGAAGGAGTAAAACCACCTCCAGTCACATCAATCCCCCCCCTCGTATTTTCTGAAGAATTCCACTGAACGGCTTTGAAAATCATTACAATCAGAAAGATCAAACAAGGCATTCGCACTATGCTCAGCCTTCCTCGGCTTTTCCCCCACAAGTCATTTTCAAACAGTCAATAATGAGCGTCCACCTTCGACTGAAAATCACCTTCGGCAACTGAAACAGCGTTTTTGTACTCAAATCAGCTGCATAAAACCCATTTGCAGAGATGTTAAATGGTGCTGTGATACACTGCAATTAAAATTTCAACTAGAAATAGACATTATTTGTGCAAGCGCTTCCTCCAGATCTAATCACTTCAGAATCTCAACATAACAGATGCAGTCGCACACACAAATATTAT
>JABFDZ020000001.1:51393775-51404800 GCA_019775955.2 Pollimyrus isidori
AATTTTAAATCATTGGCTGATCGGTGCAGGGGCCATAACAGGGGCCAAGAGCAATTCTACAGGGGCCCTGGCCCACCATGGCCCCCGTCTAGAACCGCCAATGGTCATGCCCCCTAATCATTAATCCAAACAGCCATGAAATGCTTTGGACAACAGAACATTTGTGATCCTTCTTTTGATCATTAAAATTATTCAGGCTCAGACATAGCTAAAGAACAAAGAATTACAGTAAGATGAGGCTAATGTATCATCAAGTAAAATTTTATGAACAAATGTTTTAAATAAAGTTATTGAACCTTGTCACTCCCAAGGTCACACTGAATGCAACATAGTACATTAATTATGAAAACAGAACTGCTGGACAGCCCGAGAGCCCAGTGGGCCATGCTGCCTTTGGGAATGAAGAGCCAATCCCGGAATGCAGAGGGCATATGGCCCAGAACCTCATAAACAGGATGCCGATCCACATGAAGGTAACACCCGCACACCAGGACACACACAGAATGGGCGGTTCACCTGCAGCATGCACACGGAAACCCGCACACACCGGGAGAGGTCACGTAAAGTCCACGGCCACGCCCAAAAGGGCAATCCCAGCAATAGTGCTGCTACACTGCAGGAGACACATGCCCAGTGCCCCAGTGCTGCCCCAGTGCTGCCATTGCCTGGGCGGGAGGGGGATGTTCATGGTGAGAGAACAGGTGCTGGACTGGAAGGGGCTCACAGCATGCCAACATGTCAAACATCCTCTCTCTCTGTCTCTCTCTCTCTTTGCTGTCCATCCATTTTAAGATGGTGTGTAGCTGGCTGGATGGGCTTTGCAAAATACATGGCACCTCAGACCAATGGCACACATAGGTCTATGCGTTGCATGCATGTGGAGGGTCGCCGATTCGAATACCAGGGCTGGCAGACTGATCCCACTGTTGGGCCCATGAGAAAGACCCTTAACCACCATTTGCTCCAGGGGGTACCCACCAGGCTTGCTAACATCCTCATGGGGACCATCACAGCCTGTTCCCGTCTCAGTTCTCCATTAAGGGAAAGACGATTAGCGTTTCATTCTTTGCTGTGAAACAATTTCTGGCATTTTCCAGGTCCTTCATTCCCAAAGGTGTCACATATCAGACTGAATCAGCCAGATGAGAGTCAATGTTTTAACAATTTAGCCCCTGACTGAGTCTTGGATTCATCCTCAGGATCTCCTTCGTGTGAATCCCGCGAGCTGAGGGCAAACCAGGGCAAACACGAGGTTTTGGTGATTTGTGTTTCCATGGTGACTGATCACCAACCCACAGGCACCTCAGTTCATAAGCCATGCTGTTCGTGATTGGACTAATTGACTTACTAGGGTTTTAAATCGGCTGTGCTGGCCACACATGGGTGCAGAGCTGACGACTGTAAGGTAAATGGCTTCTACAGCATACTCGGTAACATGACATTACACGGGTTTTGCAATGACAATTCTGACTTTAATCTATAATGCACCTTCAACTTCAGTACTGTCTAATCCATGTACAGTAACACACCCAGGACCCTTTTAAACCTGCCGCAAAATCAGATTGAAGCAGAACACCTGCTATATAGCTGCATTAGCAATAGGAATCTAATTAAAATGAGAATTCATTTTTCTCCTGTCATGTGTGAGTCATCACTAAAATAAAAGCTTAATTGACTTGCCTCTATTATTTAAGGATTTTCGGAAGCAGGTTAGTGGTGAAGTGCTATTTTATCTGCAATAAAAATTTTCCACCTCCACACAACGCCTTCTGGATCTGGGGGGAGTAGCTCATTTCAAAGGAGAATCACAGTGTCAGAGGAAGTCTTCGTCAAATATTTCTTAACAATCGATTTATATCTGGAAAGCCTGGTGAACTCAGACACTGTCCTGATACGAATTTCCCTAAAACAGAGCCGAGCTGAGAGAAAACCAACAGCCCGCAGCCCTTGATGGACCCAGATTCTCCACTGTTGATCTGAAAGCTTCTCCTCCCTCCAGCTTCGTTGTCCCAAAGTTCTGTTTTCTCCTTGTCCAGACAAAGGCATGATGTGCTAGGGGATGAGGGGGAGGGTCACCTTGCTGTTCTCCCACTATTACCGAAGGAGCACATTCTCATTAGTGCCCCCTAGCCTGAACTGTGCATCTTGACCTGACTGTATGCGATGTGAGCTCTGGTGCTCACCAGCAGGCTTCAGACAAGATCCTCACGTATGGGGCACACTGAAACACACTGAAACAGACCCCGAATACACACAAGTAAGACAAACACTGTAACTGCACTGTGATGCAAAAACGCCAAAACCTTTCATAGTACAATCACTGGGTCAATAACTGGAAAAGCTATAAATCAAGTTAAATAAAATATACATTTAAAGCTCAAGAATTTTACTGCATTGACTTTCATTCATGCTTACCCCCCCAAAAAAAAAAAGAAAAAGAAATTACATTATACAGGGTAGAGCCCTCCTAATACTGATGGGTAGTGTGCTTATTGAATTTTTGAAATGGTATTTTATGCTATTTTACAGAAATCATATTGTTATTGTTATATATCACATATTTTCTATAATTAATAACTCAATTGTCAAAGGGAGTTTGGTGCTCTACTTTGTTTTCATAGGCACTGTTGACTACCACTACTAAATTTAAGTAATGTCTGATGTTACGTTGCAAACATGCAATTTTACCACTGCCACACTGATTTTAAACAATACTATAAATACTGGAAATGTTACATTTAATACTTGATACAACGATTACATACTCATACTGACATATAGCACAGTGGAGATGTCAACAGCGCGGGCGCGCTCGCTCACACACACACACACACACACAACCTAAAAATAACCGGCTTTTCCCTTGTAATTTAAAATGTAATTAAAAATGGCACCAACATAACGAGCGATACGAACTGAATGAACTCAAGATGTTTTCAGGATCATTTCATTCTTCCCGATGTTCTTGTTCTGATTAAATGTCAGAGTCTGGAACCAAACTGCAATAGCAGGCAAAGAAAATCGTCCGGGAAGGTAAATGCCCACATTCCTGATTTGAGTAAATCTGCCATTGTGTATGCATTCATTCGTCTTTTTCCAGATGGATGGAAGGTTTCAGCCCGAAGAACTGTATCAACATGGCCACATTGTGGTCCACTATGACGAATATTATCCACATTAATCTGCAACGTTAAACCTCAAAGGTTACAAATGTGTGTATCTGGTAACTTCGTATAGTTTGTTATATAAACTTCATTTATTAAATTTGATTTTGATCATTCTTTGTTTTACATTTGAGAAAAAAATATAGATCTGTAGAAAAATAGATATATATATACAGACATATAAACACGTAATAATGTGCATATTACTAGTTTTGTATATTTGCACAGTATAGACAGGTCTGTATAAAGCACGTTATCGCGCTTTGTCCATTCAGATCCATATTGAAGCGCTCACAAAGCTCCCTTGAAGAAGACAAACAAAATCACAAAATATTTGCCAAACATTTTGCGAACAAATGCTGTTATTTTATATTTAAAACTGATGTAGAAGTTAAAAAGTAATCCCTGACGCATATGTACAGAATGATTTAAAAAGTGCCTACACATGTTGCGCAATGCTTGGCTTAAGCGCACCGCTCAGTTTTGCTGGGACAGACCCATTCCTTCCGTCCGTCCGCCCGCTTTTTGAGCCACAATTCATTTTTATCACCTAAACTGCAAAAGAGCTCAGTACGTCCATGATGATCTACAGTACAAAAAAGCGAAAATTGTTGCAAGAACTCACCGCTACGACCACGGTATCTTCGCCCTTGAATTTAGGGATGTACGTGTCTCCCCTGGAGATTTCTGATTGATTCAGTGGCCTGAAACGGCACATTACTTTCACGCCGCACTCGGCTGCGTCCGCCATCTCTTTATATCCAGGCAGGCCAAATTAACCAGAATTAATGTGCAGACAATTCAGAAAAAACATATATGCAAAAACACCATGTATGGAAATAGAAAAAAATAGCCGCCGCACACCAATGCCGTTCTGTGAAAATCAATTACAGCAGTATATTCCAATTGGATCTTTTTGGACCAATTCGGTATTTAATGACAGTACGCTATGAATTAAACACTTTTCGAAAAGAGAAAAATTACTTTAAAGAAACAAGAAAGTTGCAATAATGTCGTTATTGAGCAAGAATATGACAAGCGCTGCAGACTTCAAAATCCGCAACCCAGTGAAAGCGATGCCATCCTGCCTCAGCACCAGGAGCTGTCCCCAGGTCCGTCTACCTTGCATCGCAGCCCCAGCACGGCTTGCATCTCCTTCGATTACGTCAGTCGGCCAGGACGCATGCGTATTTATTAAAACCAGAGATTATGGGGTTTGTAGTGCAACACACGAGTAAGGGTTGCTGTGCACAAAGCAAAATAGCATCTATCCGATTGTAATATACCCTGCATCTTTATTTACATATTTTTAAAAATGCAAGCATAACATAAAAATTAATTTGCTGTGTCAGAAAAAATGGTAATCTGACCTTTAACACAAGAGTGTAAAATTAGATTGGTTTCATCGTTGGTAGGGACCAAATCAGCTCTGAACACCCGCCCTCCTAAACACATACGGTTGTACCACGACTTGGTAGGGACCGTCCTTAGCCAAATCTACACTCTTGTTTTAATAAGTTACTGCAGGAATAATGCGGAAGAACAATCATTATGAAATTATACAATTTCGCAGGAAAAGCCATTTCGATGAGCCGCAGGTTCCTAGACTAAATCTCATGAATAATTTATTTTAAAACTAATGATACGTGGACACATACACAAATAAAATAATTTGAAAATATAAGACTTCAACACATCTGTTTATGAAAATCACGTTTCGAGAGTCTTTCTGCAAATTACCTACACACACATGTCGCACTAACAACGGGAAGGTAACGCCATCTAGCGTTTGATAAAAAAAAAAAAAAAACAAAATCAGTGGCCGCACAGGAAAA
This sequence comes from Pollimyrus isidori, assembly GCA_019775955.2. Classification (NCBI taxonomy): domain Eukaryota; kingdom Metazoa; phylum Chordata; class Actinopteri; order Osteoglossiformes; family Mormyridae; genus Pollimyrus; species Pollimyrus isidori. Next base: position 51,398,775 of record JABFDZ020000001.1, read on the forward strand.
CGCCTGATTCGAAAAATCTCCGAGCAGGGACAAAAAGATAGCTTGAAATATCCAGGTTTTAGACAAATTCAGCACACACCAATGTGTACTTTAACGTTATTTTAATAATGAAAATTGTGTTCTGTCAAAGGAGGAAGAGAGACATTCATACAACATCCTAATATATATTTATATGTATTTAATTCCCCTGCATCCCCCCAAGTACAAGTAACAGGGAAAAGGTTTGTCGTAAGTGGCACACAAATTAATATGATCAAACATGTCCCTAATGGTTTTTACAGGAATTCACGAAATCACTGGGACTGTAATGAAACTGGTTGATGAGCAAAACATCCCCCCTACTCTGTTACTTGCATTGTGGCCAAAATAAAAAATTTCAATGCATACGCCAAACCCTTAGGGTTTGGCTGAGGAGAATCAAAAAATATGATCAGCACAATTACACCAGATAAACGACAGATACAACTATCCATACTTGTGTAATATTTATTTGCTTAACCCATATGTTTAAAAAGGCAAATATATTAAAAAAATTTTTTTTCCTTTTTACATTTGCAGACTGTGAATGTATGACGCAAATCTGTTTCTTTAAAAAGTTAAATAAATAGGTCCCTATGGATACAACAGCTCATCTTTACATCAGAGAATGTATTACAGATTCCTACATTGAAATGAAACAAAGTAAAAAAGTAATAAAACAGCTGAAACAGCCCCGTTACCCCTTTGAAAAGAAATATAGAAAATACTTCATGAAAATGCCACTGAACTAGATATTCAATTATTCAATTTGTGAAACCAAATTAATCAGGCTTATAGTACTTTGTCTTTAGAAAAAAAAAGTACAACTTTTATGCTAAACTACGTCAATGTTTCATAGACACAAAAAATCTGATTTGTACAAAATGTAAACATTACAAAATAAATAGTTAAAACAAGTGAGGAAGGACACGCTTTCATGCTCGCGATCCCCAAAATGAACGCCTGCACATTTTATCCCCTCCATTCAGTTGCATTTTCAAGTGCAAAAGCATGATGACAAATACCTAGAATTCAAGTAACAAGAACTGATGTACTAATGATACAAATAAACTATTTTACAAAGTAGTGATATTCCACATTTTACAAAAATGTACAATTATATATAGACATGTCTTCTTGATATTCTGATATGCTGTGATTTAGGACAGGCCGTGTGAGAGCAACCCCTTGTTTTGGGCAGAGACCCTACTAGGTGTGGTTACATGGGCATGGGCTCGGCACGGTCATGTGACTCCCGTCCAGACAGCTATGTCACCTCCATTGCAACCGTGGTCTCAGATATCCCATTGAGAGCGAGTCGTTCGGGCTCATTGGTCTCCCTGCGAACAAAGACAGGAAATGAGACTTAATTTTTGAGAAAGCAGAATCAGGTGGTCCCTGAAGCAGTTGGGGGGATGAGGGTCTTGCTCAGGGTAAAACTGATGACACCACTCTGGTGGCCCTGGGATCTGAACTGGCAACCTTCTAGTCAGATACTAACCTAATAAGACACATTCCACCTCCTCATACCACAGGGTGGGGTAGCAATGAAAGTCCCAGTAGTCTCTGCTGTTGTACCCTAGAGGGCGATGATTAACCCAATAGAGTCGACTAAGGTGCTGGCGCCTTCACTTAGAAAATGTTTTTTAAATCTGTGAGACCAGTGTCATCTCCATCAGTGCTTGTTGCATATGACTGAATCATACAAAATCTGAAACCTTAATGCAGTTTAAAGGTGACAGATTATTTCCCAAATACAATAAATCAGCATTTTCATAAAATACATACAAGATCACATGTTTTATGTGAAATTTTTAAAACGATCAGCTTACACATTTTACTCTTTGTGTGTTACTTATTGCCACAAGTCACGAGTCACTACATCAACTATAAATGACATAAAATGCACTCAAAATCAGGTGGTTTATGTTTGCCATTTTCACAAGGGCACACATTTTTCTGCCGAGGGTCTGCAACAACTTCAATCATTTCTTGACAGTGTTAATGAAATGAATTCATCCTCCATTGAAAACTAACAGTGATGAGGACAGTTTTAAGAAGAAATTGTTTTAAAAGACTGGCACAAAACAAGCTGGTTGTTCTTAATTATGCTAAAACAGTTTTGGATTTTCCCATTCTGTCATACTTATGATTCCTATTGCTTTCAACAAACAGGAAAAACTACAAAAGATCCATGTTTTTTCTCCTTTCACACTGACATCCAGCACATGGCAGACTGATTTGGGTATGGAGAGTAACCCAGGTGAATCTAATTCATATTCATCACCTCAGCTGTTTGCCTAGGCCAGGTTCTGAATTCCGTTCCTGGCACCGCCCCCCACCAAAATGTTTTCGTTCAAACCCTACCTTAATCAGGCGGAATCAGATGGTCCTTAATAGGCTAAAGCCGGTTTCAGACCGAACGCGGCAGACACGGACAATATATCACACAAGCGTAGAATCTTTTTGAATGCAAGATATACATCGCCGCTACTGACCGTGAGCCGAAATTGCAGGAGAGAGTTTTGAAAACCACACCTACTCTTTGCGCAGAAGCCCCGGCGAGCACAGCGCATGCTACGTTTGTTCTGTAACCAGTTTTAGTCTATTAAAGTAGCATTGGAATGAAAACATTCTGCCAGGGGGGGCGCCAGCAACGGAATTGAGAACCACTGGCCTAGGTAGACAATTGAACATAAACTGTGACAAACTTAAGTACTAGCTTTCTATGTAATAAATTGAAAGGAATTTGTGAATCTCTTTAATACAATTACATAGCTAAGAAATGTGCCTACAATAGTCAGAATTCCAAAGTGTGCTGGATATTGACAAATTTGTGATTTTTGACATTATTCTAGCATGTCTTGAAAATCAGATTTTCCTAACTGTATGTTTAACTGATTGTATGGTCAGCATTAACAAGAGCATAGCCTGACCTTGCCATGCTGCTGACGGCACTCCCGGGTGTGACTTTGGGCACCCGGTCCAGGGTGGTGGCGACAGTGGCAAGCTTTAAGGCAGACGGAGACGGGGTGGGGGCTCGGGCACTGAGGGGCTGGTTGACAGGAGACACCACGGTGACGCTACTGAGGTGGGCGGCACCTGCCCCTGGGAGGGACTGGGGGCTGCTGGTGTACAGTGTGGGCAGCAGCTGGCAGGAGGTGCCATTGGGAACAGTCCGTAACAGCTGGACAGGGGCACATGGCAGGGAATCGCTGCTCATTGACATGCTGGTGGAATGGGCCGGTTTTGAAGTCCCTGGAGGACAGAGGGAGGGAGGAAGAGAGAGAGAGATCCATTTCATTCCTCAAAGTCAAGGTACTGAAGATGAAACAAATGACAGTTGGACATTCATCAGGAGGAACAACAGCAGAACAACAGATAGAACCAGAACTCATAGGTGGAGCAAATGAAAGAGCAGACTGCCACCACGATGACGCACCTGACGTATGGAAGAGTCCATTCACACTGGCGGTGTGATGCGTGCCGTCCTTACTGGCCTCGCTGTCCGCCACACTGGGGGATGAAATCACGGCCGACGCAGCAAACTGGGCGCTGGCGGAATCAAGGGTCTTTGACGAGCAGTCAGATGCAGCAGATACCTGGGGTGGAACAGAAACTGCAGATGAGCCTGTGATGGTCCTCGCAAAAGCATCCCTGACATACAGGGAGATTCTGAGGAGTGATGGTAGAATGTTTTAGCTTCTCTCAAATGACTGATGTCATGCATAGACATCTTTATTATAATTCACTCATGACCACTTAACTTTTCAAAATTACACCTAAGGTAACATTTAAACCCCTTAAGGGTTTGTACGGTAAATTTCCCTACAAGTCTGTGGAAGCGGGGGGAGGGGTGGGTTGTCCTCTATGTTGTAAAATAATTTGACAGTTAGTGCTGGATTAATGACTAAGTACAACAATAAAGACAGATATGAAAGGCATGTGAAAACAACAGTGGGGCCCCTGAAGGCCAGCGAGGGCAGCAGTGCCTGTACCTGTGTGCTGCGGCGCTGGGGCTGTGACGCTGCTGGGGACAGGGCTTTCTGCTGTAGCTGAGCTAGCTGCTGCTTCTGCATCTGCGCCAGCTGCTGCTGATGCGTCTGGAACTGCTCTTCCGTTATGCTGCCTGTTGCTATGGGAACACAAATGCTGTGAGACAGTGCTACCTATACATCAGGTAACATCTTCGGAGTGCAGGACCATAATACTCCGCAGCCACAAGATGGTGCTGTCACACGCTGTTCATTTTTAACGTGTACACAAATTAAACTGTACTGGTAATTCAGAATGATCTTTCAGGTCCTGCAGTAATCCTACTTATGTATGCATGACAGTACAACTTAATTTTGAATGTATAATTTGAAAGACAACCCTAAACTAAAACAGTTCATATTTCCAGTAATGTATTAAAGTGGAATTTTCCATTCTGAAACTTGGAAACACTGACTAAAAATCACTGGCAATTTCCTTCATTTACACAGTTACATAACTCAGGGCTATGCTGCACATCACTGTCATGCAGAAAACATGACGACTACACTGGACATTAAGACAGAGGCATCTACACCCTAGCCTGACAGGCTCATGTGTGGTCAACACAATCTAGTACTCAGCACGCAGAGAGCGGAGTCAGTCAATATGAAAGGAGGAGTATTAATGGGCCAACTGAGGGGAAACACAGGTACAACACCGAAGAAGCCACCTCAGAGAGTGAAATTTATAGCTGTTGCTGCTGGTCAACGACAGGGGAGAACAAACCATAACAGACGGTGGTGAGACAACAGTGGCAAAATAAACATTATTAAGGATATATAATAATTATTAATAATAATTATACTTTATTGATCCCCATGGGTAAATTGTTTTTTTTTTACGTCCCTCAACTTGCTCATTGTAGATTATTTGTTTTATATATTTATTATACATTATTCCCATGGCACAGCATAAACACCTTGGAAATACTCATTTCAAATTCAGGTCAGGTTAATTGGCCCAAATGCTTTCAGACATATCAGCGGTATACATATGTGCCGATGACTAGTGTGCCATTGTGACAGACTGAACAACACCCCGTGCAATCACGATTTCGCACGCTTTGCCTGGAGCTAGACAAGAGCTGGCTGGCTGCATGTCCATGCATTCTCCATGGGTAATAATAGTGCAGCTCTGCTTCAGTGATCCAGAGGTCTGCGCACCTTCTCCAGTATGGAGCTTCGCAGCCAATGCTGATTATTAAGCATAAAAAAGCAAACTTATCAGTCTTCTGCAGATTTTGCAGACAAACGCAAAGTAACATGTCTCAGTAGTTTTAGCAATATTTATGACTTGTTGGCACGATCGTGGCCACTTGGCGAATTCAGCTTATAATAAAGTCTGAAATTAGGCACCAATGCTGAGTAGCATGTTTGTTCATTAGTTTGACTTCATTACAAGTTCAACAAGTTAGCAATTGAAGCTGACTGCATAATGCATACCCCAAAAGAACAGACATCGAGACAAAAACCTGGGAAAGGGACAAAGCACTAAGGAAATAAACTAGCACACTGAGCCACTACAGATCCAGATCAGAGACATCTACTAGCAGTCCGCAGTAAAAACAACCATAAAAGAAAAATGCACCTAGAGGGAACCTGGCCTGAGCGGTAATAAAAGAATGGAAAAGAAAAAAAAAAAAAAAACCTAAGATCAAAAATGCAGGCCTGTCTGATGCAGCACTTAACAGCAGGCCTGACCATAGGTCAGAAGTAGCAGAGGTAAGCAAAGGTGTTGTTGCTCTATGCTGGACTGGATGAGGCTGACAGGCTGGCTGATAGACTGACATACTTGTCATATTTCTACTTAAGGCTGGTCCATACTTCACCCAGATGTGGCAGTGCCACATAACTACCTTGGATACTGCAGAGAGGAGCTGCAATCGAGGTTGAGTAATAGAGGTCGACCGATGTATCGGCCGGCCGATATATCGGGCCAATATTTGGCATTTTTTAATGTATCGGCATCGGCCG
>JABFDZ020000001.1:51408914-51432269 GCA_019775955.2 Pollimyrus isidori
CTCCTTACACGTTTTTCCCAACCGCCTGTGTGTGTTAGTGGGGATAAAAACCCAATGGAAATTAACTGGTTTTCTACCCCCCCCCCCCCCAAAAACGGCAGGTGTAAAGCAATAGTGCTAATGCTTGAAAAACCAAGCCATAGTAAGCACTGTTTAAGGTACTAGAAAAGGGACCCTTGTGGAAATGGAAAAAACAAAAAACCTTCAGATTCAAGTCCATACCCGTAACCACGACTCTGCCTACTGCTCCCATATGTTACATTGCACAGTGGTCATGGTCAGTCAATTTTAATATGAAGCACAAAACTTATAAAGGGCAAAATGCAACAAAGATATGAGATACATGTGGAATTTCATGAAAAAAAACAACCTTGTCTAGAAGATAAAATTATTATTTTTAATCAAGAAAATCACAACACTCAGTAAACCATAACCACTGGCAAATTCATGTAAGTGTGATCAAAAAGCGTGATACAAAACAAGTGGGAGAAAATGTTTGCTGAAAGAGTAACCCATTCCATCGCTGGATCAATTTTTGTTTAAAAAAGCTTTGTTCAAGTTTCAATAGTTTAATCATTCTCCCAACAAATGTAACATTGAAATCACTTTGAATATGAGACATGCAAATCTGACAATTTCAGGTGAAAGTCACCATTGCTCCAGGTACTGGCAGTGACTTAAAAGGAAATTATTCTTTAATAAATGGAAAAAACGCCGTAGCCCTACTATATGTCTAACAGCTAGCTTCATAGTTTTAGGGTGTCCAGTTTATAAACAGCCCTGAACGCTGGACATCTCTACCACTACACGTCGGACAGAGCGATCGGGCGGCATTATAAGGTGTTGGGGGACGGACGGCGTCAGCAACAGTTAATTGGGAGAGATGGTCTGTTTTAGCTTACAATTTTCATTAACAGAAATGCACGAAAGCATCACAGAACTGCACGGACCGCTTTTGCGCAAATCACAGCACGCGTAAATGGACACAAGCCGTCGGCTTCTACTAATCACTACACTAAGCGGTGCCGGGCATTCACGACCGCACTTACGCACACGTCTATTGCGTCACATCCGGATTTACCGCTACCCTACGTAAGATACTTTCTCTACGGTAAAAACGTAAAAATGCACCCTCGTACTGGAATAGTGTACGCCATGTACGTAAACTGCGCTGACTCCTGCATACCCAAATCAACTTTTGCGCCAATATCGTTGCGTAAACACATACAGAATACCGATGCCCTGCTTACTCGGGGCGTAACAACAAAATAATATAAAATCATTTTCTCCCTACCAACTCCTCTTCTTTCTCCATCCCGGTTGGCATTTGAGGCACGGCCCGGTTGATGGAGAGGCAGTCGTTGAGGTCCGGAAGGTCTCTGTTTCGGTATACGGGGAGAGGTTTGGCGGCGTCTAGCGCCCGCGCTCGGAAGGATAGTTTACTCATCGTTTTCGTCTATCTCAACAACGTAAACGTGAAGGAAACATGTATCCCGTCAGAATCCGCATAAAATTTCGGTCGAAAGAGACCGAGGGACCCGACACGTTTCACTGCGGTCGAACTAGCAGGTTCCCGTTGGCGGATGATCCAGTCTGAGAAGCCATTTTTGGTTAAGTTTAACTGGATTTAAAGCCCTTTTTCTCTCGTTCGATCCGCTCCCTGCGCCATGAAAAACATGGCGGACATTTCCACAAAGCGGCAAGGCGATCCCGGCAGCCAGCGCGAGACGCCCGACGACCGACGCGGGCGGGCCGCGGCGTTGCGCTGCGCGCGCAACTCATTCTGCACACTTGCACGCGCATGTAACATGTAACATGTGGGACGTAAGAGCTGCGTGTTGGATGCAAGTGTGTGTGTGTGTGTGTGTGTTGGATGGGGTTGTGTCAGATTAGTCCCATCCTTAAATGAATCATATCTGCACAACTAGTCGAAGCTACATGGAAAGTTAAGTAATTGTAATTACAGTTCTTTAGTCAAATTGTTCTATTTTTATATACATATATATATACATACACACACACACACACACAGTCATATAATCTTCTGCTGTACTTATACAGAAGGTGAAGTGGTGATTTCCTTTTTTTAAGGTCTTTGCTTTAAATACTTAATGCTGCTTCATTTAAATACAAAACTTATGGTACCGAGTATTTGTGGTATCCGTATCATTTGTACGGATCTTTAAATCACATACTTTGTATTTTTAAGACTTTTACTTATTCAGTCTTAACTATTCTCCATTTTCCCACATTCCATTTCTTAAATAGCATTGCGAAAAAAGAGACTGCAGGTACACGCTTTGCAGGAGACCTACCTTTCCAGAAAAGCTATTGTACATTTCACAAAGAACAACCGCTTGTAAAAATGACTGGTTAAGTGGGTTACAACAGGTTTGGCAGCGAGACATCAGCAATACTTATAATGGAAATGACAATGTGTTCTAGTCATGTACAAGTACTACAGGCCTTACAAGAAGTTTAAGTAAGCAATACTGGATACATTTACACTGAAAATCTAGATTCTGATGGATCCAAAGTCAGTTTGTGGCAATGTGCTCCTGTATAGCTGGGGTGCTGAACTCAAAGCCCCAGCACCGCCTGCGCCACTGATTACATAGTTGGTTCCCATATAAACCATATGATTGACTGACAGCTCAGCTAATCCCACTCACTGAGGGTCTAATTCTCCCCCATCAATACTAGGAGGTCGATTAAAGTAGCTGTAATTGTACAATATTGCCATGAGCCTGGTTTTCAGAGTCCATGGATAAGAAGCAGTTTTTAGCCTTATTTCAGATAAAGCTGAATATGGTTTGCTTTGAGGTAAATTTCAAAACCTTATGCAGGCAGCACCATCCCTTTATTAGTCATGGGATAACATAACCTTGAAAGGAACATGCATGTACATGGTAACCAGAGGTGGTCACATGTACTGTGCACAGACATGTGGCTGTTAGTGTGCCGGGGGGGCAAAACCAAGCATGTTTTTTTTTTTTTTTTTTTTGCAATACTGCATTGACTCCATGGTTGTGTGGAATAGCATCTGCTGAGCAGCCCGATTCCTCATCTGTTACTTACGAGTACTTCGATCTCTCTCCCTACATTTTGAGCTGCGTCTAAATCCATGCAAAGTCATGGTTATGATTTGATGAAAATGTTAAAGCAAACAAATATCATGGAAATAGTATATACTCAGTACAGCATCATTTTATTGCAACTGAATGCAATGTATACCTTTTGTAAATCCCTTTGGAAATGCTAAACACAGCACACCAAGATTTTAGACAAATGTGGCCATCTTTGATCATCTGTATTTTAAAATATTTCTTTATAAAATAAAAATACTCCTGCCTTATAAAGTTTAAAAAAAAAAAAAAAAAAAAAAAGTAGTTCTGAAATGCAAATAATCTCCTTTAAATATTTATAATGAGCAATATAAACCAAGATATGCCAACAAAGTTAAGTATGAATGACCATTTTGAAATTTTAACGTGGTGTAACGTTGTTGAAACTGTTACATTGGTGGACCAACTGCATTTTTCACATGTATTTACATTACAATTCTGCTTACATAAAACGGAAATTAAAACCAATGATCATCTTCCAAAAAAATATATATTTCTAGCACCCACGCCAACACTATCTGCAAAAACAAACTCAAGTGCTTAAATATACTTTACAAATTCAAGTGTTGACAATTATATAAAACAAAAATGTTTTGGTCATACTAAATACAGTTTAAGGGTGAGGGGGTGCAAATACTATATATAAACACTCACAGGCACACTATCAAAGAAAAACCACAAAACAATAGGAGAACTCAGGGGAAAATATATATAAAAATATATTTTGAAAGGGAACACATCAAGGTTTAGACAATGAAAACAGTGGAACATTGAATGACAGATCTGACAAGTGGGATTCAGTTGTGATCTCCAAGCCATTGCACAAGAGGCAGAATGAACTTTACCAATAAGGCTGACGTCTCTCTTCCTTGGCATCAGTCATATGACTTACACAGGCTTTCAATGCATCATGTGATACATAATTCAAAGCACAGCATGACTGTGGACCTCACTGGACAAGGAGGATATTTCATCCATTTTCGATGGTTAAAAATTAAAAGCGAAGCTTTGGACTAATGATTCCTGGGTAAAACACTGTAAAATGTGACCATGCATGAGCACGAACAGGTCTGCCTGTTAAAATAGAAGTGGACAATCAGACACACTTACGGCAGAATAAACAAGCAATCTGTAACTATGGCAACATGCTATCCAGCCCCTCGGGTGCATAAATACTGAACTAGGTATGGATCCATCTGTTTGAGAAGCTTGACGTGGTCCCTCCAAGCACAGTTATAAAACAGGTGGTGTTGGTCCATTCAGTAAATTATTGGTGTCTCCCACAGCTCCTGTCCCCTAAAAAGGCAATCCCAACACTGGGGGACACAGGAAACAGCATCCCAGACCAGTGGCTGTCCTGTGCTCTTTGCGCTATGGGTGATGGTTTATCTTCAATGAAGTAAGAGGAGTGACCACCCTCCAGGAAAAAGTTGGAAAACACAACACACTGTAGAAGGAACCCTACATGAAGCTTCAATGGACAGCCACCTAATGCTGCCAGCAGGGACCATTTCTGCTTAAGCCCCCCCCCCGATTATTGCATCTGAACTGTCATATCCTAATCAATTAAACAAAAACTAATCAAATCATCTCAGTGTGATGCTTATAAAAATAAGTAGTGTCTACTTGCAGAAGTCTGTACCCTAAGAAATAGCACTGTCTTCCTGAGTCATCTGTACTCTATTAAATTATCCAGTACACAACCTAGCCATGTAACACAGACTAAAAGCAACGATGCAGGTACTGTGTGTATACACACAAACACAAAAACACACAAATATTAAATAAAAAAATATATTTATATGTTAACTACTAACGCTAATATTCTGTCCCTCCTGTACAAGAAAAAAAATATATAATATGTACACACTAAGGCGCGTCAGTTTACAACTTTAGTATTATTGCCAACTATTATTTCGACTTCAAATAAATATGGTATACATTAATAACGTAAAAGAAAGAACAAAGATGAAGCCCGCTGCTTGAAAAAATAAAAACCAAAGCAGAGAGCAGTCCAGCCTCTGGCCGTCGATTTCAGGTCACAGAGACAGTGTGGCTTATTTGGATAAACTGTAGCTGGGGGGTTAAAGGGGAAGGACAAAGTGACCTGTGTGTCTCGATGTTTCCTTGATAAACTACACCATTCCCAGCGCGCTTTATATAGCACAACAAATGCATATTGCAGTGCAGTAGCCAGACAGATGCATACCCTGGTTTTCCTCAAATTACTATTTCCCTTTGTCAGACTACAGTCATGCCATTTCTTAGTTTACTTGCTTTACTCACACAACTTTCATATTTACTCAAATGTCCTCCTGCGGGGTTGCAGCATCAATAATATTAAAGGAAAACTGCTGATTTACTATTAATGTATAAACAATAGATTAAAAACCAAAGACTTTCATAAAAATCTTCATGATACCAATAGCAAAGAATCTGTGATCAGTAAGGAGTAACAAAGGGCCTGAACTCACTTCAACAACAGGCTATTGACCAGACTAGTAGGAGCTAGTGCATCACACTGCTGCGGTTCCGCTCCTATCTACGGGCAGCTAGAAGTACTTCTGGCTGGTAAAGTTCATTCTGTTCAGACAAATGTATAGGACCACTTTTCAGGCATGAAGTGTACATCATTATCCAGGGATCACATAAACCACAGCAGAAATCCTGCTATCCAGTACAAAACAGCAGGCTTCCACGTGATCATAGGAAAGGTTTAGGCTGCATTTTTATTATTATTATTATAATTAATAATCCTGGAAACACTAAGTTGTATTGACTGTACTGAATAAAAACCAGAGTTTTGCACACATTTTCTGTTTTTTTTTGTACAATAAAAGATAATGTGCATCAGGTATACTTGTACATGACAATATAATACAATATATACAGCTTTTCTAAATATCACCATGAGATTTCTGAATTGTCTATGTACATATTGAAAATGTATCAGAAATATTTGGACTGAATTTTCATATGTATGCGTGTTCTTTTTCCATTTAGTTTTTTCAGTATTCTAGAAAAAAGAAATTGTTCTTCAGCACGCTGCAGGCGAATTGCATCTGCCGCTGTACAGTCTTTGATTGGCTAATCCAGCACCTTCATGGTCAGTCTGTGTGTTGAGGCAGAAAGGGAGAAGACATACTGTACCACTGCTTGACCATAGCACCTGGGGATGGGGTGGGGTCGGTGGGTGTCACTGAAATGTTAAGACATTGTATGTACACAGTTCCATGGTTGGGCACTGGACCGATGGCTAACATTCAGTGTTATCTTGAGATCTTCCTCCGTTTCAGTTTGGGTGGCTTGACCTGTCTGTCTCGTGGTGGCATCTGGTGGACCTGAGGGTAACAGACAGAGGGTGTTGTAAGAACCATCCATCCATTTTCTGTAACTGCTTAACCTATTCAGGGTCACAAAGGGTCTGGGAGGCTATGGGCGCAAGACAGGGAATAACCCAGGACGGGATGCCAATCCATCACAGTGCACTCATACACCACTCATTTACATATGTACACCTATGGGCGATTTGCTAACTTCAAATAACCTCAGCATGTTTTTGGACTGTGGGTGGAAACGGGAGAAGGACATGGGGAGAACATGCAAACTCCACACACATGGAGCCATAGCAGAGACTTGAATCCTGGTCCCAGAACAGTGAGGCGACAGCGCTCTGTTGGTGCTCCAAACAGGGAGAGGATTTCAGCCGTCTCCGTTCTCCTCTCCATCCGTCACACAGTTATGTCAGGAGGCCATTTTTGTAGCAGTGAGAGATCTCTCAAGGTTGCCCCTATACCATCTCCAGTTACCTTGATCACATCTATTTACTGCTTTTACTAAGAGGGCCCTTTACAGACTTGTTGTGGCATAGGGCAGGCCAGCAGTTACAGATCATATCAACCAATGATCACTCGGAACCAGGTTTTTTTTCCTTCACGTCCCTCTCTCTCAGTGGCAGGCTCAGATGTGATATCAGAATAGAGGGAATCCCGATACCATTACTATCCAGAGTGACCAATCGATAGGAGACCACTCCACATTAAGAATGAAAAACCACTTGTTATATATTTTACTTTGCCTTTGTTTCACAATTGATGTAGTCCCTGCATCCACTTGGCAGAGAAGGTCAATTGATGACAGAAGGCCAGTGCAGAGATACTCACACTTCCCGTCATGCTGTCCAGCCCACTCATCGCCTCCTGTATAGCAGCCTCTAGATGATCATTTAGCTTCCCACCTCTGTCAGGAAAGGAGACATGTTGCCAGGGGCCCCTAATCAGGCACATCCAGATGTGTGTGTAAATATAGATCAGTATACAGCACCATATGCATATATGAATATGTTACACAGAATCTGCACGTGCAGGATTTCTCTAGCTGGTCAAGGAATGAGATGTGTGACTCGGATCTGAAGGGAAGCTGTGGGCCAGTAAGGTATCACCCTCTTCCCACAATGAGGTCATTCAGACTGTCAGGCTGGGAAGCCATGTGACTTGTGGGGGGAGGGGCTCACTTTAATAATACAAAGATCCATTGGGGGAAGGCTTTCATCTTTGGCAGGGGCAGTATAGTGAAAGGACCATGTGATGAGCTACACGGATTTGACCCTTAATGCAGCAGGGCCACACTGCATGCAGGAGAACCAGCCTGCATGGCCTGCTAGGGACCCCGCAGCAGGGAAAAACTGCAGCCTGCACAGATGGCCGGGCAGCCCCTCTCTGGAGAACCAGCACCGAGACCATCATTGGGTACAGCCCCTACACCCACAAAACTACTCATTTATATTAAAGCTATAATTATGGAACGTGGATTACTCACATCAGCACAAAGAGTGGAGAAAAACCAATGAAAAGGCAGCATGTACTGTATGAGCTGCTGAATGTGAATGGGGTACAGGTTGTTCACAAGCATCTGTCTGCTTGCCATGGTCTTCACATACATGTCACTTACTTCCCGTTCCTCTTCGCGGCCCTGCTGAGCGCTTCCAGGTCTTCTGTTAGTGTCTTCAATTTTTCTGGTTCCACCTGGGTGAAGAAACGAGCAGATAGATGCATTAGGATGGCATCATGGGCGCCTGGAGTTAGTGGCGGCCTCTTATCTGGGGCAACACGAGCTCCTTTGAATGCTATGGTCAGATCAGCAAAGGTGGAAAGTGTGGGATTGAGGTAATGGATGACATGGAGGGTTATTATATTATAGTATTATATTTCTAGCACCCACGCCAACACTATCTGCAAAAACAAACTCAAATGCTTAAATATACTTTACAAATTCAATGGATGACATGGCGGGTTTGGGATGTGTCCCACCTTTCCCTGCCGGCTGTCATGCACCGCAGGGTGGTGCGTTTGCTGGGCTGTGCCCAGCTTGCCGGCCCACGGAGGAAAGCCCTTGATCTGGCCCCACAGCAGATCACCCACGTTGAACATGCGGGGCCGGTAGTGCAGGAGCTCACTGGAGCAGGGCGAGTCGGGGTTCCGCAGCTCCTCCTCACTGCTCAGACTCTTGGTGTCAGAAGGACTGGGGGCGCAGCCGTTGTGGTAGCCATTATAGAGTACATAGTCCTTGGCAAGGGGGCCCTCCAGGCTTGTGGAGGAGCCCGGGGACCCGTCGTCGGCCAGCAGCTCTGGCCTGGCATGGCCCAGAATGTCCTTGTAGCCGCAAGGCAGTGGCAGGCCGCCATTCACCTGGCTGCAGCGCTCCACTGTCTGCTCCAGCCGCTCCCTGAAGCTAGCTGCGGCTCGCTGGCAGCTGCGGAAGTGTGGACTGTCCTCGGGCTGGGTACTGCAGTCGTGGGGGGGCTCAGGGTGAGGGCTGTCCCGGACACGGGCAGAGCACTCCAGGTACTCATCGTCGTGCCATGGCGGGGGGCCATCCGAGCACGGTGTAGCATCACGCTCCCATTGTCCCCGGGGGGCACCTCGTCCTGGGGAGCAGAAGCAATCATGGTCTTCTGTGCCCTCAGGGTTGCCTTTGACACGCTCAGAGTCCCTGCAGGGCTGGCACCCCCTGTGGGGGCGGGGCTGCGTCCCCGTCTCCTGACAAGACAGGCGCTGGCCATGGGCAACAGAACTGACAACATGAGGGAGGCCAACAGGCTCCCTGGTGGAGGCGGTGAAGGCACTCATGGTGCTCGGGGCGGAGGCGGGGCTGGCCTGGGCCATGACTTCCGCCGGCATGCCCTTGCTTGCTGACTCTGCCACCGTCCTGTAGATGGAATCTACAGACTCACGCCGGTCCCCCTCGGAATGGGGAGCGCAGGGGCCCTCCAGGAATGGTGGCGGAAAGGGTGGCGTCACTGGGTGCTCAGGAAGTGACCTCATGTCAGAGCGAGTGCTCATCTGCCTGTTGGGCATCGAAAGGCTCTCTGCCATACCCGTCTGGAACAAAGTCAAGTAAAAACAACCAAACATTATCAACATCATAAAACCTGATGAATGAATTTCACAAAGAAATTAGTGCATCAAGATACAATCTGCAGTCCAATTCATTTTCCTCTATGGCTCACCTGGAAGCTCTGGAAGAGGCAGGCCATGGGGTTGGAAGGGGTACTGACAGAAACTGAACTTTCTGAAAATGGGTGCGGGCCCTGGAAGGCTGGGCCCCTTTGTGCCCTCTGCGGAACCCTGTTAGGCTGGGGGTGCGCGAGTCCGTTAAGGACGAGTGTCTGTAGACCACCCAGGTGCTGGTTACCTAGGCCACAGTTCAGCAAGTCATTGCCTGCAGAAGCCCAAAGAGAATTCAATAGGTGGTCAAAGTCAAATTTCTCATGGTTATTTTAACCAGTGTATTTCATTCAGTGTTGTTAGAGAACTTACGCATAGGATATATTTGTGCACCAGTATACAAGATATCTGTGGCATTACAGTTTGCTCACTTATGAACTCTATCATGATGAGCTATGAAATTCTTAATGAATTATTAATGTTTTAAAAAGTCCTTTCACAGTGCATAAACTGCATTAACTCTGGTAGAACCTCTGGTAACGTTTAAAACCGATTTATAGTATGGTGCATTACAGGTATAAAAATAATTTATAAAGAATGTTTTACTCTGATCTTTAGCACATTCCTACACTGGACTATTGGCACATTATCCCAACATAAGAAAACATTAACCTTTCATGGATTTGTTGCAAATTCCCCTAATTAGCCAATAGAGGGAGCTCTAAGCGTTACCTTCAGAAAACATACTAATTGGCTTCCTCCCTTTCAAAAGGCCTCTGGGTCAGGCAGCGAAGGGAAGCTACAGTCTGTGGGCTGGGGAATCATATAGCAAAGGTGGGGGGGAGGCCACAACTGATTTTCAGAAACATGCCTACACACAGGAGGCAAAGGCACAATGGAAGAGGGTTTATGGGGTGGCTTTTAAGTTTACTGTCTGTAGAGACACAGGGGTTGTCGACCTGTCAAGCAGCTCCCCCAGAACACAGACATGCAGGCTAAAAACAAGCTGAACGCCAGATACTCCAATGGTTAGCTCCTGTGAACATCCAGAACCTCACACTTAACTATAACAACCTCTGTTTACATGAGACAGACCGCGACTATCCAGATGAATGAACTGCATAAAGGGCACTTCAGCCAATGTGAAAAATCCCAGTTTTATTTTTGCCTTTCAGAAGTATGGATCCCAGAGGAAGAAAAGTGAAACATTGCTGCAAATCTTTATTCTTCTACCCTGTGTTCTTCAATGCACAGTAAAATATTCTGGGTGATGCTGACAGAAAAATGACCATTCAGATTAGCCTAGTTAATGTGGCAATTATGTACATGCAGATCACCTCACAGGAAGAGAGGAATACAGATACAGCTGGGATAAACGGAGTCAGGCTCTTATTCCATCACACGTGACATCTCTTTGCCCTTTTCTCATTCTCAGAGGTGACTGCCATTATACTTAGTCCCTTGCAAAAGCTTCTTCTACACGAGATGTGATGGTAGAGTGAAGTAGCTATGTCACTCGTACATGACCGTGGACATTATGCGGCCTCCCAGTTGAGACTACAAAGCAGGTTGGAGTAGAGATGCACAATACTCAGGGACGGGGAGACAGCTGCAACTTGGACATAAGTGGACACCAGAGCAGTGTGGCAGAGCTCAGGGGCTTGCCTGTCCGGTGGCTACAAGGCGCTCAGAGCCTCTGCAAAGGGAGCGTGTTGGTTCAGGAGGAGGGTAAGGCCAGGTTCAGAGAGAAGCAGAACTGGGGGACGGGAAGGGAAACGATGCTGCAGCTCCCACTACCTCTGACGGTAATGATGCAGCAGCTGGGGAACCTTTGCCATGGTAACTAGCAGCTGGCTGGGGGTGGGGGAGGCGGCATCTGCACTTGGGTTCCGGGGGATCCCATGCAGCAGGGAGTCAAGGGAATGGGAGCAGGAAATGGTCAAGATACCAACCAGAAGGGAGCAGTAATACATCACGCCCAACCTCCACCAATCACTGACTGTTATCCTCTCCAGAAATCAAAAATTACCAAGACCAACAACCTCTGTGGCCTTTGAGTTCTCATTTCACAAGAAACAAAGTGTTTTCCAACAGGGAGCTGAATTTAAACATTTTGACGCCTGGACTAACAGGCAGGCTACACCTTACTCTAAAAAGAAAGGGTAAATGCTAACAGGCAGCCAGAGTTGATGACAAAAGTGGCAGGGGGCAGTTTTGCACTATGGCCGAAATAAATACATTCAGCAAAAACTCATATCAGCTGCTGCATATTTGTAGAGTAATGGGCACTTATTGAGGACACCTATTGGTTAAGTGAGAATACAGTGATGTATATCGATCACGTATATGGGCAAATTCAGCAATAGACACCCTGCGACCTGAGTGTCATGTGAACACACACAGAGCATGCCTTAATACACAGCCAGCTCGCATGCAACCTGCCATCAGTGGAACCTCCTTCTGATTGATAACGGGTGTATATGAGAGCTCAAGGCGATCAGCTTACAGCATCTGCCAGACCATAAGTATACTGCCACAGTCCAGACACTGAAACCCAAACATTATGCTGCTAGGAAATTCAGGGCTTAGCGTAGAAATCTACAAATGTGTTCACAGCAAGTGAGTCGGAAGCCATCTTCTCCGGCTTCCTGAGGAAACCTTTAGCATAGCTTGAGGCACAAGGTCACCGCACTGCATGAAAGGACCAAACGCATTCATTCACAGATATAGGAGCTTCTCCTGCTGGTCACAGATCCACAATGGACATACCTTGCTCCGAGATAGACTGCATGCAGACTTCCCCGTTGATTACAGACGCAGGAGTCTGTTCCCTGGAGTGAGGGCGGCCATGCGTCTGGATCTGGTGTTGGTGGTGTTGCTGCAGGTGGGGACTGGAGTGAGCCAGCGACAGGTGGCTCCCCGATGGGCTTAGGTGACGGCTACCTAAAGCTCGTGGCCCACAGCCTGCCATCACCGAACCCTGGGCCTGGCTAGGCAGCCCCGGTAACGGACCCTGGAGACCATGGGCCCGCCCATGCATGGGCTTGCCATCCATGCCAGCGCAGAGCTGTCCTTCTCCGGTGGCGTGGGCCCGCGCCGGTATCTGTGGGCCCTGCAGGCTGGGTTCCCCGAAGTGCAACTGGGCTGCCACACTGTTCCCAGCACTCAGGGTGCTCTGGCAGCTCATGGACTGGAGTAGCTGTGCCATAGAGGTGCTATGGTGAAGGCCAGCGTGCCGCGCCACCTTTCTGGCATGTTCCGGGGGCCCCATGGGGGCTGTGGCCTCTGCCTCGGGCTGCTTACGCTTCCTCAACGAATCCTTCTGCTGGGCCATGAGCTTGTCCCGCAGCGCTGCTCGGCCACTCTGACCCTCGCTGGCGGCCGCCACTGTGACGCTTGGTGGGAACGCTTGGGGCAAGGGACCGTGACTGTCCGCACTTGCTGGGCGAACCCCGTTAGCGCCGCTGCCGACTCCGCCCGTCAGTTTGATTTGATTGGCTAGCTGTGCTTTGGCTGCTGCTGACAGGAGGCTGCTGGCTGGGAAGGAGGCGGCGTTATGCTGATTGAGGAGCTGATTGAAGGGCATGCCCAGAAGCCCGGGGTGGGTTTTCTGGGGCATGCCGCTGCCTGAGGCTGGCGGGAACAAAGCACCATGCTGACTGCTGAGGGCGCTATTCATGCCCACTGGCATCTGCTCCTTGTATAGGTGGTGCGTATCTGGCTTTGTGGAGGGACTAGAAGGCATGGAAGGCCGTGGTGACCCCATGGAGGACCTGGGAGATCTGGGAGGGGCTTTAAAGCTACCACAGGTTGCTTGGGCACCCCCTGGTGGCAAGGTGAAGCTCCCGTGTTCAGAGGAGGAGGAGGAGGAGCGAGACCTCTGGGGTGAGGCTTCAATTCGACACATGGTGGAGGGCGCCAAGTGTACTGGTGAGGTGACTGGGGGAGAGGACACAGACGTTGGGGCAGCATGCTGAAGTCTTGGCGGGTGTCCGCCATGGCTGACAGGTGCGGGCTTGACCGTCGGCAAGGGGAGGTTGCTCGGCAGTGGAACAATGGCCGGGGGGATGTTTACATTCATCACTGGTACCTGAGAGTGGACACTAGGTTGGAAGCCAGGTGGATTCATCACCAAGGGGCCCTGGGTGAGTGGTTTGCTCGGTATGGGGTCCAGGATGCCAAGGGGGTCCTTCTCGGAGGTTACCTGTTTCTTCTGCAGGACACAGGGTGGGGGTGGCAAGGGTGGCAGGGGCGGTGGCTTGTGGTGAAATCCGGTGCGGGAGGCATCCATGCCCGGGGCAAAGCTGCATGGGGGCTTCTTCATGATGGGGCTTTTGGCAGCGAGGGTGGGAGAGAGGGGCACGCTAGCTCTTCCTGCCATGGCGCACGATGGCTGAGAGACCGGAGAGCCGTGGAGCAGAGTGTTAGGCGTGGCTCTGACAAAGGCGTCTGGGCTGCCCAGAGGGTCAGTCCTGGGGGACGGGGAGCCATCGCCGTAGGCCAATGAGGAGCCGGGACTCAGCAGGCCACCGTGCATGGCACGGTACGGAGACCTTCGGTCCTGCTCGCCGCTGCCCGGCCTCAGCCGGGGCCGCCCGGCGTACGGCTCAGTCTGCGCTGCCACACCCAGGTCCTGCTGGTACGGCCGCTGTCCCGGAATGAGGGACTTGAAGGGGTTCTGGCAGCCGGCAGCCAGGTCGTTGGGCGGCCTGTCGTGAAGCTTGCTTCTTATTGCTCGGGGAGTCGACGAGCGAGTGACAGCTGGCAGCGTGGTGTCTGCGGCAGAAACAGCGATGGTGTGAGAGTAAGCTACACGCTTTACACGGCATCATTCTGACTACCACAGTCCTCGCAATAAATTAACAGACCCAAGTTTAAAACGTAGGCTGACCTCTCACATTGAGTAACTGCAGAAGATCAAGTGGGCAGGATGGACATTGCTATCTGTGAGACCATCCGAAACACACTAACAACGAATAAGTTACTGAGGGCAGCCAGAGCCTCTGAGCCGCCAAACATTCGCTCCAGACCCACAGCTCAAAAAAAAAAAATGGTATTCATTTAAATGGCTGATATCAGGATCGGGCTAAGGCTGTACTAACCTGTGACCCCCCTCGGACTGTGCAGAGCCGATGCGAGAGAGGGATTCGGAGTCTCCATGCTCTTATGCAGTGTTGCCACGGCGATGATCTTCCTCTTGTGGATGCAGAGTTTGGTGACGTCTTCATCAACCTTCGCATCCTCCGCCGTCCTCTGCCTGACGGCTGCTCTGGGATCAAAGTTGAACACCTGGAAGGGGTGGAAGTTTGCGTTTCTGTACCGCCCAGTGGTAGCGTGCCTGAACCCTGCCAAGAACCACGCTGAAACAGCTTCAGATGCTTTGATGAAGCCCGGCTCCAGCTGGCTAACTCACCTTGGGCAGAATGAGGGGACATTCCAGGCCACACTTGCAGGTGCCATCAGCCAGCAGGTAAGTCCTTACCTGCTCCAGGCAAGAAAGCATGGAGCCACTGGGACTAAGGAAATCAGAGGGAAGGAGTTACAAATAGACACTGTCAAGGCCTATGAATGAGCACCTGCATGATGTTGCAACCCAGAGGCTATAAAGGGTATTGCTGCTCAATTTGCTGGGTGGCGATGTCATTCATCTAAACGATGCTTTGCTGGCTTATGAGCCCCCAAATGACTATGGGCGATGCAAGAGGGTGGGAATAAAAATAGTGATAGCAAGTAAAGGTCAGCTGACAGGGCACTCTGGTGGGCGTAGAATTGCCCAGTGGGGGGGGGGGGGCGGTGGGGGGGGACTACAACTGCGCTGAGTGTGAGGCTGTAGCCGCAGAAACGGCGACACCAGATTATCAATCTACTCATACAGGCACATCACAAGTCTCACTGCCACCTGAAACGCTACTTCAAACACGCTTTACAGGACGTTGGAAACATCTCTCAATCTCCTCCATGACGGCCATTTGTGGATTGTGCCCCATGTTGGGAACCTTCTGTGTTTCTGGTCGTGTCACTTGTGGGTGGGAAAGCAAGCAGGTGACTTAACGCATCAGCACCGTGTTGCAGCCACCAGGTTCGCAAACACCTCCCCTAGCGCCTCGTCAAGGATGGGCATCACCTGACCTCAACACAACAGACCATGAAACTGGGGCCTGTAACATTTCTATTCTGTAAATCATAATATTTCATGTCCATTTATACAGCTGATAAACCAGCCCGATTAAAAAGTCTGACGTCAAGGTCCATCTCGCTCACTGCTGCAAACTTGCAAAGAGAGGAGGCCGTTGAAAACGGCACATTAATTCATCAGCTCCCCCTCTACTGAGAAGGGCTGCCACCCCCTCTAAGTCGTCACCTGTCTAGTGCCCAGTGATTCTTGCAATAAGCCTCAGGCTCACCATGACCCTGCACCGGATGAGCAGTTATGGAAATAAATGACCGGGTTGATGCACATGACTCAGCCCTTACCTTATGTACACCACTCCGCCAGGTCCCGCCTCCCGGCGCCAACCAATGGGCACCTGCAGGGCGAAGGGCAGTCCTTCCCGGTCTGCTCCATAACACTCCTTTCCTCCATTCATGGTACAGGTTCCTTGGGAGATATTACACGTCCACGAGTGTCCACAGGCTACCTGCCATCCTGGGTCATTCGAAGGGGGGCGGGAGGCTGCGCACCACAACCTGGCACTCAGAACCGTCTGCTACGGAATCGGGGGTGGCCGAAGGGGAAGGGCTGAGGAGGCGCGGGCCGGGTCCAGGCCTCGGCTCTCCTTCAAGCTCTGACGAGAATCTCCATCATGGTGTTTGTGTCACTGGGAGGGGGGGGGGACCTGAGCAGAGGTTGGAGGGCAGAGTGGGACAGTGGTTTGGGCCCTACATAGAGCAGGTCAGGGAGGCAGCCCTTGGCACAAGTGCATGGCTTATACTTCCGTGGGTCGGGTTGGGGGGGGGGTTCGGGGACCCTTCCCGTCACAGGGGAGGGCGGTGCCCAAGGGGGCAAGGCTGCTCTCGACTGGCTCCGAGCATGCTCATCTCTAATGATGCGAGTACATCCTGGAGACTGCCCGCGTCCTGCCCGCGGTGCCTCTCATCGCCGGCGGGTAGTCAGTTCAGAGGTGTGATGAGCCGTCCCACGTCTCCTCTCATGGTCTCCAACCTGGGGGCCAAGATGGGCGTGAGGCTTTCAGAGACCTTCGGAGGGTAAGCACGTTCTGAGAAACAAAGAAGTGTGCACAGTGCACCCGTCTATTCAGGAGAGGAAAAAGCATCCTCAGAAGTAAGCAGTTCTTAAAATGGGGTAAATTACTAAGCATTTACGGGTGCGATGAGACAGATTCGGAAACACCACCACTTTTAAACCCAAGCCTGATACAGGAACTTCATCAGGAGGAAAATAAGGAAGCTATAACATAAGTATCATGCCATCTCTGTCCCCGATGAAGCTTCAGAGCTGTGCAGTTCACAGTCAGAACACCGGCAGGAGAGAGACCAGGCAGAAAAGAGGTCTGGCTGCACCTGTGCCCAGCTAGGCATGGCGAAGCTTAGGGAATCAAAGCAGGGGCGGCACTCAGGCTTGAGGTCTGATGGCCCCCAACTCCAGCTCTGTTTATTGCCAGAGACATGGACCCAGAGCAGCTGAAGCACTTAAATCTGAGAGCCAACAAAGGTGGTGGGCGAGTCACAGTGATGTCGACCCAAACCGACAGAGAAGGGGATTCCTCTCAAAGCTAATTATAGCTTCCTCACTCACAGGTGACCATGAGATTAAAAGCAGTATTAAAAAAAATGAGTAAAAAAAAAATAAAAAATCCCACCTTAAGGGTGAATCACATTGCATGTGATAAGCAATCACAGTGGGAGTGGGGGGGGTGTGAATAAATAAAAATATTCCTGTGCTTTTGATCAGCAACTCATTCTGTGAAAGGCAGTAATAAAGGTGAGGGGGAGATTGGGGTGACCTCATAATGTGCCACTGAAGAGTCTGATTAAAAACAACAGGATGAGCAGACAGGAGGGGTGACTGTGGGTATGACTGAGCTCCTCAATGTGGGCCCCAGCCCGCGACAGTCAGCCCTTTCACTCACCTGCTGACCCCAGCCCGTATCCATTCAGAGTTCTTTTTAAATTGGCTTTGTGCATCGCAACCCTGTAATTGCACTAATCTCGCTCTCTACTGGCTCTGAGCATGCTCATCCCTAATGATGCGAGGACGTCCCGGTGATACACAAGCTCGCTTCGTGCCGCGTGACGTTTTGCGCCATCTCCGTCCATCAGGCAAGCAGCCCATAGCCCAAGCAGGGAGGAGGAGCCCGGGTGTCACATTACATCACGGACGCTCTCACCAAGCATGAATCACGCTCACAAAGTGCATTTCCTGTCGCCAATGACTAATGCTGGGCCTCACGTGCACAAAAAACCCTGAAAATTAGATTGAATGTGAGGAGAGACACAGAGATGGCCCTTCCAGGCACTCAGCACAGGCCAGACATTTGCCTGAAACAAGGAAGCCTCCTCTTTCCCTTCAAGGCAAAACTGGCCAAAATGCTGGCTTTATCTTAAACGGCATAGATCCTGCAGCGCAACACTTAATAGCAATATTAAGTTTACATTATAATTTATTAAATTAAGTTTAATGTTAGTAACAGAAGCACCAGGGACACAGAATTTGACAGACAGGCTCCATTAAGGCCAAGCGAATGCATCAAATGCAGGACACACACAGAGGTCACACCACCTTCCAGGAAAGAGGAACAAAAATGTAGGTCAGACCACCTTCTGGCTTGGTATGGCTGCAAGGGGTGACCAGCGAAAGGCAGAACCCAGAAATTGTGTGTGTGTGTGTGTGTGCGCGCGTGCATTTTATTAACTATCCATTCTGACAGAAGGGAATAATTTGCAAATAGCATTACTGTGCCCTGGTGGACTACTGAGGAGACCAACAGTGTTGCAAATCATTAAAGCCTAACCATAACCCCATATCCATGGAACACCTTCAATTGGATTCCAGGTCTCTATAAAAAGCCTGTTAATCATAGAACAGTCAATAAAATTTTTTGTAAAAACTTCCATACAAACATACACTAGCAGTACACACTTCAATAAAAATGCACACATTCCTCTTACTGCAACTCATGTATAGTGAGAGCAGTAAAATGCTCGCCATCTAAGCCACACAATCTCACAACATACATTAAAGTAATTGTAGTCCGTGACAGGACTGGTATATTCATTCACTGAAAATGAAACAGATCATGGAAAAAAAAAAAAAAAATTAAAACCCTCAGAGAAGCTGCACTAAACAATGATACATGGGACTACATTAAAAACTATGGCAGGTCACCACGTAACCTAAGCCAATATCCAATTCCCACAATTCCTGAATAATTGATTTTTTTTAATACAAATTAACCTTCGGCAGAATTGAAATTAAAGAGGCCCACAATAACCTGTGAGGAAAGACCGTATGCTATTTGAACTCAATATTCTTGACTGTCAATAAATAACCTGGAATGTTTACGGCCCGGGGGCCACCCTTAGTGGATTATGCTCATATGAGCCCTGCACCATGCTCTGTTTAAAGAAAACCAGCACACAACACTGGTTTGGGGGGGGGCGGGGTAGATGACGGCCTCTAAATGAGCCATGCCCGCCCAACCACCCACCCGCTTTGGTTTTAATGCCACCGATACCAAGCCTCTCTTATTTGTCAGACGTGATACGCAAATCTGAGCCACTGACTGCTGCAACACTTGAGTTGAAATGCAGAACGTTTCGTTAAACTCATGGCAACGTGTTAGCAGGCCACAATAAGGCAGGAAAGGGACAAGGGTTTCGGGCAACAGTTTGATCGACGGTTCCTGATGTCAAAGCAGGTCAACAACCATAACAAAGAGAGAGGCGGTTACCAGGAAATAGGTTTTAAATGTCCATAAACCATAGGCTTCATTATGAATTTGGTCCCAGTGAAAATGTAACTGCAAACAGATACGCATCACAGTAGCCTGATTTGATGGCGTGCGGCTCATGCCAGATCCAGCAATGCAGCGCATGGCTCAGCGTGAACCAAACATGTTTTAAGCGTGTAGTCAGAACAAGGACCACTAACCAAACATGAAGTAGAGGAGGAAATTTTAAATCCCAATTTCTTTAACAGGCAGCCTGCATCAACAGATGACACTGCACTAACAGAAGTGTTAGATTTTATTTTTAACCAAGAGCCGTTTTGTTTTTAGCAGTTCTGCTTCATGTTAGAGGTTCTTTTAAATATGTGATCATATGTTCTATCAACTGGAGTTCTACACAACATCTCATCACCCTTCAGTCGTCTTCAACAGGAGGCTGACCAAGACTTTATCAGTCTTAACAAACCTCAAAGTGTCTCTAAAGGATGTAGCACCAATCCTGAAAAAAAAACCGCAAGATAAAAAGGAGGCCCCTGTTTGTCTGTCCACATGAGCAGGACAGCAGGCTCCGAGATAAACATCACCCACCGCATCCTCAGACAGACATCATACCCCCTTGGGCCCCATGCTCTGCCTGTTAGGAGGAGGAGGAGGAGACATAATTTAAATGCGAGTCAGAGGGAACAGTTTGGTTTGATGCCCTCTGTGACATTTCCTGCTCCTGGCTTAACAACATGAAATGCAGAAGCTGACACATCAAGGAAGCAGATAAGTTACAGTTGACCTGCACCGAATTCTGACAACACCCAAGGAAAATCAATGAAGGCGATGGGGCCTTTGTGTGTGTGCGCTGCTGCATTAGCAGAAGGCTGCTTCTCAGTGAATTAAAGGACAACCATCACTACTGCCTGATTCCATCTTTCTACAGTGGTCTGGAACACTGGGTTACTTGCTGGAGACCCTCCAATATATTATATTATATTATATTATATATATATATATATATATATATATATGATCATATTCATGTGTGCACGCACACAACTGCACACATGCATACACTCTACTCCAAAACATCCTCTTCAGACCCCCGTTAAAAAGTCACAACGCAAAGAAATTCATGTTTTAAACAATAATACTCACATTAGTTTGAGAAGCTTAGTTACCACAAGTTGCCAGGAAACAAGTGACTACTGAGCAGTCAACAGGTGTCTCTAATCCTCCCGAAAGCAGTAATCAGGTTTTACTCGCAAAGCGACCGGAGAGTGGGGCTCAGTAGAACCAGGCTTGGTGACAACTGGCCTGAATGACATCATCCACGCCTCTCCTCAATCCAAATGCACCCAAGGCATCCGGTTTCTGGAAGGCATCCAGCCAAACAAAAGGAGCGGAGTCCGTGAGGGGTGTACCTCAGCACCCCAAACACCGAATGGGAAGCCTCACCACTGAAATAATCCCGTCTCCCTGGGCACCGGACCCCACGCTGGAGCACTCCGGGCCCGTAACACATGGCACCACCCAATCAGATCACCAGATTGTGCGATGGCTAATTCAGACCACCGACAATGGTGGCCACATTAACAGTCTGCCCAGGGAGAGGTGACCATGCCGGCAGCTGAAGAACAGACATTTGAAGGGTCTTTTAAAGCCGTCTCCCGTGCCCCCGCCTTGGCTACAGCCACCAAGGATCTGGGAAGCGGCGTCTGAAAGGAGCCTGCTGAGGCCAGGCCTTCTCACTCCTCAGGCTGCTTCCAGGGACCAATTAGGCCTCGCTTCTGTTTTCTGAAAGAGAGGAGCTGAGGGGCTGCATCCAAGCACCCCCCGGGCATGAAGCTCACTCGGGTTGAAGGGCAAAACGGTGGGGAGCGGCGGCACTGTGTAGAGGCCACGCCCCCACCTCGGGCCCACAACACTGGCCTGCCTATGCTGTGGGCCGGAGGGGCGGAGGAGAGTCTGACCTGTTGCAGGCACATCTGAGAGACTCGGGCCTAACGGGAAGCAAACGCTGATCTCAGCCTCTGGTGCTGACTCATTACAGGATCATCTGATGGGGTGGGCTGATCATACTGTGGGGGGAGGGGGGTTGTATCTGAACGGCCAAAGCGCCGCTCTTCCAATTCGGCCCTTCCTTGTACTGCAGCTGAGAGGCCAAACCACAAAACACTGCCCAGGAAGAGAGGACAGGATGGTGGGCATTCCCTGTATTCCTAAACATAAGGTTCAGTTGCAAAACCAGGCCTCAGACATAGGGGCCCCTGCCTGTTCCTTCATAAATAAGGAGACCAAAAGTGTTTCAGACCTCTGCAGGTTCCCAATACTTCGGTTCATGGGTGTCGAGTAGCTAAACCGAAGCGGCAAACACGTTATATCCCTACAAAATGAAATTATATTCAGCCATCACTGGTGAGAGATGAGGGATGTTTTCATCAACACAGGGAGAATGTCAAGATGTCAGAACACTTAAAAATGCTACTGAAATCACTGCAAAGGGGGAAAAATGAAACGTGTGCTTCATGGGCTCAGCCATTAATGGTGTTGCATGTAACATCAGCAGGACAGCCTGCAACATTAGCTGGACTGGTTACTAGCTAAGATACCCACAATGTTACAGGCTAACTGGCTGAAACAGCATTTAATATTAGCAGGAGTAGTTAGATAGCTAAGACAACCTGTAATATAAGCAAGGCTAGTTAGCTAAATAAGACAGCCTGTAATGAGTGGTTAACTAGTTAAGGCATCCTGCACATTAACAGGAGACGTTATCCAACTAAGACAACATATAACAGTATGAATAGTTAGCTAAAACATCAGTAGGCCCCACTTGTCCAACAAAAAATAATCTTCATTGAAACACACACACACACACACACACACACACACACACACACACTTCATTCGTTGATGAATTCCAGCCAAAGGTTGTGTTTTGCCTCTGTGTTTAAATATTCGAATAGGAAGCAAGTTAACCAGTTAAACTGGATGCAACCTGGTATCGAACTGAACAAATGCTGCAGCAAGCGGGGTGAGTTGAAGGGACCCGGACGGGTTGGCATGGTCATGTGAGACTGCACCATAAGCCAGCCTGCTGCTGGTGGTGGTGCAGATCATAGCACCAGGCCACACTTCAGGGCTGTTTGGGGGATGCCGCGTGGGAATGGGACACCTGAAAGCCAGCACAAGAACAAAAGAGGGAAAACTCAGGCACACCACGACCACATACAAATGCACCAGATGATGGACTAGCCAACTTCCCTGTCTGGGTGTGAACACAGTTCCACACCTAGAAGAGCAGCAGTACCCGGCAAACAAGAACCCTTAAAAGCGCCACAGTGAGACGACTTGGAATCTGTGGCCCTGGGAATGACATTAACGGAGCAAAGCCTAAGAGCGTTTTTGTATGGTTTTATGATGGAGCAGTTCAACTCTGAGATGGACGGCTGGGCCGACTTGTTAAACAAGAGTATTTCTTTCCAAAGGAATCCAGTTCGTCTTCTGCTCAGAAAGGCTACTTTGAAAAAAAACACATAAGACTTGAAGAACAAGTAAAAGTGGAGATGACTACCATTTTGAAGAGCATGTGGGGAATGACCAGTTGAAGCTTTGCTGGATTGGATCAGTGATTTCAGTCCTGAGTAGAGAGCTTGACTACTGGGGTGGGGAAGCTGGGTGATTCTCCAGTTGGCAGCCCCACACTGTATGACTGGGTTTTGAACAGCTCTCCAGCATAATGAAAACAGAGTGTAAAAAAAGCTGATCAACACATTTCTATGGTATGAAGGGGGGGGGGGGGGGGAGGGAGAAAAAAAAATATTACAGCACTGCACAACCACCATACAACCCAAGATGATGAACCCCAACCTGGGTGGCAAAATTCTA
>JABFDZ020000001.1:51436410-51460362 GCA_019775955.2 Pollimyrus isidori
GGGGGGGTTCGCGCGCCTGCGCGGGACTCGGGGGGGGGGTGGGGGTCGGGGGGGCGAGTCTGGCGGACTAGGACCTTCCCGGCGTGCCAATGACAAGAAAATATTTGAAACACGAAGAAGTAGTTAAGGAAGTGACATGTATTTAGGGTTATAAGTTCATATGCGGGCACAAATGACTGACGCGGTGCCCGCCAGTATATGGAAAGCGTCACTGGCTTTTTGAAGTAAAAATTTGGCGTAAGATCAGGTAAAACCATGCTGCGAATACGGATTTCGTATGTTTATTTATTATCGTCTCTATCGGTTTGCTGGATGCCGCGAGATGTGTTGGGAACATGATGTTACATTCCACAGCACTTCTGATTCACTGCACTGTCCATGCTTGTTGCACAGATCGTCAAATTATGATATGGTTTTAAATTTGTGTTATTTCTGAAGCTTAACTTGCTGGCATGAGTAAGCGGAAGACGAAGGACACTCAGTGGAGTGCAGGAGAATGCGTTTCGCAGGTCCGTGTATATATTAATGTAAAATATTGTGTTTTTGCCCATATTTATATTCGCGCATACTTATTTAGTCGGTAAAGTCTGCTCCGTATTACCGATGTGCATTGCCATATATATATTGCTGTCTTTGTTTGGCTAGGCTCAGAAAATACTAAGGGAGAGATACTGCTACCAGCGGGTTCTATCATCTCCGGTGGGGATCGAGTCGCAGCGCAAGTACATCTCCATTCTCATTACTTCGCTGAAGCAGAATTACCTTGATTTTAATGCTTGAGTAAAATTAATACACTAAAATTGATTTATAACGGCTGGCTGATTCGCCCGCAATAATAATATTTATGCTTCCCCAGTGGAAGCGGAGGGGGATATCGTGAGAGGGGTACTAGAACCAACCTACACTAGTAACTTAAAGAATGTTACTCTTGGGTAGATTACACCTCTGACACAGTGGTGTGTGGGGCTGCTGTTTCAGAAACTTGTTGGAGCTGCTGAGGAGGACAACCATTCATGGGGAGAGTAATTCTGTGCTCATCGTGGGACCCAGGGGGTCTGGGAAGACAATGGTACAGTATGACTGTGTGGGCCTTTTCTGAACTCCACACCCTCCAGGTTACTTTGAGTTTTAGGACCTTAATTTAGGAAATCCACAGTTCATGATAATCTTTTTTGGCAGGGAAAATGGCATTACTTCTTGACAGATTTTTAAAACTATTTGGTTATATATTTAATATGTTGATTTTAGGGTCAAATACAAGACATACACCAGTGCATTGTGTGCCACTATATATTGGATATAGTAATGACATAATACTGATGGCATTTTCAGCTCCTCAAGTCAGTCCTCAAGGAGCTTTTTGAAGCTAGAGAAGTCCAGAGCAATGTGCTGCTGGTTCACCTGAACGGCAAGTGCAAAAGGAATGTGTGTCATGGGACGGGGTAGCAGGGTGGGTGTATATATCTGAAGCAGCTGCTCCTTTTCATTCCAGGTCTGCTGCAGACTGATGATAAAATCGCTCTCAAAGAAATCACCCGTCAACTGAAGCTGGAAAATGTTGTTGGGGACAAAGTTTTTGTAAGCATCTTATTGATTTGATTTTTGCTTATTTCAACACGGTACTGTTGAATGACACCCACACACCACAACTTTCTGTGGTCATTATGTATAAGTGACTATTATCATTATTTTTTTGCATCTTCTGGAATGTGGCTCACTGTGGTTTCCTGCCTTGCATTGTTGCACATTGCTTTTGAAACCTCCCATAAATGTAATGGCAGAGCTTGTCTGTTTCAGGGCAGTTTTGCTGAGAATCTCACCTTTCTTCTGGAAGCTTTAAAGAAAGGTAAATATTTTAGCGTTGGTTAAGGTGCTATAGTTTCAACACCCCCTCCCTAATAACACACACACACTCTCTCCCTCCCTCCTCTCCCTCCCTCCAGGCAATCGCAGCTCCAGCCGACCGGTGATCTTCACGCTGGATGAATTTGACCTCTTTGCACACCACAAGAACCAGACATTGCTTTACAATCTCTTGGATATTTCTCAGTCAGCGCAGACGCCAGTGGCTGTGGTTGGCCTCACCTGCCGTCTGGTTGGTTCCCACTCGATCTTCTGGATACAGCAGTTAGGTCCCAAGCTTTGTTTGGATTGGCTGGCTAGTATACACATTTCAGTTCAAAAAGAATTCCTTTTTTTTTCTTTTTTGGTTTGGATTCAGTAGAAGAAATACATCTTTATTCATTTAAAACTGGGTAAGCTTGAAACCTTGTGGTGTGAACTTCTCACATCAAGGAGTGAGTTTGCATCATGACAAATTAAGCGACGTTGCCTCTTTGCTGTTTATTTAGGATAAACGTTTGGGGGAAGTTAATTGCATTTCGACACTAGTGGCCTGCTTTGTATCTCGGAAAGAACATTCTGGAAAACTTGCACCATTCTAATGCCTGCATACAACACAAATGGAAGCCATGTGTGGTTCTAAGAGCTTTGGTTATATCACTAAAAAATGCACTGAAAACTGAGGGGCTTGGCAGACATGCAAATGCTGCTCCCTAAGTAGAACTCCATAGTACTGCTCTAGTTACTAGGCTTTCCTGCTTTCCCAAGAGGCTTTAATCAGCTGAACATGTGATGGATCTGCTGGGTGTGAGATAGTGGAAGAATACCATGTTCACTGCAGCTGGCTCTCTGTCTCTGCCTACCAGGATGTCCTAGAGCTGCTGGAGAAGAGGGTCAAGTCACGCTTCTCCCACCGGCAGATCCATCTGTTTAACCCCATGGACTTCCAGCAATACATAGAGACCACGCAGGAGCATCTGGGTCTGCCCCAGGACTTCCCTGACAAGCATTTTGCCCAGGAGTGGAACAGCAGTATCAAGGTGCTATTCAGATGGTGCATTTACACTGAATGTTACTGCAAAGATGAGGCATCAGTAGTGTATCACACATTTTAATGGATTTTTCTTACCGCTTGGTCTCCACAGCTGTTGTGTGAGGACAGGTCAGTGAAGGATGTCTTACGGAAGCATTTCAACACCAGCAAAGACTTCAGATCGCTGCACATGCTCCTGGTGAGGTTTTGGGGAGGGTGATCAGTGCCATGAGGAATTTGATTATTCGTTGGTGTTAGGACACTAGGCCTACTCAGATCCTATCTCACTCCTTGAGTTGTGTTCTCAGGGGTTGTCAGCTCATGTAAGCCACTTGACACACTGCTGTGTTTTGCAGTTAATGGCCTTAAGTCGTGTGACCCCAACAAACCCAACCATCAAGCCAGGAGACATCCAGGAGGCTAGCCGAATCTGCAGCATGGATGCCAAGGCTAACATCTTGCATGGTAAAAATAGTAAAGTACCTCAGAGAATACAAGATTTTGAGTCTTGTTTTGGCTTTCTACTCTTACCCATCTGTAAAGTGGGCCAACCCTTGTTGGACCTGGGTGGCCAGAATTGGGTAATTCAGGTCCAGTGAATGAAAATCCAGACTGGGATTTAGTTTCAACCAACTACAGTGGTACCTCTGTTCTCAAACTCGGAATTTCTTGAAAGTCAAACAAAGTAGTTTGACTTAGAACTCAATCTGAATATCAGAAGTTGAGCCGTGAGCTCTGACCTAATAGAAATTGTATGTGCCAGGGAACCGATTAATTGGTTTTCCATTATTTCTTATGGGAAAACTTTGATCAGTACTCAAACTTTTTAGGATTCGATCCAGAGTCCAGAACAGATTGTTTGAGAACCGTGACTCTTTATGCTTAACTGGTTAGTTGAAACTCTGTAGTCGGCTATGGTCTCATCCCAACCTCTCTGCTCCCATTTCCAGGTCTTTCCATTCTTGAGCTCTGTCTGATCATCGCTATGAAGCACCTAAGTGAGCTGTATGATGGCGAACCCTTCAACTTCCAGATGGTTCATAATGGTGAGAAACCAGACTTGAGCCCCAGGGCTCGAAGATAGTGACCATCCTGCTCAGTCCTTGATATTTACATGTATTCATTTTTCCCATCCACCCTACAGAGTTCAAGAAATTCATACAAAGAAAATCTCATTCTATCCACAATTTTGAGACGCCTGTTGTATTAAAGGTGAGTCGCTCACAAAATAGCTTTTAATTACATAAATAAAATGGTCCCCTGCGACCCTGAGTAGGACAAGCAGTTACCATGGATGGATAAATAACATGGTAATCATCTACAGAATTCACTGTTGGTCTTATGTTGACCAATACTACAAGACAACTGGAATACTGGACAGCAGTATTGAAAGTCCTTGCCTGCCATCTAGTGGATTAATTTGGGCATTGCAGTTTTTGAGAATCTTCAGATATGTGTGTCACTGTAATTATGCTCTTACTGTGAGGTGGTGTTCAGTCATTGCGCTCCCCTCAAATGTGACAGTTGGCTGAGTTTTAGGGTGAGTGACATTGTTTCACTTATGGCGTCTGACCCCCCCCACAGGCATTTGAGCACTTACAGCAACTAGAACTGATCAATCCCATGGACGGGCCATCAGCCAAGATCCAGAAGGAGTACCAGTTAGTAAAGCTCATGCTGGACAACAGCCAGATTATGGAAGCCCTGCAGAAATACCCACAATGCCCCACTGACGTCAAACAGTGGGCCACCTCTGCTTTTGGGTGAAGTGCCATTGATCTGAATTTAAGGGTCCTAGTGTGGATTTGGGAAAAAATGTTCATAAAAGTGAAACATAACATGGGAGGATCTGTTTTTGAAAGTACTTTTAGTGTCCCCACATGATCACTAAACTAAGGTATCAGCCCAGTGGCGGTGATTGATAGCAGGATGTATCCTGCTCCTGAACTTGGTGCTAACCTATGCATAATGCATGGATGTGACTGTTTCCCAGTGTTACCTGGGTTTGTTAGACACCATGTCTTTACTGTCCTATTAAAGCAACTTCCACCTGGCTGCTACGGTATGGTTATTAATAAATGACTAAGTTACCCAGAAAAGGGTGGTGGGGGGTAATTTCCAAGGCTCCAAAAGGGGACACAACAACAGAGCAATCACTATACTTTATTTCCTGGGGGGTCAGGGTTCCATACAATGTTTGTACAATACTCAGCATCCACTTCCAAGCAGTCCAATCATCTGCAACTCATATACTCACGACAAGTTGGCACATTGGTGTCTCCACTGCTGTTGGCGCCGGAGACTGACAAAGTGGGCAAACATGGAAATAAATGTCCGATTTGTGGTATAAGAAGAGGAGGCTCATATGCACTTCTAACGGGCAGAAAGCGTGGCTGGTCTGTCTGCATCCGAGGCCTTTCCACGGCTTACAGTGCCATCCACGGTCATGGGCATCAGCGGCAAGGCGACACGGCCAGTGCCATGGTTTTTCCCTCTCAGCTGTTTCACAAAACTCAGAACCACGTGAAGGAAACGGGCAATTCGGTTTGGGCTTTGACATAAATTAATACAAAAAAACATACAAAATAAACAAAATCTTACTTCGGAAAAGTCATTTTATAAAGGTTTTTTTTTTTTTTTTGCTTTGTTAAAATGGGAAAAAAAGGAAGGTCATGCTAAAGTCACAAATCTAAAAACAACATTCATATTTACATACTGTGCATTTTCACAGCCATCTGCTGCCACGGTAACCAGCACATACTGAGACTCAGAAACCTTTCTTTAAAAAAAAAAAAAAACCCGTCTTTCACTGACACATGAATCCAGGCTGCAGCAGCAGAGTCCATTCACACATTAACACTCCATACCAGGCATTATCCCACAAACCCTCCACTTTAAAGGGGAAACGGAGCATCCACAAAAATGACACCAGCTGGGCCCATTGTAACATGCCTGTTGTCCTTAACTGCGGTCCTCAAGGGGGGCTTGTGGTCCTTTTTTATTTCCCTCTACCATGGCTTTTTAACCTGCTGCCAGCCTAAGGGCAGGGTCTGGGGCCAATGCTGGTTTAATTAGTGTAGCAGTTCATTCAGATGAGTTGCCTCATTTTCCCAATGAGCCCTAAAAGGTGCCCACAGTGCAAGCTGTCAGGGTGCAGTTTAGAAACTCCTGCATTTAGCTGCCACACCTTCCCACTGCTGGCCGCTTGAAGATGGAGAGATGGGGCCTTGGGGAATCACTGGCCATCAGTGACACTGCAGGCCAGGCGGTGGGTGCAAGCTGGCTTCGCAGTCTTTTTCCAGAAAGGTAAAGCGACACTGGGGACTCATACAGTACATGTGGCACCTTCCCTTCTCACTCAGGCCTGGCTGCACAAGTCCACAGACAAACAAAAATGGCAAGTCCAATCGTTTAAAAATGCTACGGGTGTGTAGAGGGTTGTCGTTATGACATGACGGTATGGTGGCTGTACCTGCACAGATTGCATATTGACTTAGAGAAGCATAGAATTGTATCCCTGAATGTCGCTGTGGTCTTATACACAACACAGCAGAATGCTGGGAGGGAGGAAGGAATGGCCAGTTTGGGATACTGGCACCCCCTGGTGGCCGCAAGGCTACAGTGCTGTTGTTAGTATGCAGTAAGGACTCCAACTCTGTCGACTCTGGACTGTTTACGTTCGGTAGTTGGCACCTTGTCGCCTAGAATTCCGCAGGCCTGCGGGAAGCGCGCCATGGGGGCAGAAGGGGAAGCGTGCAGCGGTAGCAGCTAGATGCGGGATGGGACAGAAGGTGTGCCCCCCCCCCCCAACGGCTCGGAGCGGAGGGAACGCCAGGTGAGATGGGCTTTCCTGAGGAGTACGGAGCTCGTCAACGAGGGCAGGATAAGATGTCAGCTTCAGGTACAGCAGCAAGGACGACAGACAGAGAGAAACTACACAGAGTCACATCTTACCGAGGGGCTAGAAAAATAATTTAAAAAGGCATGCATATCTTTAAATACTTTGACACCGCAAACCTAAGCAAAGTAGTGCTTTCAAATATTATCTTTTTTTTTTTTTTTTTTACATTAAGATCTTCTGGAGTCTTGGGTCCAAAAGAGATTTATAAAGAAAAGCAATTTGAGCGCATAGAAGCTTTCACTTGAGAAGAAAAGGGCAGGAGGAAACTGGAGGTGGAAACACAGGTCTCTGAAGGGCCATTTTCTCCTGTTTCTCCGGTAGTCATACAGATATAAACAGAGCGTGTCTCTTTAAAAATCATGATTACTGAGCAGATGTCATCTGAATGCTTTTGATTGTTTTTAGTGTTAATGATCAATCCAAGGTGGAGCTGAGGTATACCTTGTTGTGGGAGGTTAATGGTTTTTTTTTTTTTTTTCGTTGTTTTTAAAATAATAATGTTTCGAAGCTAATTCCAACAGATATAGGCTAATTCCAACAGATGACCTTGCTTACCTTTTTTTTTTTCTTGTAGATGCCGATAATATGTACAGCAGCAGTACAATGAACATTCAGAAGCTGTATCTTACTGGCGTTACGAGTCTGAGAAACACAAAACAGCAAATTCAGCTTTATAAACGACTTGCCCTTTTTATACCGAAATGAAACAAGTTGTCCGTTTTCTGTCATTCAGTCTGCTTTCCCTCTTCATAAAAAAACACCAGTTGGATGTCCTTATGGTAACAATTTCAACATTTAGTGTCATTCTCTTCCTTTCTCCAGATCACCACCACAAAACCAGCTTTGAATCCTCACAAGCTGGAATTATAGGCAGAATTCAGTAGAGTTATTCCTGAATGTGAGCGGAGTGGCCACACCCCTCCTGTGTCCCCAACTGCCGATTGGCTGGTCGGAATGGAAGGTGGGGCCAAGGGGAAGGAGGGAGGTCCGAAGAAGCCTCCCAGAGGCAAGTCACATCGGCCTTCTGCACTTATCCATGCTGGGAAGGGCCATCATAGGCTGGACTCCTTGGGTGGGAAGTCTGTGTTGGTCACCATGGTGACGACGGTGACGATCTCCTCGGGGGGCACGACACTGATGAGCCGTTGCATCTGGATGATGCGCTCCTCCACACAGCCGGCCGACAGCCGCGCCTCTGCTTCGTGGTCCCAGCATTCCTCGATGGTCTCGCAGAGTGCCGCCAGGCCCTTTGAGACACAACAGGGGGCTCTGGTCAGAGGTGGGGGCCCCTCGGGCCCTGTTTGGCAACCCACCCCCCACGTCTGCCCCTATTAACCTGGCCCAGCATTAGCGAGCAGTGGGAGACCCGGCTAATTAAGCCACATCCCTCCAGCGGTCACCGAACATGCTGCAGCTGACACTGGCTTCACGTGCTGTTTCTGCTCCCCCGAGTGCTCAGCTGACGCTGGCTTCACGTGCCGTTTCTGCTCCCCCGAGTGCTCAGCTGACGCTGGCTTCACGCGCCCCTTTCTGCTCCCCAGAGTGCTCAGCTGACGCTGGCTTCACGCGCCCCTTTCTGTTCCCCCGAGTGCTCAGCTGGCGCTGGCTTCACGCGCCCCTTTCTGCTCCCCCGAGTGCTCAGCTGGCGCTGGCTTCACGCGCCCCTTTCTGCTCCCCCGAGTGCTCAGCTGACGCTGGGAAGCCCTGTCACCTGACACCGGAGGCAGAGTTCCAGAAAGCTACGACCCTATTTACAGTCATCTTTGTCTGTAAGAGGTCCCAGTCGCTACCTCCCCCGCTCCCAGCCCACCCAGTCACCGCTGCTCACCCGCCTCTGATCTGAAAGCGTGGCAATGCGGCTGTATGTGCCCCCGCCCTTAGTAATGGAATAAAGACGACCGCGCTGTGCCGTAATTCAGACGTCTGATGTGATATTCCACACCGGGCCAGACTGGCATGCTGTGGAGATCTGAGACATATCCAGGTCAATAACGTCTAGACAGAACACAGGCCACAAACACAGTATCGCCTACAGAGCCTCTTGCAATCGATGCTCATCTATTTATTTTTTTAAGGGCATTATGGGTATTCCTATGTATGGCTGGTAGCGAAAGGCCCCTGGCGAGTGACAGCACACTGACGCTTCTGCTGGAACCCCCCAGACACGCCTCTGCAGCCCTGCAGGCCGCGTTGCTCCTCCAGCCTATCCCCACTCACCCCGTGCTTCTGCCAGCACTCTCTCAGTGTGGGCCTCTGCTTCTTGTGAACTACCACCTCCTGCATGTCCTCCAGGGACGGGTGTTGTCCCACCTCTTCTTCAAAGGGGAGCATGTACTCATCCACTGGACCTGCGGGCCAAATCCGGGGTCAGCAGGCAGCCCAGATGGCTGGAGCGCACTTTCCTGGTGCACGCACCGTGATCTGTAGCCATGTGATTTTACAGTTCCGGCCGCAGCCAGTGCTCCCGTGCTATTCCAGCACCGCTGTGACGCCCAGCGCCCCCTCACCGTCAGCTGCAGTGCAGCGGGACGCCAGCTCCCACAGCACCAGGCCCACAGCGTACATGTCTATCCGCAGGAAGGCATCGCGCTGGAAGTTGATGGCTCCTTCTAGGACCTCGGGAGCCATGTAGCGGCGGGTCCCGACCTAGAACGAGAGGTCACAGAGATGCTCAGAACTCTTTCAACCTTGGAGGTGGTTCTCAATGCCCCGACTCATATTTTAGAGGTAAGACACTTTCACAGAGTGAGAGTCACACACCCCTTCCTGACATTCTCACTGTATTGTTGTGAACAGCTGGTTCGTGCTGTAAGTCATCCCCCTTCTGGCCACCCTCTGCCATTACATGAGACACTCACCTGTCCGTGGGTATCGCTCACAGACTTCCCCGCCTCAAACCTGAGCGCCAGCCCAAAGTCAGCAATGCAGACTGTCAGGTTGGACTTCAACAGCACGTTCTTACTTTTGATGTCCCTGTTGCCAGGAGTGATAAATGCACCAGATAGAGGGAAGGGGTCAGGCATTATAAAGTGAATACACAGCGCAATCCACTTTCTGTATTTAGCAATTAGCTGAATACTGTTTAGTGCTAACATGACTCAACGTAGATCCGCTTATTCTACACCTTTGTGAGGAGATGCTTGGGGTCAGACTGAATGTGGTTCTCATGACAGCAAGCTATTTATTTAATATCTCCACTACTGTGAGAGCAGGCCAAAGCTTAGCACTGTTCACGGTCAGTGACGGTCGCCCTGTCCTGGGAGGGGGAGGCAAGAGAGGCAGATCATGGACACACCGGTGGGCAATGGCTGGTTTGTGTCCGTCCTTGAGGCCTGGGATGTCCTCATGCAGGTAGGCCAGGCCTCGGGCCATAGTCTGGGCGATATGGCACAGCTCATTCCAGGTCACCATGTTGGCCTTCAGGTAGTCTGTCAGCGAGCCCTGGGGTGCAAACACATGGTTATAGGCAAAAGGAAAAGCCCTTCCTTGTGGACATCCCTCTAGCGTGAGGAAAAGATCTTTATTTGCAGTTGCAGCTTGTAACCACCAGAGGGTGCAAACAATATCCTCAGGCAGACAGAGTGGGGAAAACATTTTCAGAGCAACATAACATTGACCACCAAATACTTTACATACAGGAGATGCTGATATGAGAAGCTAACCTTGAAAACCCACAGACTGGGATTACAGTACAACCTCAATCTCTGGCTCATTTCTCCATACAACATGTTATTTAGCTAGTGAATGAAAGTGACATGTATGGCAACCCATTGACCTTCCACCCTTCGGATGCATCTCAAAGGATTGGAGGACAAGGCCATCATGCAGTTACCTTCTCGTGGTAGGCGGTGATGAGCCAGAGCTCCAGTTCCACGCTAGCGCCCCTCTTCTCCGCCCCAATGAAATGCAGCAGGTTATCATGTTTCATCCCACTCAGGGTATAGATCTCATACTCATTCTGCCAAGACTGCTTGTCCTGAGAATACAGGATGTAACGTGTCACAGGAAGGGTTAAACACTTTCTAATCACTTATGGCAGTGTGCCCCGTACTGTTTAAGAAGAGAACTGAAACAGACATGAAACTCTGTAGTTACCTGCAGGGGGAAAATCTTGACAGCCACGTATTCATTGAGCAGCTGCGCTTTCCACACGCAGCCAAAGCGCCCCCTGGCTTTTATCTCTAGCAGCTGCAATGGTTTCTGTCCCAGCAGAGGAGAGGGGGGTGGAGGACCTGGGTCCTAAAAGGGAAGTAAAAGGGGGGGCGGGGGGGTACTTTAGGGGTAAAAAAATGGAGCCGCCAAGAAGCAACTAACTACATCTCACAGTGCTTTATTTATTGCTGGATTTAGGAAGCCACTGAAGGTGCCCCCCCAGTCTGAAGTATGTACAGAGCACTACGACCTTCCATGATGAACCAGCCTGAATGGCCTCCAGAAATACATAACACTTCAGCATCAAGTATGGACAGCGTGTGACTGGGCTAGCTGTCTGTTCTCCAAACTGATCTCACATCCAACACTCTGTGGGCACAGAAATCTCAGGGGACCCACGAGAAGGTCACCATCTGAACCAAGGCTTATAGGGAGGGGGGGGCCTCAGAGATGCAGTGACATTTTTGGGACACGGAATATGCAAGCTTGTTATGAAAAGGGACCCCTGCACGCTCTGGAGCCGCGTGGGACTCGCTGTTCCCCCGATGACGAGGTCAGCTGAAACTCCGAAGCTCTGAAACGGAGCGGCGAAATGAGGGTGACAGTGACAGAGTCCTGCAGCAGGGACATCGGACGCCTGCTGTCCTTCGCGCCCCCGCTGTCACAGCCCTCAAGCGAGTGTTAGAGAGAGCGAGACATAGACGGCATCAGCAAAAACGACACAACCATCATCTCTGTCAACTTCTGAGTTTACCCTACAGAATGCGTACTGCCACACAGTGCTTGTAGGGGGCGCTGTGGACATCCACCACTGGGGGCTGCCCACGGCGAAGTGCTGTGGCATTCTTCTTGGTTTTAACAAGCATGCACTCATTCACAATTGCCCAAAAAAGAGCATCGGCTCCAACGGACTAATAGGACCAAAGTGTGGAAGAGGGGGTGGTATTGTACGCACCCCGCAAGAAGCCACAGCGAAACAGCAAAATCACGGCATGAGGTCAGTATAACTAACACAGCATGGCTTAAAGGGTGACCGGTCATTGGCTTGTGGTAGTGCCTGGCCTCAATGTGGTGGCCAGTAGGTGGCATGATGGTTAAACAACACAACATGTAAGCATACAATATTTTTAGACTGTAGCAGTGCCTCACTGTGCTGCTTGGCCTGTATGCAAAGTGCTTCTCTGAAAGGCTTTCAGGACAATATCCATATAAAAGGAACTGAAGCATCACTCAACATTACAGAAGAGCCTGACCGAACCGTCCAAAAAAAAAACACTAAAACTCCTTTGGCCAAGAGGAAACCTTCCGGATCTCTGAATCAGATGTGCAGTCTTTGAGGGGCATGTCCTTTCAGAAGCGAATACTATGCCACCCAGTGGAAGCTTTGCGGACGCCAGTCACAGGGGCGAGGAATTGTACTGTTGTATTGTACACTAAGGGTCAAATGTTAGCTGTGAGCTGCACAGGTACTGAAGTAAGAAGGGGATTGCAGGGGCTGATGCAGGAAGACAGAGCCCTGCCCCTGACATTGAGTAGGGTCAGTGGCTTGTGGAACACCAACACAAACTGCTTACACCTTTGTTCTACGTCGTTTCAATAATTAAACAGATGCAGAGTCATAAAGATTAAATTGAAAACCAGACCTGCCTTTGCTGTACAGTTGTGTCCCAGGACGCTAATATGAGGCCTTCTGGACCCATGAAATAAATATCATGTTTATATTGTCTTACTGTGGGGGGTACAGCTGGGTATAGATAAATTATGACCTCAATATCCTCTACTGTACAGGTAAAAAAAACAAACTGCAAACAATAAAATGTGTTTATAGCATTTTTTTGGGAAGGGGAGGCAGGGGCAGCAGGAGGATGGAGCTTCACCACCATGTCAGCACAGCACAGGCCACAGAATGAAACAAGAGTGAAGGTTAAATGAATGGCCGGGTCACAGTCATGATTCAAAGCGGCCGAATTGGCGCGCGCGTGTGTGTGTGTGTGTGTGTGTGTGTGTGCGCGTGTGTGTGTGTGTGTGTGGTGGGTGGGGCTTAAAGCCAGTTCCCCCTTCAGAGAAGGATGGCAGCAGTGTTGAAGCCCTCCCTTGGGGGGGGTCTCGGACCTGGCCGTCATCCCAGACCCCTCGGAGGCTCATATCGCACAGGCATATGGCTCACATCCGCCCCCTACATGTCGGTGCAGGGAATGCTGGCCTGCAGCCTCATGCCGCCAACCAGGATGGGCTCCGAGCACTTAGCCCTCACTTGTTTATTCCTTACAATGGGGGTCCATCACCCTGCCAGGTGAGAAAGCAGCTCATCCAAGACGGGGCCAGACTGCTCCAATCAGACGGATCGGCTGTTAGATGCACCCAGCCTTCACACACCAACACATACACAGACACGCATGCACAAGCAGGATGAAGCTCTTGCTGGAGGACACTAGCAGCCAGGGGCCACGCAGTGCTGCAGGACCCCCCTCCAGGCCTGCTCTTCATTTGCAGCGTTTTTAAATGCAAGTTACGACTGAGGGTACAACAGCAAAAATAGCAGGGGCTAAGAAATGGAGCGTGTCCAGCGCCCCTTGCAGGTCAACTGTGGCCATGCACTGCAACAGGCCGTCAGACCCGCATGGCGTCCAGCACTGAGCATCCAGGGATCAACGAGACACCCATGCAACACAAATGCCCCCCCTGTCAC
The DNA here is from genome assembly GCA_019775955.2 of Pollimyrus isidori. NCBI lineage: Eukaryota > Metazoa > Chordata > Actinopteri > Osteoglossiformes > Mormyridae > Pollimyrus > Pollimyrus isidori. Next base: position 51,450,028 of record JABFDZ020000001.1, read on the forward strand.
AAGGCTGGTCATTTGAAGGGGACATCAGGATGATCATTCAAAAATATAAAAAATACACAGGAATACAAGAGGGGCAGAGCCATTTTAAAATAAAATGGGGGGGGGGGGAGGGGGCAGGAACAAAAAGATGCAGGCTGGCTCCAGAACTGAGAAGCTGGAGGATTAAGAGTCTTACCTCTATCATTATATGAAAGGCGTGCTAGTGAAGAGAGGGAGAGAGAAATTACTGGTTCCTGAGATGAGAGGAGGCACAGACAAGGCTGGCGGGTGACTCTGGGCTGGAGTGTACAGCCCCGAGCCCTGGCAGCCACACGTAAGCCACACGGAAGCCATGCTGAAGCCCAGCTCTGTTCAGTGTGAGAGAAAGGAGCAGAGCGAGGGCCTCCCAAGCAGGCAGTCACACACACACACACACACACACACACACACACACACACACACACACACACACACACACACACACACACACACACACAGGTGGAATTTGCAGACATACACTCTGCTTCCAATTCTTCTGCAAAAGTCACCACCTCTACGGTTTCCAACAGGGCTAAACGCTCTGGCCCTCCTCCGGTCCAGTCCGGTGAGAGTCTGAACCAGAAAGGCAGGCCTGCGGGCAGCACAAGGGGCAGGCCGCCTGCCTACCACACGCGCATTAAACGCTAGCCCTGCCTCACAGACAGAGCCGGCACCATAGCGATGAGCAAAACAGCCCCAGACCTTAGCAGGGCGGCATGGCGACAGACAGTGGCGTAGCCCGTAACTGCCATGAAAATGGCAACAGGTTCACGCGGGCAGTGTCTGGTCTATAAATAGAACGACGGCAGAGGAGGGTGGGCTGCTGTCACACCGCAGCCCTGGAGCGAGGGCTCAGACCCACGAAGCTTAACGCCATTGTTCTGTAAAAGGGCTGGCAGGCCGGGAGGCCTCAGCACACGGCGCCCAAACACGTCACATGCTCTGCACCTTCCCGAAACGAGCCCCGCGGGAACAGGAGTCCCAGACACCACCACTGTCATGTGTGGTGGGGCACAGCAACACGGCCGACACCCACGGAACTGAATAAACGGGACACCCCCAGGAACCGGAGGTCAGGAAAACGGAAATGAAGAGGCACAAGGCACTGTAACTGGGATCTAAGGATGTTTAGTGTGTTGCGTGTCCAGCAGCCCCAACACTGCAATCCGTGCAGAGCTGCGGGCCAAACTAAGCGTTACACAATCACAGAGGTGGCTGGAAACAACTATTCAGGTCCAGAATCTTAGTGAAAGATTCCAGGCACCAGCGGTTCCAGGCTTCACTGCACTTTACCACGCATCTCAGCTGCAGAGTAAATGAACTAATTCTAAAATGAGCTTTTCTCACCCACTTGCTAATCAAACGCGCTCTCATAAGCGGGTGTGGGCCCGACTCCTAATTAAAAACATGTACACTGGCTGCACTGCGGTGGAGGGGCCAGCTGGGGGGGGTGGGGGGATGTGTCGCTCAGACGTCAGCTGTGTGTTCGACACACCCATTAGAGGGAGGCAAAAGGGGCAAAACTGAGCACCAACACCCATGTGCAGGCTGGAAAACACCTCCCTGACCTTTTGAAAAGTGACTACAAAGTGGAACAGAGGCATCATGGAGGAAGAGTGGGTGTCTGACATGAAAAACCACCAGGCAGACAGTCACAGGAGGCTTTGTACCCAGCCAGATACTGCCACACTGTCCTTCCAGAAGCTCATAACCACATCTGCAGCCGTGTTCCAAACTAAAAATGCTGAGCCGGTCTCGCCAAAAGTCTAGCCAAGACAAATCATGCATAGCTATGCTGCTTACCCTACCCACTACATGCTGTATGAGACACAGCTGAGAGCAGGCTTGGGGGTCACAGTGCAGACCCTAGGGTAGCAGGGTTGGGGGCCTCTCATGGGTTAAATGGTAGCATTAGTCTGCCAGCCCTGCGATTTGAACCAGCAAACTTTTGATTAGTGTCCCAACCCACTGAGTGACACACCGCTGCCAATCATCATATCAGGATGCTGAGATCCATGACCTAGCGGACCGTCTCCATTCGTAGGACCTAACGGCCCCGGACAACATTCTCGAGGGGGTCACAAGCAATGAGATTCCGGAGATGTGCAGGCGTGCACACACACCTGATCCAGGCAGGCGTGTTAGGGCCAGCTTGTGCAAGGCTTGTCAGCGCAAATCTCCCGGCGAGTGAACCAAGTAACTAAGCATCAGAAGCATCCGGCAGTATAGGAAGGGGTCAGGCCCGCGGTGCTGTTTGCGTGCAACGGCCTAAAAACCAGCACCAAGTTCATTCCATAAGTTTGCAGTGGCAGCACTTACTTGGGTGGGCACTAGGACCGGGGGGTACGCCAACTTGTGATGGCGGTACATCCAGAAGGAGATGATGACGATGATGGCGACTCCCATGATGGGCACCAGTGAGTAGAGTAGCGTGCTCAGGAGTGGGGGCTTCGGCTGCACTGGGTTCGATGTTGCTGAACAGGTTGGGGAAGGAGAGAGACCAGTCAGTCCAGTTCTCATCAACATCAGATTAGTTCCACACTGATATGCTCATACATACATCTATGTGAGAGGTAGACTCTTAGTTCTTGCACGCACAGATTCCCGCTGGTATCTTGATCAAAGATACAGTAAATGTGGAGAAAACAGAGTAGGCCATGTTTCAGCCAATCAGAACTCCACATGAATCTGCACCCCCACTGCCTGATATGGGGTGACGGAAGGCAGGCTGACGAGACCCCAACACAAAGTCCATTAACAGTGTCTGTGTTCACTCTCCCCATGTGGATAACAATCAAGGCCTGGTGTCACAGAGCCACCGCAATGTTGCTCAGATGACTTGCGAACTATAGTGCCAACAATGTAGGGGCAAACAAATCCTCAGCATGCCTGATAGCTCACCTCTCAGCCCCCTTCATTCCTACATCCCTCCTTGACCTTCTTGCTTACTGCATTTCACACTCTGGCAGTCATATTTACACAATCACTGCATACACTTATCACACTGCCTGCAATTACCATCACTTTTACGTGTATACGTCTCACAGCGCCTAAACTGTAAACCCACTCTGGACGCTCTTCGGAAAAGCACTGTCAACACTGCCGACGCAGCGATGGGCGATTTCTGCAGCTGTAAGGGGAAGAGCCTGGACCTCACAGTAAGTCACCTGCCAGAGAGTGACTTGGAACGTCAAACATGGAGCTGATCTAGAACAAGAGACCGCTGAAGAGAAGCGGACGAGCCATCTTATCAGGAGACCATCTGCAAGGCAGCCATGCGGCAGGGCCGTTTCTAGCACGACAAGTTCTCCTCGTGCATTTTTTTAAACCAAGATAACATATCGCTGCCTCCCTGCCCCCTTCAAAAACACTTCAATGACCCATGCTCAAGGAAATAGGACAGGACCTGATGTTTAATTAACATGCAGAGATCTCCTGTGTGATCGCGATTCATAAATATGTGTCTGAGGTCGCAGTGTTAAAAGAAATCTTTAGATGGGACAGTGCGGTAAGCTCTGCTTTAAACTACAAGGGTGAAAGGGAAGTATAAGGCTGATACCAGGGGTAGGTGGGACTGCAGTGAACCGTCAATCACCACCAGGGTCCAGTGGGAAGCAGGTTCACATTTACCAGTGACTAAAACGCTCTGGTAGGGGATGTAAAGCTGAGATTTTAGTGTTTTAAAGAGTACCTTCTAAGTCACAGCAGCCAGGACTGAGGAGCCTCGTCTAAACACTAAGGCCCTCAGAACTTACGTCTAACCTGAAACAGACGTGGGAAATAAAGGGATAGATGGCGGCCCGCGCTCTGACCCCAAAGCCCACACCTGTCTGTCTCAAAGGAGAGCAAATTGGGATATTTCAAACCCAAAGGATTCCACCACACCTGTATGATTTCATACAAGATGAAAAGATCTTAGTACACACATAGTGTACTGTCCTTAGTTAGGTGAAGCACAAGGGTGGTGAAGTGGCATGAACACAAATCACATGTAGCGAGATAAGGAGAGTACCGTCTCAGAAAGAGGGAGAGTACCGTCTCAGAAAGAGGGAGAGTACCGTCTCAGAAAGAGGGAGAGTACCGTCTCAGAAAGAGAGCTGCGGAGAGCTGCAGAGAGGAAGCTCTACACGCCACAGACGTTGCGGGAGGAGAAGTGTGTTCAGGCTCATCAGTCGCCGTTCCTTACAGAAAACGGGACCACACTGCACAAGTAACACTTGCTTGATAGGGTCCTTCTGAGAGCACAGCTAGCAGGGAGCTTGCCACCCTCTCCGGGGAAATGAGAGCACGCTGCCGTGATTCAGAAAGCCTAATCAAGCATTCTGACAACATCAAGAACATTATGCTAATATTCCCAAAACCGGGACTGGCAGCGAGCTTGGAAAATTCAGCGATGCATTATTCATGATGCGACTCCCCGTGGCAGCTTGGGACTTGACTAATGCTTTATTAGTTTGTCCTCCAGCTGTTACACAGTATCGGGGCGGCTAAGACAACTTGAGACGTTTTGTCTTTCAAAATGTATCGATTGCTGGCCCGTACATACAACCGTGCGTAAAACCATTTTGATCCGAGTCTGGTGAACGGCTGGAACTTGGTTCATTGATAAAAACGCCACTTCTAGGAACTGTCAAGCTGGGTTTAGGGTGGCAGAGGTAGACGAATGTCCCCAAATGTGCTGGCAATCATGCTCTAGTTTGGGGTGGACTTACTCTGCACAGGCTGGGCTTCCGGGCTGTAGAAGAACCTCTCGTTGCACATGTTGCCCTCACAGCAGCAGAAGAACACGTCTGGGCTCTCCTTCTTCTCCACGCACTCCTTGCTGCACAGGGCACAAGCCAGAGCCAGGGGTCACATTCCAGCTCATTCCCGTCAGAGGAGCCGTGATGGATATGGTGAGCGGGGCCACAGCGATGACACAGTTAGCCATCCATAACACGCACAACAAGTTTAAGCAGGGCAATATCTCTTCTTAACATTCATGATGGCTGTGACAAGCCCGAACTAGGCAGTGACTATTTTTAACGTGGGTAACAGGATAAAGCCAATGACATCCTTTAGTGTTCAATATTTATGACGAACGGAGGTATTTGCATAGCCATTTGATAAGTGCCACCCTTCATAAATCCCCCAGAAAGGCACCCCAAATGCAAAACAGATTTTCTTTTTAAAGGCGATTTATCTTGCCACCACACACTTATGGATAGCCTGATCACGGGCACACACCTCTCGCCGAGACATTTTCACGGTGATGAAAGTCTCCGTGCTTTCAAACGATCAAATCGGGAGACTTCAAAACGCAGAAGCTGCCAGTCGGCAGGCAGACAGGAGCGTTTACATTTGTTTTTGCAAATGCGTACACATTCCTGTCACATTCGTAAGTCAGTAGTAAAACTCTTCCCTTGGCACGCATAGCGATAAACATAAATCGCTGTAAACACCGCAGAGGCGGGTACAGGAGTCCGACTGATGAGTCGAGGCAAGTGCTGCATACATACACACAGGCAGGCACACAGACACAGACGCACAGGGAGTACATGCCACCTTCCCTTCGCTGTGGAACAGGAACACACCAAGCATCACCTTCTGCCAACATAAATTCAGATTTTAATAGGTAATTATGGCCCCGAGTCATAATGTTTGACTTTACATTTGACTCAGTAAAAATCTCTAAAAGAAATTTACGATCGACGCTTTTTTGTTCCTCAAGCATCGACTTCATCTTAACACGTACCTGAATAACCACATAACTCACGCAGTTTCCTAACCATAATTCAGACTCACATCCGGGGCCACACCTCCACAGTCAGAGCTCCCCATACCCTGGCCAGCACCATACCTGTCGTAGCAGTTGACGTCGTCGAGCCAACAGCCCTGCTTTACCACCTCGATGGTGCCCGACGCGTTCTTCCAGGTGGCGAAGCAGTGCCTCCGCTTGTCCTTCTCGCCGAAGCAGGGCTCTATGCCGCTGCGGTTGGTGCGGTCCTTCTCCCAGCTGGCATTGTAGTACACACACTGCGTCTCCGAGCGGCCCAGGATGGCGCCTGTGGGGTAAGATAAGCGTCGTGTGTTTAAAAAATATCCCAGCATGCTCTGCTGAGGACTCCGGTTCATGGCCACGAATACCACAAACAAAATGAAAGCAAGAAAACAATGAAATGATGATATGTAGTGAATTAGTTTTACATTTTATTTATCAGACTTTTGTTCCTAAGCGACACATTAGGGTCGCTCTGCCAATTGGAGGTTAAGAGCGATCTACTGATCACAGACACAGCACCCTATCCCAGTGAGCCACACACCACCCCATATGAGCAGATGCATTTAGGGGTGCAAATCTGGCAGAAGATCAGGGAGCCACAGTGGCAGAATGAGTCACAGCGATACTAGCAGCACCATGGAGATGGCTCAGCCCAGCCCTGAACACAGCAATAACACGAAGCTGCTTTCCAGAGAAGTCATCCTCAGAAAGGCCACGTCTCCACCCACACAGTGACAGGATGCCGGCCGGTCCGCGAGTGCCTACCAGGGACCGAGCACCAGTGAAGGATTCTCAAAAAAACCACAGGGATGAAGGAGTGGAGTCAAGTGGGAGTATCGGAACGGTGGAGTCATTCATAACACAACATTTCACGACCAAGACCTCCAGAGACATATTACAGTAGAGCAGGGAAGGAATATTACTGAAATATAATGCCATACAAGTAACTGAGCAATAAAATACAAAAAGTAGAAGAATCGGAAATAAGGTTGAAGCAGAAAGAGAATTTCAGTGCATTAATGAAGATGGCAGCTTTCCTGTCACGAGCAGAGACATTTCCAGCTCCTATACGACTGCTGAAGGCCTCATTTCCCATGTGCATCCAGGTTGCACAAGCTGCATGTCAGCCCTTGTCAAACTCACACCAGAAAAACTGGTCTGGTGTGTGGGGGAGGCACAGTATAAATCCCTACCTAAATGTCAAAAACATAATAAAATAAAAATCATAATCAGGAGAATTGCCCAACAAGCAAAGGAACCTGCCGGACAAATTTCAACACCAAGTGCGATTCTTAAAAATAGAAATGACAGGTCCAGTTTGATCTCCTAGGCATCGAAGTCAATAAAAACTGTACAGTTCTGGCGGTTGGGAGGTGACCTCCCGATAGAAGCGAGCAGGAGCAAAATCAAATAACGTCAGCGATTAACGGACAGCTGACCTTCCCCCGGTGGCAGGGTGCTGCAGATCAATCCTGCGGGTAATGAGAGAGCCTTCGGCCCGGCTAGCTGTGCTGCGGCTGGCAGGAGGTGACGCTCAGATGGACTCTGCAGGACATCAATCGGTAGGGTTCCCAACAACCCCCTCCCCCCTGCCCAATAATCCCACCTGAGGTATTTGAGGGACCCCTTTCATGTACAGAGGAGGTACATGAACAGCTGAGCCTACCCAGAATGCCTTGCACACATGCTTTTTGAACGCATGCCTAATGAAGCAGCCCTGTGACACTGCCCTCGGTGGTTATCAGATGGAGCTCCTGCATGCTCGGCTAGGGATGGCAATACGGCGGTGGGCTACCCTTCTACTCTCTGACAAAATCGTTTTGCAAGAATCCATTTGTTAATTGCCTGCAGTGGTCCAAAATCCGGGATTAGTTCCATCACATGCACCGCAGAGGCACGGGTTGCCATTATCAGGATTACAGGAATCTCTGAATTAGTTACGCCCATATTACGCTGACTGTAGTAAAAACAACGACTGACGTTAACATCTTTCAACGCAGGAATTTCTGAGCTTTAAGCAAGCGTGGTCTCCCATAAGCTTTCTTCATGTCCTCTGCAGTATATGGGGCATGAGGCACACCTGATATTATTGTACAAGGGCACCAATTGTCTGGGGGCTGTGTCCCTGGTAATCACCAACTGCAGTGATGGAGGCGCCCCACATTATGGACACCCTTGCTACAGATTTGCGAGGGAGGCTCCCTGACACCCACCCATTAAATGCATACCGTCACATGCAGACCTGACTGTCGGCCTCAAACAGGCACCCCCTCTAGGACGCCAAGAGGATGTGCGTGCATCCCATGTTCCCTGCAGCTCAAACCAAAGTAGCACTTCAGACCTTTAAATTCTGTGGGGGCAGAATCGCAGAGGGCGGCTGAGTCTGTCATGTCCTCAAAGGCGTGCTGGCTCAGCCCGGCCCGCTGGTCCTACTCCAAGTACTATCTAGACGAGGGAGCCTTCAAATTTCTCCATTCCCAGCCATTCATGCGTTTTCAATGAAGGCTTACTGGTGCCCCAGACGCAAGCCTGAGGCCACTCACACGGACACTGTTTTTTTTTTTTTTAAATCTATTATTTCACTAGCTTAGAGGACACTTAGTCAGAGTGAACTGAGCTATTGTGCTCTCCTCTGATCGACCCCGAGCTGCTGCTCACCAGCCATCTTAGAACATATAGAACAGAACAGTGATACTTCATTCATCCCCATGGGGGAATTGTCTGTTCGCCTCTCCAATCTTACTCTCCGGGAGACAGACACATATACAGGTCACGGCACAAGGTTGCAACTAATTCAGTGGCATCAGTCTGCCAGCCCCTGGATTTAAGCAAGGAACCTTCTGATCATAGGCACACCATAGAGTCCTAACACACCAAACCAGACATCAGCCCCCAATAAGGTTTTGTTTCATTCCCGCATGTTTGTCTAAATCCAACCCCCTTTTGGTGATAAAACAGCCCACATCCTCACAGCTCGTTTCCACAATCCAGGACTCCTTGAAAATGCCAAGATGACCCACTGCTGTCCTGCTCCTCTCTTGGCCAATCACAGCATGCTCTGGGCCTGCTCAGTCATGTGACCTGCACATGCGCTGGATGCAAAGTCCAGCTGTGGTCCACCAGGCAGAGGCACAAACAGCTGTGGTTATTTATTTTTTTTGTTTTTTCGTTTAATTTATTATCACAGTTTTCCAATCAGATCTCTGACTTCAGTCATCATTGAAGGTGGCTGAATCAGCATGAGGCCCTGGTGTAGGGGCAGACCCTGAAACACCCCCTGGTGTGGGTTCAAAACACTTTGGTGGGCACGGTACCAATTATGGTACGGTGCTGTGTATGCCACTGGTTCTTGGGAGGTTCTGCGGTCTGCGAGTGTATTCCCAAGGAAATTTAACCTTGCCACTTGAAGTTGGGGGGGGGGAAATCACTCCATCCTAAAACTGCATTATGGCAATAACACACAGAATCTGTATCCTGAGAGGGCATTAGCTCCAACAACTGAGTACTCCTTGTCAGAGGACGGACACCCAAAGCTGCATTCCTCATGGACAGCGGGCGAGGAAACAGGTCGACAGATGGGATCGAGCCTTATGGAAGCACACCAAGCTAAGGCCCCCCATGCTGTGATCCCCCCCCCCCACTACCAGACAGAGAGGACACACTGCCCGACGTGTCATGAGTGCTCAGCAAAGAGACAAGACCAAACTAACTATTCTAGTTTCTACATTTCTAGTTTCTATAGCACTGTTACTAACTTCGGTTACTCTGACAAGTCCAATCAGAGAGATCCATCTTGGTGAGTGACTGCTGTGCATTATGGTAACCCTTAATCCCATGCAGAAATACTACTAGACTCCAGCAAAGGCTGTGCTGCTGAAGCCTGTGTAGGTGGCACAAATCAAGAAGGTGGTCTGCTACATATGAATCTCAGTACACAAACAAAACTTTATTTCACTGCTCATTCTCGGTTATTTTAATGCTGAACTTTAATTAGTGTCGTTTGGCTGGAAGACTACTAACCCTAACCAAACACTACTCCCCAGAACAGGGGTGGGCGAACTTATCCAGAAAGGGCCACTGTGTATGCAGATTTTCACTGTACATAGCTCCCTAATTAGATCACAAATTGTTGGACTGATTACTTGAAGGGTCCTCATACCTGGGTTGTAACAGCTGACCAAAAGGTTACGCCAAAAACCTGCATATACACTGGCCCTTTGCAGATAGGATTGCCCACCCGTGCCCCAGAACATGTGACAGCACATATACAAAGGTGGATGTAGTAGACAGACTAGTCACATAAACAAATGCAGAGACACATACAAACACAGGTTTGTAATTATACCTCTGTGGGGACTCTCCCATCATTTCTATGAGAGAAAACACTAAACACAGCATGACTACCATAACCCCTATCCAGCCCTAACCTTAACCATCCATCCATCCATCCATCCATCCATTATCCAAACCGCTCACCCATACTGGGTCGCGGGGGGTCCGGAGCCTATCCCGGAAGCAACGGGCACGAGGCAGGGAACAACCCGGGATGGGGGGCC
>JABFDZ020000001.1:51469808-51481082 GCA_019775955.2 Pollimyrus isidori
GGATAAGTTGTCAGATTTAAGGTAGTCTGGGCTAAATTAACTTTATCTTTATTCACTTATATTTACCCCAGACTACCCTAAATCCAACAAGTTATCCAGCTAAGCAAGAAACCCTGCTTTGTGGAACTAGCCCCAGCTCATAAAATTGGCCTACACTGACTGACTGATTAGCTGGCGGGCACAGATCAGAGTGAAAATCTGCCAATTGACTGGTGCATCCTTAATGGATACCCCATTTCACTAGAACTGTGTCCTTGGGTAGGGGAATCCAGAGTACCCATGAGCAGACCATGAAGAGAGGATAGAGAGAACGCCAAACAGATGAGACGAGAATCATACCCGCAAAACAGAAGAATAAGAGTTCACAGGGCTACTCACTGACCCAAGCAACCAAAATCTAAGCAACATGACTAGATTAAAGAAAGAAGCACAAGATCTTTTCCAAGACAACTGAAATGACTTCAAAAAGAGACATATACCTTCGAATATCACCAACTGCTCATGAAATAAGTCACATTCTCATGACCCTATGGCTTTACAACAGCACAGATTATAACTACAGCACCCTCTCCCCCCACCCCCAAAAAAAAGAAATGACAGCATCACAGCAGCCACATTTACTGGTTGCCAGGTTTCCCCTTGAACCAGCACAACTGTATCATCCTCATTAACGTTGTTAACTGAAGTCTACCAGGCATTAAAAAGCCAGCCAGCAATGCATCAATCCAGACTTGAGGCAAAGAGCTCCAAGTCTGGTCTAGCAACTCTCCCCCTGAGGAATGACAGACTGGTGAGTTTATTATGGAAAACATAAAAATCACCAGTGTAAATCCTCAGAATAAGAAAGACAACTGGCTTGCTGAGCCAAATGTGTCTTCATTTCCTTGATTATATCTCAGCACCTATGCCGATGAACCAACCTCAGACACCCATTTGGGCTGTGAGGGGACAGTCATCTGTGACACCTTTCACCACCCTAGCTACTGGAATTAATGCTGCATTTTGAATTTCTCATGCACAAGCCTACCAGGCTCATGGTGTGTATTCTGTGTCAGCAGACACCTAGAACCTGCTTTCTCCTCTATCCATGTACCGATTGATAGGTACCAGAATACAGAAGGATGGCAGGAATAATAACACAATCACCCACATCTACAGTATTACTTATCAAAAGGTATAGAAACTTGTCTTGGCACAGCATGGCATAGTTACATTTAAATAATCTCCAAGCAAAGATATTTAAAAAAGGATCACGTGATTCAAAACATTGCTATGGAAGGTAGACAAAAATCACACAAGTGGGGAGAGGTGTAACTATAGCAGCATGATTGCACACATAAGCACACTGCATGGATCAGAAAAATTTCACAAATCTAATTTGCGATTCAGTATACATGGTGTGTATAAGTGATTCTCCCTGGCCCAGTCTCAAGATCAGGTCCTGTTTGTGCAGTACCTGAGGTTCTGTTGCCGTTTCATGACTTAATGTTGCAATGGGTCATCAAGCCAAAAAGCTCACAGTGCATTTATCCTGCAGCTGACTCAGGGGTATTGTAGTCTTCTGAGCACCCAAACCAACCAAGAGCGCAGTAATAAAATGAAAAACAATATACAGTAAATGCAAAAGACCTTTAACCTTAAGTCCACGCTGTGATTTATGGTGCACTTTATTACTGACAGTCACGGACTTCCCCCTTTCAAAAAGGCTCTGGCAAACACTAGGGCAACGATGACTAATGTGTAACCCTTTACCCTCAAAAGGAACATTTAGCCAAGACCAGCTAAAACCACAGACAATCCTGCAATTCCAATTTGCCTGAAACACAAGAAAAACATGCAACATACAGGGACCTCCATTTACCTTAAAATGACTCCAAATGATCGCTTAATAAATTCAGATACATGCATAATTTCGACCAAGAACGTCAATGAAACAGATATGGTCAAACTGTTTTCTTATCGTTAAATCGAGTAATAGGAGCCGAGAAAAGACTTGAACTGTAAAACACCAACATTTTTGTATATCAAAAGGTTGCAAAATGAATACGGGCTACAATTAAATTAATTAAATGAATGCAACACGTAAATACAGTACTCAGAATCACACACGTATTACTTCCCTCAAACACCACGGAATAATCGGATTTGAACCCCCTCTGCATACAAGGTACTGTATCACTCCTATCCCTCAAATCTACCGAACCCCAAAAGCTTGGTTGCTCTATTTATGTCTTAACTTTGAGCAATTGCAAAAGACAAAAACGATTTTTTAAATTTCTTAAATTGCTTGGATGGGCAATAACAAGAATACCGAGATCTAAAGCGGCGCATAAAATTCGAAATATTGCACATAGCATAATTACACATTCCACTCCTATTGAGGTGCTGGAAAAGACCAGGTTCACACATGCACCGGCATATATAATGGCTGTACACTGCATTTGTTCGAGAAATAAAGTTAAATACTGTTGCTCTTAACGTTATTCACTGTGCACCAGCACAGGAGGATGGGGTCCAATGTGTGTGCTGCGACGTCCCTCCGCGTGCATCAGCGCGGGTAATATATTGCCCTGCATTAAAACTTCACACGGCTCGCGGCGATCGACCCACCTGAAGAGCAGGAGATGAGGAAAACGGCGAACACGAGTTTGGTGGCGGCTCCCATCCTCCTGTCTTTTTAAAATCCTTTCTTTTATCCCAGTAATTCCGACCAGTCTCCTCCACTTGTGTTTTCGAATCCGTCTCCACTTATTCTGAACTCGGCAAACACGTCGCTCGGGGGCCTTGCAGCTAAACGACGGCCGGGGCCAAAGCCCACATGCGGGGAAGATGAAAAGGTTTACCGACAGATAACAAGCCGACACGGGAAAAAACCCAAATCCCACCGGGAAAAGGGGGCAGATCTCCTCATGCACGGCGTGCAGCCGGAGAAACGTGCCATTTTGCCGGATGCATGATAGTGTTATTACCGGTTATTATCGGTGCATTAAATCAGTGAGATCCTGTGGATGGCAAAGCGATCCCACCTTAGATCATTTTAATTAAAATAATAGCCACTCCGCAGTCTTCGGGGGGACAAACGCAACTAACCTTAAATAACAACAACATCCCCTGTTTAACGTGATCTTTAGCTGGATAATTAGAGCAGAAACTGCCTGATCAGACAGGCAGGGGATGGCGGTTTAGAGTTGAGGTGGGGGGTGGAAAACACGCACCCCCGGCGTCTGACAGCTCCGGCATTTAAACATGTGCCCGTCCGGTTTCTGGTTAACCAGCTAGTTAACCCCGTTAATCCAACCGCCACCTATACGGAGGGGTAGGTACTGCCGAGGGCTCAAATGTCCTCTCCCGGAGGCTCCTTCGCTGGACCCGATTCTTTCCCACGGCCAATTTGGCTGAAACGCGGCGGAGCTGTCTGCAGGCTTACGGGAGGAAGCGTTCAGTTCCACATCCCCGGACGCCAAGCTAGTCAAACAAAACGCCCTGGAAAAGGCAAGGGGTCGTTTATTCTATTAAAAATATCAGTAATAAAAAAATAAGAAGAAAACACTGAAGATGATTCAGCTTCTTCCGCCTGAGGTCGGCCGTGTGGCGCTTTGCGGTAGCTTTGTGACAGGGACACCGCTGTCGGGTCCCGAAATCCGGCTTCTCCGAATAACTTCGCTCGTGCTAAGTTCCCGCTAACCAGATAGTAGAAGGACGCGGATTCACGGCGAATGATCAAGTTCCCCTCGTCTCCCCACGACGCTCCCCAACACTGAATGATTAAAGTGGGAAAAAGGAATAAAACAATCCGCAGCTGCTATGCGTGTCCCCCAGCCAACGGGATGCGCTCCTATCGCTGATTTCCACTCATTCAGTGAGCTGACGAGATTCAAGATGGCTGCGCTAATGTATTGTTTTTGTTTTTTTTCTCCCCCCAACCCCCCGCCTCCGTCGTCCTCTCATCTAGACCCGCCCCCCCGAACATCGCCCTGTCATCATGCGAGGCGGATGAAGTTTAAATGACAGCGCAAGTCGTCGAATCGGAAGGGCAGAAAATAACACGAGCGGCTGGGGGGCTTGGCGATCCACCCAATCCAAGGTGACGTACCCGCCCTTTTCTATAGGAATATGACTAATAGGAGCGTAGGCCAAACAGCTCTGAAAAATATCGGCATGGCTTATCCGCAGTAACTAGTGAAACATACTCCAATAAATTGATCGCAGTGAAACAAGGAGCGCCTACTATTAATTTCTTATTGGTGATGTGTTTGAATTGTTCTGCATTTGACGGAATCCGATAAGCATTTTAGGATAGGTCTACCAGCGAAGGTACCTCTGATACAGATATTAACCTTATAACAGCAGAAAATAGTTTGAACACTGTATTTTAAGACACTTAATGTCACGTTTTGGACTGGTTAAAAGAAGGATTCCTTTAAAAACTTAAATAATTAAAGCCAAATTGTAAATATACCTCACACATTTGATATTTTGCTGCCTGGGCCCCATAAATGCAGACCAATCTACTAAAAATAAAGTGTACGTGATATTCCTAATTCTGGGTCTTGTCAGATTATATCACCTACATATTCACTCCATATTTTAAACCGAATGTTACAGTAACAAGAGTGCTTCATCCAGATGTGTTACAAATGTTATCTAGGAAAGGGGAAAACTGTTTTAGCTTCAGGCGTGAAATAAAATCAAAGAAACCAAGGGCTGGATGATTTTCCACCAATTCCAGTGTCCTTCTGAAAGAGAGCCCCATTCTAATGACATGATAACAGATCTCTCCCACATCCTAAACAAAGGATTTTCTTCCTGGCTGCTTTCATTAAGCATTGTATTTATTTGCAACCATTTAAAAGTTCTGTTTGATTCAGGAATTCAGGAGTGAATTAGGTTTGTGCAGCGTTTGTGTGATAATAATCATGGCACATGTCATTTATTTGAACGACATTTGTGAATCGTCATGGTAACATGCATATATTATTACCTGGTGTACAGTAGTATCATAGATTGAAAATATTCTTCACATCTTTCTGTTAATTCAAATTTTCCTTGCATATATTTACAGCTCATGAATGTGAACATATTATTTTGCACAAATCCAAATAAATGCTTAACTTGGGTTATATAATATATTTCTGTGCATGTCCGTTGTTTACTATTTTATTGGTGCTGTTTTGTAAGCATTTGAAATAAACATATGTAAATCATGTACAAAAACCAAGGAACCAAGGTCCCTCGTTACCAGAATTCATTATTAGCAGTAATCGTAGCATAATGAGAGTTTTTCATTAAATAGCCACTGCTTCTTTCCTGCCATGATCTCATATCATTCCTGTTTCTGTACATATACAAGAGTATATCCCCCTGAGACCCCACCCATTCATTTATGTCAATTGTAGTGGACATTTTATTTTTGCATTTATCTTTTCACTGATGTTGTGCACTAGGATATGTGTGAAATTAAAAATAAAAAATAAATTTGAAAAAATCTAAATCGTAAGATTAATAACCTACAGTTGAAAGACACTTTTTCCTTGGGTCTCAGGACGATATAGAACTATAAACATTCATAAATTAACAATTCATCATGATCATTACAAAAAAAAAAGAAAATTAGGCAAAACTACAGGTCTAATGTGTCTGTGAACAGTTTATGAGCCATCAAAATATGCTCTCTCTCTCTTTCCCTCCCTATAGATAGATAGATAGATAGATAGATAGATAGATGCTTACACTCATATATGCAGTGTCCTTCTGAAAACAGACACAGGCATGGCTTAGGCAATTGAAATACCATATGAATGCCAACACGTCTTTGTGGAATTCAGTGTCCACCTACATGAAATATATTTCCACCTGGGCACATAATATGCACTCTCCAAGACTGACGATATTCATAAGTAGTTTATTTATGAGATGTGGCATTTTAATCCCTGGCGATGATGGTGGCTACCAGCTGCAAGGCTGCCTTCTTTGTAGAGATCATTTGGGTTTCTGAGAACAAGGGCTTGCTAGCTTGCCTCACTTTTCAAACAGTGACAAAGACTCTGATGAAGACTCGTCAAAAAGGCCAAGTTATTAAAAAACTGTTACATATGTAGCAACAGCCATTGCCGAATTACAGTTTTTACAAGTTCCAAACTAAAATGATAAAACCCCTGTGGAGTTTGTGCCTAATAGAAAAGCAATTTCACTCAGCGAATATAATAAATCTCTCTCATAATCTATACAATGCAAATGAACCTGTACATGTAGAACATTCATCAAATCGACATTCAGTAAATCATAAGATGTCAACAAGATTCCTTTCAGGTAACAAACATTCATGCTGTGTTCTGTCCAAAGACCTTGGCATTATCCCAGTTCTGTCACAGCGACACTGGTTTTAGTCATTTTAGAATGCTGAAGGACGTGACATTGGCTTTGACAACATATACAACATTTATCATTTATTATTTTTTAACATAATGTACAGGCAATGGTATGGATGTTTAATTGAAAAATATGAGATAAACTTCAAACAGTGTCATTCATTTTTGGACAATGATCTGCAATTTCAAATATCTTTATATATATATCATTAATTTAAATACATAAAACGGGTACATTTAATAAATGATATAATTTGATGGTATGAATCAGTTGAAATAGGAGGGTGACATTTTAAAAGGACAGGTTCTCATTTGTGTTAGTTATAAAACAAATCATAAGTAACAAATACTAAATAATAAATAACAAATGCATTTGCCTGGCTTGTAAAATCCATATTTATCTTTTATCTGAGAGGTTTAACTTAAAGCAACCTGCAGTACTATTCACCTCATTGAAGGGTTTGGGTTATACGGCTGTAGTGCGTATTTTGCCTACGTGGACAGGGTCAGTGTCAGGTTATCCACGACTAATTTGCATGTCCTCATGTCAGAATGTAAACATGTCAGATGAGCACAGGTGTGTTTCACTGCCCCACAGCACTGGCAAGGCTCATTCCCTGGCATTGAGCTGACAGATGCCTAAGCCTGAGAATATATGTCTCTGCTGACACATAGATTTTGATGAATGAGGACTAGCTGATTTGGTCAAGAAGCACCTGTCTTTCACTCTGCAAAGAGAGGTAGTGTATCTGGGCCTCTTTTTGGTCTTCTGTGGCACATCCTCCAGTGAGGAATTTGGCTCCGTGTTTGCTGTTGTCAGGCGCTATGTATTTTTAAAGGCTTCTATGATGTTATCGCATGCAAAATAAAAAAAAAGTTGTCATGTAATTTTTTAAAGCACAATAGCAAGCGCAGAGAACATTCCCTGTGATAAAACTTCCCGGGCAATAAATTAAGTTGTGTGTTTCTTCCCCACCCTGGGACAATCCTTCAACTCCAGTGAAATGTGACTCATTGGCTGTGTGTTTATCTTACAGTGAAAAAATGTGTAATAATACGCTCTAAGTATGCAAACTCCAGGGTGCCAGATGTGCCCCAAAGTGATATTAGTTATGGGAATTAAGAAATGCCAGGGGATATTTTCACATGAATATCAACACCAGCATTAGGAACATAGGAACTCGAGAAGAAACAGGAGGCCGCCATTCTGTCCCTCGTGCTATTTGGACGTTCAACAGTGTATTTTTATAAGCAATGATTTGCTGCTCTTTTGGCTGCCTGCTTGTTTGTAACCCAGTCTGCCATTTTTCATGCCTTAACCACAAAGATTTTATCCCTAATAAAATCACGGTTGCTTAGAAAAGCATTCAATTACAGCAGTGCAGATCTTTGGATCATGACTTTTAAAGAACGTGCTATGTAGATTTGTCCTGGAATTCCCCTAGAAAATGAACTTGTGGCTTCACATTTTCTTTTCATGTGTAAAAGTAAAGTGCGGATGAGCTTGAGATGTGACTAAAAACCTATTATAATGATTCTAACAAAATGTGCCAGATTGGCCTTTTCTTGGACTTTGTAATATTATTGAGGAGAAAGGAAACTCAGTCTACAATATTGGAGGATGGAAGAAAAGAAAGGTAGGAAGAGAACAAATCATTTAACATAAATACAGCCCTATAACATCTGTAAGTACATTATCATACATTTAATTTAGGTTTTTTTGCTTTTTCCTCATTTTCTACAGCAAGACATTTTGCCTGTTTACTTAGCTGGATGTTTTATGTGTTAAGTATTGTGTTCAAGAGTCCTGTTGCAGGGCTCCTAATGGGATTTTAACTGTCGCAGTCCATGGCTGCCAGCTCTCACGCATCTGGCGTGAATCTCACACTTTCACACTCACACCCGAAGTCTTACAGCCAATCTATATTCTTTCTTTATAAATCTAAGTGGAGCTACATCAAAAGCATTGTGATACTCTGCAAGTCTTACAGGCTATTTATAAGGTAATAAAACTGCTACATACATGCAAATGCATGTGCAGGCAATCTCACCCCAGCCAGCTGACCAAAGCTGGCATGTCTTTCTAATTCTGCTACTTATTCCAAAATGGACCTGGCAGAAGTAGCTTTGTCATGTGAAATGCGAAAACAAATTAGAGATGCTCAACAGTCCTTGCATTTCTTTTGGAGAACGTCACACTTTCACTCACCGATTTAACTAAAGAGGCAGCTTTATTAGCCTGCCGTCAGAAGCACATTGCCCTTAACAACCTGCTTGCCTGTGTATGCTCAGCGCACTTGTTAATTTTTAAATTGCTCTTCTGAAGGTGAGAAAGGTTTTTGAGGTAGGACATGGGTGGGACACTGAATGTTAATCCTTTGCAGGTCGATGTGGCCATCAGTGTAGTGTTAATGTTAGCGCTGTTGTTGCAAGTCAACACATAAATCTCTCACGCAAACCATAAGCTTCCATCGTGTTTGATGAGTCCTGTGCCAAAATCCTCTAATAAGTCCTGCTTCAGTTAAATTCTCCCAAACTTATACTTAAGTAAACGAGTTAGATTTATTGCTTGGGGAAAAAAAAACACTGAACTACAAGCTGTGATCTTACCACGCCCATAAAAGCTAGCATTGTGGTTCTTTTCTTTGGCAAGAACGAGGCCATTGAATGCAACTGCTGCAAACAAGATAACTTTTAGCCAGTGTTGGCCAGCATGTCCTTTTGAGAAGTGTACAGCTTTAGTGAGAGAATGACCCAAAATACTTGTAGCGCTGTGTTTTTGACAGCTAAAAGATGATAGTTGTCCTCTATTTGCAAGTTTGATGTTGATGTGTCTTGTGAGTCAGGCTCTTGTTCTTGGGGTAACCTGTCAGTAAATTAAGAGACAGTTGATATATGCTTCTCTGCCCACAGCCAAACGCAGGCATGGGTTTGGACAAATTCAAGCCCCGTACTGCTTTGGAGCATTTCTTCTGAGCCAGGTACAAAGCCAAGTGTTAAAGGCAAGGCTGGATTGTGGAGGCCACGTGGGTGACAGGTGAACCACCTCCATTTCTGCCTGGCGTGGGGTTCTTCAGTGGGGAAACATTGGCGACAACAGCCATGCCGACCAAAAAAAAAAGTTCTGAGATGAAACAGTTGAGTTTTCAGTGTGGCAGAGTACAGAAATTATTTATGGCACTACAGACAAGGATGTGTGGGCGAAAGTATGATATCAAGGGGCTGGTTTACTGTTTTTTCTTAAATAAAATAAACTCCTCTACTTTAAGTCAAAGGAAACACTGGCTCATCCGTTTGGTATTTAAATGCCAAACCACTCTCTTACCTTTTTATCATTAATCACTCTGCTTAGGCACAAGGAAATTACATTATCTCCTCTTCCTCTAAATCATGTTAATGGTAAGGCGCAGCACACACTGCTCTGTTCACCAGGAAAAGGCTTGTGTTTTGCTTTCAAAATGTAAGATAACGTCTGCAGAGGGTTGCTAGTGTTGCCTGCCTAAATGTTTAGTACACTTAGTCTTTTTAAAAGACAAAAAGCAAAACTTTCTGGTTTTATTAAGATTTCACAGGGTCTGCTTATGCCGCTAAGGTTGCCCGTTAGACTGGAATAGCTAGTGTGACCAGACATGTGATCTCTCCCAAAGTTGCCATGGTAATTTGAACCCGGGCACACTGCATGATTGGTGACGCTCGTCTTGATTCCTTGCACCGGAGCCAGGCTGTGTGGCACCAAATGGTCTTTAAAAATGCATGATTCTAAAAACTATTGCTTGTAAAAATGCCTTTGCATGTAGGAGCTTAAGAGATATACAGTATTTTTTTGTTCGGTAGAACCTTCTTGACTGATATAAATAATCAATCCCACAAACCCTTATAAGTCAAATGTTACATGTCAGATTTACCTTCCTATACCATTCAAGACACCTTATAGCAAAAATTACTAGCCAAAATATACCGTTAATACACATTGAAGAACATTTCATAATGAAAAGATAGAAGTATGTGACATTTTTAAGTTAGTGCTCCCATAAACAGATTTTTTGCATAAGTCCAGATTTACTTCAGTCGCTCTTGGGTAAGTGGGAGCTGTCAGCATTGGCTGAATTGCAGGTTGCAAATGCCGAGGCAGGGAAGTGTCACACACTAGTGTGACAGGGCCTCGCTGACACCTGGTGGAGTGACACGCCAGGGGTGAACATGGTCACACTTCAGCAGACCTTCACCGGCATCACCAGTGCCACTGTGAGTGGCCTCTCTCACTGACGAGACACATCTGCTCCTGATTCACAGTCGCTTCCACAGACCACCCCGGGGGACAGAGTATGGTGGATGTGGACCTAAACAGGTGCCACCACGGTTGGGGATGAGGGGATGCCCAGTGAAATGGAAAAGCATGCGCCCCCCCCCCAGGTATGATTGCTCACCGGTGGCATGTTGCATCACCGAGCGCTGATGCAGGATTAATCATGTGACTGGGAGAGAATGGCTGCCGCTGCAGCTCACGGCAACCTTCCGACGCTCCTGACCTCATGCCCCTGTTGAGGGGCCCAGCTTTCCCCACCAGCCCCAGCAAGACAATAAAAAAACCTTCAACTGGTGGGAATTCACTGACATATCTACCTTAAGACTTTAGGGGCATTTTTAAATTCTGTAGGATCAGCCAGCTCTTTGTCCTGGCTGAGTGGAAAGCCAGGCTGTACCCACAGACAGGAGGATGAAACATAAGAGTTGCATTTTTCATCTACAAAGTTGAAATAAAATATATACACTCACCTAAAGGATTATTAGGAACACCATACTAATACGGTGTTTGACCCCCTTTCGCTTTCAGAACAGCCTTAATTCTACGTGGCATTGATTCAACAAGGTGCTGAAAGCATTCTTTAGAAATGTTGGCCCATAT
>JABFDZ020000001.1:51481182-51493279 GCA_019775955.2 Pollimyrus isidori
TCTCATTCTGACATTCAGTTTGGAGTTCAGGAGATTGTCTTGACCAGGACCACACCCCTAAATGCATTGAAGCAACTACCATGTGATTGGTTGATTAGATAATTGCATTAATGAGAAATTGAACAGGTGTTCCTAATAATCCTTAGGTGAGTATATATATATATAATATAGTGGTACCTCAGAACTCAAATTTCATCCGCTCAGAACTCCGGATCGAATCCTAAAAAGTTTGAGTTCTGATCAAATTTTTCCCATAAGAAATAATGGAAAGACAAATAATTGTTTCCCGGCCCCAAAAAAATCACACCTAAAAATGTTTTTTTTTTTTAGCATTTCAACACAAAATGAACCAGATAAAAGAAGAAGAGCATACACTGTACTAAACACATCTAAACACATTTATCAGAACAGTAATTTGTAAAGTAAGAAAATAAGTGTATCCAATCAATGTGCCACGCCCCCTCGTTAACCCGTGTGATCAGCTGTTTCAGGTTATCTTCATTAGCCCTCTGTATTTTGTCCGCGTTTCTTATTTCTTAAAAGTGGAACCAACCAGTTTGACTGCACAACACAACAACACGTCTGTGGGTCCTTGAGCAAGGCCCTTAACCCCCAGCTGCCTGGGCACCGTTTATGGCTGGCTGCCCTTTGCAGTCAGCTTACTCTACCAAGAGGGAGTTGAAGGAGGCGTAAAGACGGTATTTTTTATTATGTAATAAAATACATCTACAAATAAAAATTTCTTATTAATTATGTTAATATTAATAAAGTTTAAGGTTTATTTGTCACATGCATAGTTGTACAAGTACAGCATGCAGTGAAATGAGTTTTATCCCGATCAACCCGACTATACATATACAAATATTACAGGGGGTAGACAGGTCAGGTAGATATAGGAAAAAAACAGAGCAACAGGATTACATGAGGAAAGATGCGTAGAATAAAAAAATGAACCATTAATACAATTCACTATAATAATACTGTCGTGCTAAACGGGGGCTGAACGGAGACAAAGGCGCAGACGTCAGGGTATCGGAGAATACGGGGTTTAATTACAGGTAAGGCAGCCAAAACGCAGACGGACAATACAATGACTGGACTGGGAAAACAAACTGAAACGCGAACTAAATATAGAAGACTAATTAACAACAACCAGAAACAGCTGATCACGAGAGCACGGGGTTAACGAGGGGGCGTGGCACGCGGAAGGAGCGGACGACCCGGGGTAGGACACATTTTAAAAAAACTTTACACGTTACTTGGATATATTTATTTTCTTACTTTACAAATTACTGTTTTGATAAATGTGCTTAGATGTGTTTAGTGCAGTATACGCTCTTCTTGTTTTATCCGGTTCACTCATTATTTCTTATGGGGAAAATCCATGGGGAAGATCCGGATTTCTGAACGGATTAAATTCGAGTTCTGAGGTACCAGTGTGTGTGCGTAATTGGATATAATATAAAATGGAGCACTTATTTCTCTTGCCGCTCCTGGTGTCCTTGCTGAAGGAGCAGAGGCTGTTCGAATTATCGTTCCCCTCCCCCTCTCCAGCTAGAAGAGCGGCGGCAGAGTGAAGAATGTTTAGAATAATTCATTCGCCCGCTCGCGGCCACAGGGAGCGGCCACATGCAGTACATGCGCAGCCATCTTCTATATTCATATGCAAGCGGTACGATTTTCACAGGTTTAAAGAAAGCGGGTTGAGAATTAAAAAGCGTACCTTGGTTGTACTGGAGGACATCTCTGTACAGCGTGGTGAGGAAAAAGGTGGCGTTTGAATGTGCTGCACTGAAGGCAGTAGGACCTTCAAGGAGACCTGGAAATGGTAAATTGAAAAGTATTTAATAAAAAAGAGTCCACCCTGCGTTTATACAGTAAGAGGTGATTTAGAAAACCATTTCAACATGGAGGCCCTCTGCATTTTATAACCAGGGGCAATTAAAAACACAAAAAAGTTTAGCAATAACAATAGGGATAGAACACTTTAGACACCAGAAGCATGGCCTTCCAGACTGGGGGGGCTGAGTAGCAGACCTTCATTTTGGGGGGGCTTTTAAGGGGTGAGATTTCGCTGGAGTCGGCCCTGATGGCATGGCACTGAGCAAAGAACTTGTTTCGGTAAATCGGCCATGTGTTTATCTCCACATCTAATCCAGTTCAGTTTCATTTGATGGATCAGCACTTGCAGATACCATGAAAGATGTGAGATAAAATACTCTTAGCAAATCCAGCAAAACACCTATAGTAAAAAAAAGTGGTAAAAAAGATTAATTGAAATGAATACCATATACAAGTTCAGTTAAACGGTGGCTACATTGTGCTTAGATTTAGGGTCTTTTTCATTTATTTATTTATTTTGCTGTTTGAGTGAATTCATTTGTGGACTGAAAGAAACAAACCCAGCAACAAGCACACTTAGCACAGTTGAGAACTTTGGCTGTGAAGTTTTCACACAAAGCTTAAGGATTAATCCGTTTCATTTGCGCAGCGGTAGGGACTCTGCTGCCCCTGCCCCGCTCACCTCTGCTCTGGGTGATCTCAGCTGGGCGGCACAGCGGTGAGCCGGCCTGCGCTGTGGACTCCGTCATGAATGGTGAATGCCTCTTATTTATTTCTTCTCGATTGTTCATAATATCCAAGGCTGCCAAAACCAAGGTGGTGGGGGTGGAGTTCACCACATTGAAGCTGCCGATGGGAGAGGGTTATATGTGTCTGTAGGTTTTTAAGACTATACAGCAGGTTTATCCCCCCCCCCCCTCCTCAACCGAACAGGCACAGGTCACAGGCTACTAGACTATCACCGACAGCCTGAGGGAATAAGACACCCCCAAAAACATCTGGGGCTGTGACCCCTGTTACCCCTCACACCCCCACCAGTACTCTCACTCCACGATTGCAAAAAGGCAAGCCCCCGCCCTGACATGCTCCGAGGAGATATAATCCTTTGGAGGTGCTGGGTAGTGGGGGTGCAGGGTAGGTTTTTGTGACAGACGCACGCAGAGTACCCCCCCCCCCCCCAGGTCCTAAGAACTGCCTGAGCCCGGGCGGGTACAGTCACACGCCTCTGGTCCCGAGCCCCGTCCAGCCCTGTCGCCGAATCCCTTCTTACGGGAATAATAACCCCATGCCGCATGCCAAGTGGGAAGAGCGCCAATGGCTGGCAGCAGGAAGCCGAGCGAGTTGCCTCAGCCGCCGTGACACCTATTCGAGCCATTTAGCTGGAGGATTTACAGCCTCCTGCCGCTTTATTACCGCCGCTGCTGTAAGACGCCCCTTTTCCACAACCTGTCACACAGGGTATTACCCAATGATCTCGGCAACGGCGGCAGCTCACGCGCGCATGCAGAAAAGTCACAGGTATGAAATTTGCGCTCAGCATGGGCTGTTTGGCGCGACGCGTCCGGCAGCGCTGCACACCGCGAGCACGGCGGGAGACATTAAATCAATTACACCCCGCGAGGAGCACCGTCGCCATGCCCCGACCTGCGAGCGCCTGTGTTCCCGCTGTAAAGCGTAGCCTCGCGGACTTAAAGGGATTACAGCGACTGAAAGATCTGATTTGGCTTTTTGTGCGCTCGGCGTGGCCACTTCAGATTTAATCGCCTTGTTTATGGGAACATTACAAGCGGTTTTCACCGCAGCAGAAGGCCTGGTTTCCTACTCTCTCCCCGCGGCTGATTCAGAGTTGGCGCATGCCACGGGGGAGCGGAGTGGTGCCCACTTATGTAAGCGAATAACCCCCCTGTGCAGACCTGCAGGTACCATCCTACCTGTCTGGTTTCTGCTATTATCAACCTATAATGGCAGACACCTGTCTGGTTTCTGCTATTATAAATAAATATGAATCATTAAAGATTATGATGACTTTTATTCTTTGTTAATCTCCTCCATGCTATTATGTAGTGCCAATTTATTGTTCTGCGCCCGTTGAATATGCACTCAGTATTTTTGCAAATAATTTTCAACTGTAACAACAAATAGATAAATACTGCAAAATGGTAGTACCTTAAATATAAAATTTAATCCATACAAATATGACTTATTAAAATAACTGGCCGATTATGTGACTTCATCACTAGTGAACTCATCATTTTAGTTACTTTTAAAGAGAATCATCAGAGCTCAACATGCTTGCTCAGCCCTTGGCCTCACACTACTAGAGTGTAAATTGTTTTACTGGAAGTATTTCCTGTTGTTCTCTTAATCAGCTGTGAAATAGTCCATGTTCTTTGCTCGTTGGCCTGCCATGCAGGTGGGACACACAGGCTCATCTGGGGACTTCCTCACAAAATGGTCGCTACCCATGGCCAGAATGCTACAATCAGTCACCGTTAACATCATTCCATAAAATCTCACTGTTAGCCCACTGGATGCTTAGCCTGACATCAAAGCTGTCTCTTCAATGGAAAAAGCTCATCACCACACTTTTCACTACTAGTAGAAGATAGTCATGATCAGGAATCTCGTGGGTCACGGGATAGAATATCTTTTGATCTGTAAATGTATTGTGACAGACCTTCCGTGTGCAGTGCATAAGGTGAAAGTTGCAGACCAACAGTAAAGTGTGCTAATCTGCTGGGTTAGAGTTGTACAGCGACAGGAAACTGCTGGTGTGTCAGGTTAGAGTACATGCAAGGGTGGATTCAATTGTAGGGAGTGTTTGCGAGGTTGTAGTTGTGTCTGTGGTCTTATTGTGATATAAGACTTGGTGCAAAACCATAGTCTAGGTTTGCAATCTTAAAACCATAACCCTGGGATCGGAATGAGACTGGGATTAATTCTTCCAGGACTGGGACAGGACAGGAATTTTGTTGTGGGAGTGGGATGGGACTAGAGTAACCTTGTCGACATATTTTACCTATGCTTGCAGATACTTCATTTGATGCAAATTGTTAAAATAAATCATGTAGGCATTAATGGAATCTAACTTTGAAAATCACAAACTCTGGCACACGATTTGCCCATACGTGCAATGTCCTCACTGTCAATCCTGGGGGAGCAACATGGCTTATCCATTTGGTCGTGTGAGAAAGGCCAGGTTCCCTCATCAGTTTAAGCCACATAAATATATATCAGCTTCATGGGGCTGATGGCCTTATGAGTGAATGCTTGTTAAAGTTCACATAAGGCTATGAAGGGAAGAACTGACACGTTCAGATCACATTTCAGCACGCAGGCGGTGTGATGATATGCTGTAAAAGTGAATCAAAGTGCAGCGTTGCCACCCGGCAACAGCGGCCCGCTTTTCAGGTGGCACTTTAATTTGGTGTCTTTTCTGTGGGAGTGGAAGGTGAATTTTTTTTAGCTCACTTGGCTGAGGTCCGTTTTTATATAAACAGACCAAACAAATGAGTGGGACATAGCATTTCCGGAAAATCGTGCAGTAGGAGTGTCTGGTTTTTCGTTCATGTGTAGCCATGCCCATCTGTGCTGTGCCCACGATACCAGTCTGCCACTGGCCAAATGTGAATGCATAGACAATCCAGCATGAATGTAGCTCATGTTCCTTCATATCAGGCTTGCTTTTTATCCATACCTCACACAACTGATATCCATGACAGATTTTACCTAACACTTTTACCTCTGAACCAGACACCCATGCTTCACAATTTATCAGTTTAACACTCTAATAAGTTTGATTGGTGTGATGGACTATTTTTAATGTTGAATACCAATATTGTAAAAATGTAAAAAATATTAGAAATGATCTGGCATGTTCTATACCGCTTCACAGGCTGTGTGGTTCCTTTTGTAAAGACATAATTAAAGGTGAGCTGCGGCCTGACCGCAAAGCTGTAACCGAGTGACCTTGCTCTTTGCAAATGGGAAAAATGAGTTGTGTGTGGTGAACAATCGGAGCGTTTCCCATAATTCCTGCTGGAGATGGGGGACAGCTGGGTCTGTTACTCTGAACTCCCCCCATTCCCCCGCCATGCTTATGGACTGGTAGCTGCTTTCATGTCATAGTCACAGATGGCACAGTGACTTCCTGGGGACAGCTAAGTGATTTTTTTTTTTCCAAAGTGGGTGTTTCCAAGGTGCAGCTACCTTTTGCATAAAGACTAAAATATAAATAAATGAATAAGCAGTGTAGCCAGCATGCAAGGATTGCAGGAGAGTGACCTTATGGACGCTTTTGCCAAAGTGTGCTCACACAAGTCACACTGAGTCCCTCTGTTATTCATCATCAGCCATCTCTGACCCACATTTCTGCGTTTAATGGGCACATCTTGGAAAGGTGCTCTGAAAGTGACGTCTGTCTCTGTGCACAGTCTTTTGAAATGTTCCTGTCCCCAGAAGACCACGCAGCTCACGTATCGAGCGAGACGTAAATGGAGTTTGGGCCGGCTGAGGAGAGGCGTACGACAGTTGAGGCCGCGCGTAAATCAGTGAGACGTCAAGCGAGCGTGTTTCATCTCTCCCAATGCTTTCTGTTCACTGGAACGAAAACAAAGCATAGAATAATTCAGGCCACCAAAGCAGGCAGCCTGGACTCCCTCCATCTCTCTTCCCTCCTCCTCCATCTCTCTCCCTTACTCCCGAGTCTCTTCCCCCTTTTTAATTTGATTCTCTCTCTCCATGTTGAAGTCAGTCTCCCGCTGCTTTTTTTTTCCCATCAAGCTGTGCAGCGGCCCGGCTACCAGTGCCGTGCGTGGACATACTGGTAATGGCCCTTCTCCGCTAATTAAAAACCCACTTCATCTCTCGGCTGGGTCCCCCCTTATTCAGCCCCATCCTTGATGCGTGTGCTCTGCTCTGCCCAGTGTCCCTGATGGAGGAAGAGCAGCCAAAGGGCCAGCCTGCATGTGGCGGCTCACTCTTCAGAAGCTAACTCCTCCTGTACCTCAAATAATCCCACACTTTATATTGTAGGTTTAGCTGTCTCCGTTCAGATCACTTTAAATGATGTATGGTGTGTGTAATGTGTATTGTATTGACCATCCACTTTTCAGTATTGTGTGTCACGTGACCACTCCATGCGAGAAGCAGAGTGGCATATGTTTTGTGGGTAGTTAAGAGTGTTAGTTGTGACAGTTTGTGGTGGTTCAATAAAGTTCAGAAAAACATGATTAACAGTCCAGTTGTTCTTTCCTTCATGACACATCCCATGTCCACTTACAGGCCTGGTTTCTTCTAAAGCTATTTGAGTTATCCTTGGGCGTGCAGAACTTGTTTAAACTTGTCATGCTACCTGGTGTCTTGCTGACAGAGGCGCACTGTTACGAAAAGGTTCCTGCATCACGCTGGAACCTCGATTTTCATCCAAAAAAGAGGAAAATAAGCAGCTGTCACTCAAGGTGTCACCATGAAAGGAAAACAAGAGTCATAATCTGCTCAAATTTCTCCCTTGATGTTGTTTTTCAACCCAATTCAAGAATGAGCACTTTCTGATGTTTTACTCCTATGTCACCAAAGCTTTGCAAAGGCTGACCTTCACGCAACCTCAGGTAAAGGAAGATTGCTCTTGCGCATGTCCTCTCTTGCTCTGCAGATGTTTTCATGGAAACTAGAAACAGTTGGAATGAAATAACAGTAACCAGGCATATATCAGGATGACTTGAGATCCGGTATATTCAGCACTGTCCCTTTACACAACGTTGAGCAATGTGGGACTGCGGAAATCCTTCCAGAAGCTTCCGACTGGGCCAAGGTCCAAAGAAACCCTTATTCATTAGTCCAGGTGTGATGGTCTTGCTTGATTGCGACTGTCACTGTTTAGAAATATCCAATGAGCCTTACATAACAACTACACTCTATAAGTTTAAGAGAGTTTCAATGTACAGTATTTTTGTTTTTACCTCAGTCGAACATTAAGCACCAATGGGATATATTTAAAAATATTGTTTAGCTGCATAGTTTGTCTGTATTGAGGCAGTACTTCTCCGGTCTGTATGAAAAAGTACACCTTTCATAAGCTTATTCATTTTTTGTCTTTTTTATCATCCAAAAGGTCATGTTAAATGTAGTAAAAAGCTTAGCCTCTGTTCCAGTTCATCATAAGATAGAAGAACCATCTGGATTCAAGGTTTCAGTGTGTGGGCTCAGGATGTCAGTGCTGTGATACCTGATCTCACGTTTGTAAATCTCTCTCTTTGCTGTCCAGGATGCTCATTATGCTCCCACATATTGAGTGACTATTTAATCTTTTCTCCAGTGTCCTTGTGTGTCTAAAATAGTTACACCTACCTGGCTTCCCCAGCCATTTTAATTAGTGACCAGCAAAATCCATGGCAAACTGATTGTCAGGTAACTCACTGGTTAACTAATGCATCTGACTGGCAAATAGGTCTCCTGTTTGGTGCAAAGTCCAAAAGTAGATTTGGACCGGTGTGTTGCTTATCTCCTGGTCCTGGGATCCAGTTTAACACTGGGGATAAACAAATTTCCCCATTGTTCCACAATAGAGGCTGCAAGCCCAGGAATCCCCTCAATCTCATTAGTAAACTCAGACGTTAAAGCTTCTTAGTGGTCTTTGCTGATTGGAGCACCAGGGAGCAAGCGATTATCATGCTACATGAGGGGCTCTCAAGCAACTGGGATAATATGCAACCCTAGGCAGGTGGACGCATGGAAGATATAGATTCAGACATAGGGTGCATTTTTACATTGTCTTAACTGTATGTTTCCTAATTTCTTGTTTGAGGGGCCCAGGACATAAAGGCAGCTCTTTGGACAGGGACCTTATCAGAAAGTACCCTGCTTGCTGCTTGGGAAAAAGTGAAAAATGGCCCATTTCAAGCCAGAGAAGGGGGAGCACTCACTCCCTCCCATCCAAAAAAAAATCTTCTTAGCCAGGCAGATGCGTATCTGCACTGCTGAAAAGAGATCACTAGTACTCATATCCCGGAGTGACATATATGGAGGGAAGCAGAGCGAGAGCAACCAGAGCTTCTACACAGGGAATTTGAAGGATGAGTCTGTTTGAGCTGACCACTTAATATCAGGAGTGGAATTTGGACCAACCGGCGGCAAGTGAAATGCATGGCTGACTGAAGGATTGATCCGGAAAGCCGTTTATAAACACCTGAAGGTACTGAGAGGTTTATCTTGGAGTCCTGTAAGGAAGCAGCGAGGGGAAGCTTTTCCGTCTGGCCTTTGTGACCCTGCATCCAGGCCATTAAATGACAAGCTCCTCTTGTTATGAATGCTCTGCCTCAGGCATGAGTCAAAGTAGATTTGGGCTTAGCGTGTTTGCCTTACGGTTACAATGAAATTACCGTCTCAATACATATTTATTGCTAGATTAACTGAATGATGTGTCCATGCTGACTGTGATCAGGCTATAGACACGGGTCTCAAAGTGTGATGCATACGCTGTAAACATGCACATATAAGTATGCATACATGTTAAAAAAATGCTGTAAAATAATATAAATAGTATCATCAGCCAATTATCAGGATTTGCTCTTATTACAGAAAATACAACATGCACATGCTTAGCACTGAAACTCATGTTTGTTGATAAGATTTCTAGGTGATTTGCCACTGTATGCTACAATGCAGGCATCTAGACAGTGTCTTATTTTAGTTCAGGTTACACAAAATGAAAAGATTTGTTGAAAAATTTGTGTCTGTGTCAGCTTGTTT
This sequence comes from Pollimyrus isidori, assembly GCA_019775955.2. Lineage (NCBI taxonomy): Eukaryota > Metazoa > Chordata > Actinopteri > Osteoglossiformes > Mormyridae > Pollimyrus > Pollimyrus isidori. The sequence continues at coordinate 51,490,774 of JABFDZ020000001.1, forward strand.
GTAAAGGATTGTCAAGAATGTGTCTTAAGATTTCATATATTTTCAAGTGATTGTCAAGTGTTTCAAGTCATCTTCAGTTTATTTTTGTATTTCACCATGGTCAAGCTAATATTCGTAATCTTTCTTGATTTGGCTTTGCCTAGTGAACAGCAAGCCCCATCTTATGACATCAACCCCCCTCCCCCCACCGAAATTTGCCATTTTGGACCTCCTCAGTGCCAGCCCACTTGACCATTGGACAGATCTGATGGCCTAAGATTTGGAGGGTACTGATTCTTAACATGCCTCACCTCACTTAAACCTGGAGATAGAGTTTGGGGTTAGGGTTAGAGGGAAGGCTGGTGCTAGTGTTAGTTTGGGGTTAGGGTTGACATTAGGGTTTAGCTAAATTCAGCATTATGGTTAAATCTAGGGTGAGGGTGAGCCTTAGAGTGGGGGTTAGGCTTCATGTCCAATTAATATATACAGTAAGTCAACAACAGACAGTCACATTCACCAAAAGTGTTTCCATTTATTCCATGAACATTTGAAACCATGAAGTTATAAAATGCAAGAATGATAAATGTAATGTAGCTATTCATTTTACACATTATTGGACTGCCTATGTTCTCTTCTCTTGTGAATAAAAACAAATACAGATCTTAGAAGCTGTCATTGGACCATTCATGTCACTTGGTGGACAATGTAGACATGTCACCTGGCCCCGTGACGGCGGCCTTCACTGGAAAGCTGACACCTTAGCAATAATGGCCCCAAAAACTACTGAGCCTTGGTGTTGCCTTTCTTCGGTTACCCAGATTCCACCCAAGGCTCCTTCAGGTTGAAAACTGAATCGAGCAGCATCAGAGTCTATTCAGCCTGAATGTCAGCACATCATAAGCTACAAGAGTAACAAAACACTGAGCTAATTTTGGCCCAAAAAACCCTTTTGACTTTAATCCTGCCTTTTTTGGGATTTTAGTTTCAAAGTTACACCTTCATTTCCGAGTTAAGTGGCATGGATCACAAGAGTTTAAGCAAATTCCAGGGCCAAGTCGCCGTAGCAAAGCCACATGGATGAGTTATCCAGTATCATAAGTGAAACAGTCAACAGAGAAATAAAATTTGGTGCAGGTGTGATTGAAATGGTCATGTCAAACATTCCTGTCTGTGCTTTCTTGAATGCTTCAGATTGTCTTGCCCTGACATGCATGCATTTGCAACTGACTGTAGATGATTTGGAAGAGATCTTACCCACCAGCACAGGAAATCTGAAACACACCAAAGGAATGGAGTTATTAATCTCCTTCAGTAGATTTAGCAGAAAAGAGGTAGGATATGTCAAAATAAAAGTCATGTTAAAGCAGGAAACCATGAGCCTGGATGACGTTTCTTGGCTCTTGTGTGCATTTTAGTCATGCCCATCTCATGTTTCCCAGGTATTTAGCTTGCACGGGTCAAAATGGCTTTTAAGTCTTTTTTTAGGTGGCAGGAGGTACATGGCTGCATTTGCAGCAATTCCCCTTTTTACTATAAAACCTAATCTCCAGACCAGTTCTTATAAATGCCTCTGGTACTTAAACTGAAGACCTGGCAACATTTATAATCTGTTAAGATGAAAAGCTTGTCAGCTGGGACTGCTGAGGAATGCGCATGGGGGAACTCTGCATGTCCCCCCACCTGTTGTGTTTGCTACTTGCATTCCTCATGAGTCTTTCATGGTTTTGTTCCTGGCCGCATTCTGCCCTTTGATAGTTGTTTATATTTAAAGGGACCTCACTCGCTCACTCCTATGGTTTTCATTTTTAAGTAAAGCCCTCTTGTCTTTGTGAAAGCATCTCTGGAAGACTGTGGGCTTGTGCTCTGCCATTCCTGCCACCATTAAAATGTAGGATGAATATAGTCATCCTACATCTCCCTGCTAGGCCCCGCACTACATGCACCCTTGGCATGCCACCAGCGCAACTGATCGCACTAATGCGATTTGTGCAGCATCTGCATGTGCCATCTGATCGATACGGCTCCAGGAAACCATCGGTAGGATACCATTGCACTGCATGCTGGCGTACCTTAGTGGATCAAGAGCATTTCTGCATGGTAGAACATATTGTAACCTTCTGCTGCAGGCTGCAGCTAGAAGCCACATTACCCTGCGACGCCTGTTCTCCCATGCTGCCGTATTCTCCACTGCTCGATGTGCCCAAAGGTCTCATTCCATCATCGGCATCAAGGTTTGGAAACCCAAGCAACTCATTTCCTGCTACACTGTAATTATCAATGTTTTGAGGTTTGTTCCTGACAGTGACATACAGCAGAGCAAGGCTGGTCTTACTCAGCTGAACATGACTGTACTCTACGTCACTCCATGCCCCCTTTGTCAGACCCGAGCGGCTGACAGGCAGATAAACTTTGAGAGAATGCAGCACCAAGGGCTGCAGTAAAGTTGTTTTCCTTGTATATCCAGACTCTCTCTCTCTCTCTCTCTCTCTCTCTCTCTCTCTCTCTCTCTCTCTCTCTATCTATATAT
>JABFDZ020000001.1:51493379-51507455 GCA_019775955.2 Pollimyrus isidori
TCTCTCTCTCTCTCTCTCTCTCTCTCTCTCTCTCTCTCTCTCTCTCTCTATATATATATATATATATATATATATATCCCTATATCTCTATCTCTATGTGACCCCTACCCAGCCCAAAACTTAACCATAAGTAACCAAACAAAGCACCAGATTTTTGGTATCTTTATGATTTTTATGATATTCATTATTGCATTCACAATAATGAAAAATGGTCCCCACGATGTCAAAATGTCAGGTTTTTATTACTTTTTTGGGAATAAGTGTATATGTATATTACAAATATTTTTCGATGACTCGTAACCGCGGGTGACCGTGGGTGACCGCGGGCACCCGCTCGTTTTGGATCAACCCGCACCTCGCTGATATATATATACATATATATATATACACACACACACAAACAAGTGTGTCCATCCAAGATTTAGGAAACATATTAAGCAAATAAATAATACAGAATTGCCTAGGTAGTTTTTATTAAGGAGTTGCTTAATATAAATAAAATATGGGCATTTAAAATGTCATTAAAATAATTATCTACCAACGAAAGCTCCCTGTTTTATGTGATTTGAATCATCAGATACATTTGACCAACAGTGAAATCAAGATTAATTAATTAAGAGTTCAGCAGAAACTCACTGGGGAGCCAGACTGGGAAACACAGCCTCAGTCATCATGAAGCCAGGAAACCCTGCCTTACAATGAAAGGAATCCAAAGATCACCCAGCCAAACCCACAAAACAGCTGCATCCAGCTGTTCTTATATAGACACACTATGAAGGAAGTAAAGCTAGAATTTCGAGTGGGTGGGGCTTGGAATGGAAAAGGTACTTTTGCAGAAAGCACCTTGCATAAAAGTATCCTGATAGGAATCATAAGAAGATCAAGTCAGCTTTCTCCTTCAGGCTTTTAAGAACCATGCGAGACAGTGACTGAGACAAAGTTTGCCAGGATGTTAGAGGAAGGACAGTATAGAGGACTGTAAATATACCAGCTGTTTATATTACTTCACACTAGATCCGCCCAGAGAGAAGCACAGATCAGTGAAAACTGAGAGGGTATCAAATATTTTTTAAACAGGGAGGTGATAAAATGCATAGGTCCTCCATGGTAGCTCCAGCTATGCTCAGAGATGGCTATAGGAAGATAAGGCTGATGGAGACTGCACATTTGGGGGTGTCCCATATCTTCAGAGAACTGCTGTCATAACATCTCTGGTGTGTGTCTTGCATCATCCATCCCTGGGGGCCAATCAGCAGCCCCTGATTACTGTTCTCATGCCTTGACACCCAAAATAACATCTTCAAACATTTTTACCCACTTAGAAACAGCAGCTTTACTGTATTTTGGCAGCTCTATACTTAGGACCTCTCTTAGAGCCCTAAATATAAACGCCGTTGCACTTTTTGGTGGTCTCACCCTATTGGATTATGTCCAGAACTATATCAAATGCACCACATCCAGATGATCAAATGGAGCCAGTTTTAAATATCATGACATCGCCAAATGATCCCGCGCTGACATCACCACTCAAAGCGCAAACACAGTGAGGGGGGGCGGTACTTAGAGTGACGGTTATGTAGGATGCAGATTAGTGGCAAAGGAAAGACACACCCGGTAGTATTAATGGATGGTAAATATTTGGACGCATACATTTTCCTAGAACTGAGAGACATGTATGAAAAGCACAAGCAAGACTAAGACTGCACACTGTTGGGAGGGAGCTGCTCTGATATGAAAGGCCAGGGATTCATTCCCACTGAGGACTGGTGAGAAGGTGCTCCTGCACAGATAACATTGAAAGCTGTCCACTGTCCTTCTGCACTTTTGATATGGATGCTGTTTTCATAGCCAAGAATGTTCTGGAAAACGGGGACTCCTTTCCATCCTTGTCCTATCGGGTTTAGCGTGAGAAGAGCGCCGGTGGCATGTGGCACAGACACACCCGTAAAACGGGCACGGATGCCCCCCCCCCCCCACCTCCTTCGTGAGGGAGTCAGCATCTCGGCATGCCGGACATTCAATCGTAACACGCCCAGAAGGTCCCGTCCCTAAAAGGAGCTCAGCTCGGGGTGTGGGGGAGTACGCAGTGAGCAAACACTGCTGCAGCAATAAGCACCGTGCTAAAGCAGACTCTGCTGCACCTAATGCATTTTATATGGGCGGATCAAATTTGGGTAGTAAAAGACAAATGCGCATGTGGTTTATGAAAGTTGAGTTCTTCACACCCTGGAACAGCTGTACTGAGGCCCTCATGCATCAGCATTTAAGAAGAAAAAAACTAGCACTTTATCCTGTCTGTTTATTTTCCTGTCTGGGGTGGGGGGTGGGGGGGCACCTCTCCAAGCCTCAGGAGAGCTCACCAAACTGGACAGACGGTCCACAACCTCTAAACCTACAAGAAAACCACCATAAATTCTGCTTTAGTCCCTTTACTGAATTTGAAGGACTTATTTGTCAGTGAGGTGTGATTATCCAGTGGTGTCGGCTGGAGCTGAGCCCTAGCTGCGGTGGGTGGAATGACGGTATGCCACGGTGATCTGAAAATCAAGCGTGTGGGGAGATAAACTCGGTCTGCTCTGAAGTGGTCTTTGCCACTAGTGCATGAAAACAGACAAAGACATTCGCCCTGTCACAGAAAGCTCTGGGACAATCCTGACAAAAAAATAACAGTAATAAGTAGTGTCAGACCCCGAGAGAAGACTGTTCACGGGCAAAATTGCCACCAACTCAGGCCTCTTAGTGTCTCGGGTGTTCATTTTGTTATGTGTCACAATCCCAGTGCTTTCAAGTGACTCCTTTGTCCTTCTGAAGTATGTGTTACATGTTTTTTTATTTTTCTCAGAAGAGAGACAGGGAGTCATGTGACTTCTGTTCCATCTGCAGAATTGTTACCCTGGAAACTCACCTAAATCTCTAAAATGATGCTTTTAATGCTCCATTTCATCTTCAGGGATACACTGCATAAACTGTAAGCAGTATTATGTTAGTAGTAAGATGTCCTGCTGGTTATTTCGAGCTAATTTTGTTTTCGACCCACACTTGCTGCATCCAGAAATCGCACCTTTTCCATTTGGCACGCAAACACGTTGTGCAGCAGTTTTCTCATAAATTCCCAGTGCTGATTAGAGCGGGTTAGGGATGAGTCTCACAGCTCACTTTCCTTGTCCTGATGTTCAAAATCTGCTTGTCGCAGCACGTTCACATTCCCTCTTCATAGTGTGAGGTACATGTTCTTTGGGACCCCCTCCTTCTGAAAACCGACAGGGACACCCGCTGTGCCCTCTCATTGTGATAACTGCTTATACATTTCACAGGCTTGCTGTCAGATCATGAACTGAGATTTACTGGGTATTTTCAGAAACAAGTTACCGCAATAACAGAAGTAATAGGTCAGCTAATACAACAAGACATAGAATAAATGCAGGTCATCAACAACGTTTTTGCAAATTAATAACGCGTCTGACTAATACAGACAGATAACATTTTTTGACCCACTTCCGTACACGCAAGCCGTGCTTGGGATTATAGCACAAAGAGATTTTCATAAATTGCCCACATTATTTTCCCGAGTACAGACATGATCATAAAACTCTATCAGCCCCAGATATTATCAGAACTTCACCAAAGGAGCGTGATCACGCTCAGGTTTCAACTGGGGAAGCTGTGGATGAGATGGGAATGCTTCTGTTACCGTATCTACTGCCCCAGTTTCAGGTTACTGGCCCAAAACTCTCTCTGCTTTGATTTGCGACTCGCTAAATACAAAAAAGACACTCCACGGCTTTTTATAAAAAGAAGAAAAACAGCCATGCTGCGGGATCGATGTTATTCGTCGCCAGTCTGATTCTGCATCGTGTGTTTAACCCACAAACGCCCCCAGCATCATAGCCATGTTCGCTGTTCCCTGTAGAATGATGCATTTCAGATATGCTAGAAGTATAGACCACAACACAACCACGTAAACAGAAAACGGGGAGCCGTGCAAAAAAAAAAGCAAAATTCCAAAAGGGAGGAATGAAAATTCAATGAAGGGAATTGAAATTGTAGGTTCTTGGCAGTGGTGAGTTACTACTTGTGGCTGGGTGGGAATGGAAATGCTGAATTGGATAGACTGGTTCAACACCACTAGTCAGCCTTTCCGGATTGTTCTTTCCCCCTGACCCCAGAGCGAACCCCGACTTCCCGGGCCGAGAGCACGGCAGACGGGCTGCCGCCTGTGACCAGCCTGCGTCTGGCCCTTCCTGGGCGCTTGGGAGCCCCTCCCCTGCAGCCCCCGACCCCTCAGGAGTGCCAGCGCTGACCAGCCCGGCACCCCCGCTTCCTTTTCGGGAAAATACAGGGCGACCTGAGATCCCTGCCGATAAGCGGCACCAGGGGGGCGCGGCCCCTGCCGCAGCGAGACGGGCCGGTCGCATGCGGGGCTGCTGGCAGCCACATTCTCGCAGTTTTTAACCTTCTCGCCGGATGAGCGTGACAGAGATGGGGGGGACTGGCGGGGGGGGCACCATCTGCTGCAGGATGACAGAGCGCTGCTGATGGGGGCATTGTGCGCGGCAGATGCACGCCTGGGTCCTGGCGCCGGGAGAGGGAGGTGTTTTTGGGAGACGCTCCCCTAAAGCCTCCCCCGCTTCTCCCTCATGCTCCTTTGTGGTCGTTCCGTCCTGTTCCGATCCGCAGCTCACGGCCTGCCAGCCAGGGGCCCAGCCAATGGCGCCGTGGCCCCTCCCTCGTGCCGCTGTCTCCATGGCGATGCGCCGGCGACGAGTCTTTCAGAGCGAGGGGCAATATCTTCCTCGTCTCCTCGCTGCGAGGGCCTCAGCCTCAGCTGGAATTTCAAGGCGCAGTTAGCAATTAGCTGTGGATCTTGTGTGCGACTCCATGGCAGCCAAATGCAGGCGCTCGTGTTCCCTTCCACTGAATTCTCCAGGAAAAAAATGCCAAATGCTCATATGTTTGCAATGTGCTCCGTGTAAAAGGAAAAAAGATACTAAAATTCCCGTCCGTGTCCAACAGATTATGAACAGCTCTTTTCCACATCACTGAGTTTGCAGCCACATGGAACAGGTAGCAAAATTACAAGGTTGAAGCCCCTCCCCGAAATGTGACCCTCTCCCCCCTGATGGGGGGGGGGCACCCTAGCCAGACACTCCATGAAATGTGTTTCTTGCTACAGGCCTGCCTGTTTGTCCTTCAGTGCTTGGCTGTAAGCTGGCAGCACAGACAGCAGGTCTTACTACACAATGTTTCTTTGCCACTGTCTTTCCAGAGGCTACATATGTTAGACAGAGTCCTGCCGTCCCACTGCTTTCTTTTGTAAAGTTCAGAAGATATCATTTCTGTTTGAGTTATACTCCCAAAGCTCAATATGAGAGGCTCTGTAGAGAAAGCATCAGGTCATGTGTGGCCCATGCTGTTCTTCTACTATGACCCTGACAGCTGCAGCAAAGGAACAGGACAACGCCCCCTAGTGACTTTGATCCAAATTTGCACATTGGTGCCGTTAACTGAAATGGAGGGGAAGTTGGTAGGCTGTCTGTGACCCCTACTGGGATTTCGGTCAGGATGCTGGTGCTTCGGATTAAGCCTCATGCCTTTTTTCTTTATGAACTAACTAGTGTTCTGTGAGCTGTTTGATTCTGACTGAGCTGCAGCAGGTTCCATTTTATGGAGACGCTGCACCTCTGAAATGAAATCCCGCTTTATTTGCTATTTGCAGAAGCAGGAGTGCAGGTACATTAGAATGCCTTGCTCAAGGGCCCAATGGTGATGTGACTGTTCTGCCGAACACCCGACGTCTCTTAGCTGGTGTCTGAAGGAGTTGGCGGGATCCGTCTGCCGAGAGCTAATCGCTTCATTTATGACCCATGAGGGAGCAGCCAAGAATGCAAGAATGGCTTCAGCTTTGGGAGGATCACACCCATTTTCTTTGGGGGTGGGGGAGCGGGCGGTGAAAACATTTTTAATTATCGAGATGCAGAATGAGTGAACGAGAGTGGGAGCACGACTGAAAGGGAAAAGCATGAAGTCTTTGGATAACAAGAGTCTATCTCAAAATAGGAAGCTGACCCAGACTTTAGGAAACAGCTCTGAAAGTGAGATAAGGGCAAGTAAACAAGCCCACAAAAAGATCATTTTGATACAAAAGCCTTCCTGGTACATAAAATTCCAGTAAAAAAAGAACTACTTAGACTAATACATTCAGTGAACTTCTTTGAATCAATAAAGTGTGTTTTTTTGTTTGAGTTGGTTCAGATGTTTCATAATCATCCTTGCTGTCCATAGACACACCACCTTCCCCCAGAGCTGTCTGTGGAAGTGAATGCTGATGAGACCAAACGGCAGAGCGCATCAAGGCAGACATACACCTACACCACGCTATCGACTCTGTTCCACTGGTTCTGCTTATTTCAACATTTGGATGGTGTGTTATTTATTTTATTGTTGCAGCAGTAACCCTGTTTGCCTCTTGTCTTTGGGAGAGAAATAGCAAGGTGCTATTTTTATGCTTCACAATGCAACGGAAATTGTGAATCGCAATTCAATGTCAGAATGAGCTAATCAAGAGGATGATTGTGCCTGTGTCAAACATGAGCACAACTAGGTGTGGGCAGATGAAAGATGAGTGAAAAATGAAATGATGGATAAATAACAGATAAAAAACAGGTGTTAGCTAAAAGGGCTTGTGAACAACAGGTTGAAAACCTTTGTTATGTTTGGTTGCTCCAGCCTTGTGATACCTTCAACATGCAGGTTATGATGTTTAAAATATATTTCCTGTAAAACTCTCTCTTGTTTCCTGTCTGTGACGACCCAAGGGGGTGATTCCTGGAGCCCCAAGTTGAGGATGATGTGCCAGTGTCCAGCCCAGCAACCTGAATTGGGGGCAGAAAACCTTTTCTGAAGTTAAAAGGAGAGGACTGTCAATATGCGGCTGTTTTCGGATGCAGTGACACCTTGACACAAGACCTCATCCAAGGAATTGTGTTTACAGGAGATTGAGTGGGTCCATCGTTTCAGTAGCCAGCACTCCATTATATTCCTGAAAAAAACAGCGAGGTGCCCATGTGGCCTTTGATGGGAAATGACACCAAATTTTTTCTTATTCCATCTATGAATAATTCACATATGACAGACCGCAGTCTTTGACCTATTTTCTCATTTCCACGCACAGCGACAATTTGATTAATAAATTATAAATGGAATTACATCTGTGAACTTTCCCAGTGTGTTGCGGCTCCTCAAATGGGTGGCATTGCTTATCTATGGATATAGAGACTGAAAAGACAATGAAAACTGCTTGACCCTGGAAGTTATCTCATGAACCCATCCTCCCCTCAGCTGTCTCCTTTCTCTTATGTGCAGCTCAGTGATTTAGGCCACCATGCCTGTGATTGAAGGCTCGTTGGTTCAAATCTCAGGGTTTCACCATTGGGCACCTGAGCAAAGGGCTTACTTCAGGAACCTGCATGTACTTCTGACCCTGCTTTCTTAAAAAAATATATGTTTCTTTGGACAGAAAGCAGCTGTTAAATAAATAACATGTAAATGTTTTCGTCAGTGGGATGGAATGTCATCTACGAGATGTACTGTGAACAGTCCTCATGGAAAAGATGGAGAAGAAGATGCAAAAGAGAGACACAATAAGGTACATTTGTGACCTTGGGCTATGAGGTAACTGGCTTGTCGTAAGAGCCACGGGAAAAAAAAAACACACTCCACTCTCTCCCCCTGACTGTACCCTAGTCACATCCGTTACATTGGGAGCTTGCGCTGATGTAACATCTTTTGTTTAATGTAATAGCGGACTCAATACAGACCGGCCCTTATGTGCGCCATTAGAGCTGACCTGATTTCCAAATCCAGGTAGGCCTGTGCCTGCTTGTGCCAGCATTTATCACGGCTCAGTGAATGTCAAGTTGACACATTGCTGGCCTGCATGCAATTTAGACCAAAGTGTAATCCTCTGAAGGTGTTGCACAAGGAAATGCTACCAACAGCCCCCCTCCCAACCAAGACTAGATTGGTCAAAATCATCCCAGAAGGTGCTGGTGAGCCTGCCAATGTGTCCAAGCCCCTGGGTCTCCAACTATAAACACCTTCTTCAGGCTCCTGGGGTTGCTACCATCTCAGTGAATAGGGTGGAATTTGGCTAACGTCCTGACCATAATGCATTAAGTCTTCCTAACCAGCTCAAATCAAAAGGAAGGGGAAAAAAACACAGAGTGCAAATTATGTCCGTGTGGCGTGCTGCTCCCAAGGCCATCAGTGAACTGTGGGTTCAGGTGGTCCACTTAACGCAGCAAGCCAAGCTTGTCAGTCGAGATCCTAATTCATCTCCTCCAAAGACCTTCCTCAAATAGAGGTTAGAGGGGGTCAATTGGTGCCTAGGCTCTGGTGTCGAATGAGCGGCGCCAGGCGGTCACAGACGCGGTCCCGCTAACCAGCCTTTGAAATCAAACACCCTGTGGCCGCAGACTAGTGGGAGTCAGTACTGTAAGTGCAACCTCTAACAGCCACACGCTGCAGCCTTCGTAGAGAGTGCCGGAAATATCGGGTGGTCGGAGGGCTGTCCACCGATGGAATGGGGAGGAACGGGAGTCACAAAAGAATGGGGCATCAGATCAGGGTGGCAGCCTATTTGGGCAAAACACTCGGATCAGAATTAACACGGAACACCTAGGTAAAAGTTCAGATTACTAGAATATGCAGAAAACAGTGTGGAGTTTGGTATGAATTTAAAATGTCTGTTGTCACAAAAATACACTTTTGCAAGCTCATCCTGTATCTTGCACTGGTAATGTTTTGGCTACAAACCCCTTTCCTTAAGTACGATGGCACCTTTGCTGTCTATCAAAGGATCATGAGCACAACACTGTACATTGTGGCAGGGCACCAAAACAAGGTCCCGGGAATGTGGCTGACTGTTTAAGATTGAAACAGGATGCTTGCGGCAGCGTGAAAGCCAGGTGTGAGGAACGACACCCTCCTTGCCAGCTTTGGCACTCTAGGCATGCAATTAGATGCTAAGTGAATATTTGGGTTACACAAACTGCGTCAACCTACGTCTTAATTGTAATAGTACCTGAATGGAACCAGTGTGAATTCACTCACCCAAACACTTTTTGCACTGTGGAAACGGGTATTGTGGGTTTACAAAAGTTCCCTACAGCACAGAATATAAGATGCCCATCACTTACCTCTGTTTAGTTTACACCAGGACTCTTCAGCCAATCAGTCCTTTAATTAGTAATCTAATTAGGGGGTTGGAACGAAAACCTGCATACACACCGGCCCTTTGCGGATAAGATTTGCCACCCCTAGTTTACACCGAAATACATTTTTATTTTAACATGTTCCTAAGGATGTTTTTCACGTCTTTAGGGCTACATCACGTCAGTAAACATATCATTCAATTGCACTGGGTGATACGTGATAGTTGTGTGCATGAATAATACACATATTATTTTCAAGAAGCTAAGAAAAAATTATATTAGTTATTATTCTCAAAGTATATAGGAGTAGTTCGTTTTACAGGTAATTTCAGATTAAAACAGTTAATCCTAATCTTAGTTAGAAAAATCACGTGACACCTAGTGAGCTGTGCAGTCAATAGTACGCGATCTTTTTGTGAAAATTACGTCTTGCTTTGGCAGGTTGAAAATTACCTCGTCAATTCAATTAAACCCCATTTTAGTGGGCTGTAGTGAAACCTACTGTTTAGCAATGTACCGGCCACGACTGTCATCGAGTATCCCTGTATGTGTTGCTTCTGTCACGGGTAAGTAATTTATTCACGATGGTGACAAAAACGACATACTTATAATTTTGTGTAAAACACAACTCAAAACTGTTGTGCTGAGGGAATGGAGGCAGGATGTTTTCACTACGACATGGGGAACTTCATTGTTATAATGTTATACAGTGATATCTTTGCTGGTAATTAAACTGGCCACACATGGGGAAATGAGATCTGGAGACATGTGCTTTTTAGAACCATAAAAAGCGGGATACATCGAGCAATAAAGCGGATATACTGCCGTACATCGGCCTGTGTAGCTGTGCTGCTCAGCTTTCACTTCCCAGGGCGGCGGAGGCATCCTATATTAAATGATCCATTACCTGTAATATAGTGCCCTGTAAATGTGAACAAAATTATTATTGTTATTGTTATGTCCACCAGTTCGGGGGCTTTGTGTGAGACACAAGAGTCGACGGTCGAGTTTTAATCTCAACAGAAGCACGACTTAAAACTATTATTGCACAGGAACATGCTTTTTTTCAGGGGAAATTGATTGGTAAGTATCTGGGGAAATTTTAAAAGAAACCCATCATACACTTCTACCATCTCCGGTATGTAAGCTATTTGAGGGTGCTTTGGCAAGTTCCCGGAGTACCTTCTATATTAAGAAAACGAAATCCATATTTACGTCCTGCTTTGCCTTCATTACGTGTAAATTCACAGAACAGGCGCCTTGGAAAAAAACCCATACGCCACACACAAGGTCTTCCCGTACGTCCCTCGCCGGTCATTCCATTCAAAAGTCCGTCCACCAAGCCCCAAACATCTTTCATTTTAATTTAAATGCCTCACAGTGGCCCTGCCCCGCGACTCCACATCCCCTTTCACACTCTCCTTTTCAACAAAGTCCTCTCTCCTTAAAACTCCTCTCAGGTGTCCATCATCCACCCCAATCAAGCCTCCGCTATTTCTCTCAACCGCTAAACACCCACCTGATCCCAATCCCGTGTCACCACAGTACTATACGGTATTACTTTAAGCGAGACACGATAAAAATGTAATTTCTGTGATCAGCTTGTTTATGTTTCTTTGTGACGAAACACACTTTTAGCGCTAATAAAATCAATTTGCTATCGCTTCGTCTATTACACCCAGATTTTTTTTTTGTGAGACGTTAATGAGGCTTCGGGGGCCGGAAAAGCGCGCCAAAACGTCGCCTTGTCATGCGGTATTACGCGAGAGTTCCTAATCTAGCACGAATGGAGAAACTGAACACTGTATATGTTTTAAGTTTTAAACATTTGGTTCTGCTCTTATGTAAATGCGGGCAGTGACGTAAGAATGGTATCGATAATAATACAGCTGCGTGTACTTATGTACAGGGGTGTAACTAGAATTTTTTTGCCTCATCATGGCAAGATTTCACAATGCCCTCCCCAACCCATCCTAAACTAACCTTCTTAGATTATATTATTTTAAAGTTTTACATATTGCAAGGCCCAATTAAATTGTTGTGCCGAACCCCCTGAATCTGCTAGGGCAGACTCTAGTCCTGGAGGGTCGGAGCCCTGCACATTTTTAGGTGTCCCCTCATTTAAAACACCTGATTCCTTGTGCTAATCATTACACAGCTCTTAAGCCAAATAATTTGTGGTGGAACAGGGAAAGAGCTAGGCTACGTAGGGCTCTGCCCCCCCAGGAATGGAGTTTGACACCCCTGTGTATAGGATATCCATGCTCTTAATGTGGCACTTCTTCCGTAAGTGTTATAAGAAGACCAGGTCTAATAATAGGATAAGACCATGGTCAATAATAATTAGACTGTGTGATATGAAGGGAAAGAGATGCTGCAATTAAGGACAGGAATGAAAATACCTTTAAGTTGCTTAATTTGAATTTCTGTGGAAAAGCTGTATGCATAGTAAAATGATAGTGGTTTGAGGAAGGTGGGTACTGTACAAAAGAGATCAATTTCTGTCCTGGAGTATGCAGTCTTTAGTGCTTAACAGGAAGCTCTGATAATCATCAATCCCCCTAACATCTGCCCCCATATCTTCCCAGGAGGCACCTGTTCCCATAAATAAGGACAATTTTTTAATATATACCTTATGTTACCAACTCGTATACAGACAAAAGAATGTAATATAATTCATTTTTTGATCAATGGTGTTTCACATTTCCTGTCGTTAAAACATTGAGTCTTGCTTGTCCTTTTAGGAAGGCCATGTCACGTAAATATTTCTCATGCTTGGTCTAATAGGTAGAAGTTATTGTACATTATGATGCATTGTTATTCTAAGTTTGGAAGGAGGCGTGCACCCTTGGTGACCTGCATGCCAACCCTATGCCCAAACCAAATCTTTGCGGTATAAAACAGTCAAATGATATGATCAGACAATTGTTTTTTGTGCTCTTATCTGAAGTATTGCGCCATGAAATGCTAGGGGGCATAAGCGGTGTTAAATGCTTTCTTGTTATAGTGAACTCTTGGCCAACTGGAAATACCTATGCAATTAGTTTTGTGATGTGAGACAAGGATGCACTGTGTTTAAAGGCTGTGGCCAGAAAGGCTAATGAGAGCCTTCCGGATTGTGAGCTGTGTGGGTAAGATTTGAAGGACGAGGGGCAAGACTGTAAGTTTATATAGCTGGAGTGAGTTATCTCAGTAGTGCTGCTGAACTCTTTGTATGAGTAAGGAGATCCGGAGCAAGCTCAAAACAGTGCCACTGCTCCTTTGGAGTGAGCTGTAGTATTTTGGACGTCTTATTAGGATGCCACGTGGGTTGGCTGTTCTGGGCACTTCTGGCTGGGCAAAGTCCCAGGGGCAGACCCAGGACACTCTTGAGGGATACTCTTGGGAATATCTGGGGTTCCCTCAGAAGGAGGTAGAGTACTGGTTGGCAACACTTTGACTGCAAGCTACTACTTGCCCGCACGGAGCAAATGAGTAGCTAGTGTGACACTCATGGATCGGATTAATTTAACTGTTGCCTCCGCCATAAAGCAGGGGTGTGCCTCCCCCTCCACTTTAATTTCTGTATAGATGTACCTCTCACTGTAAAAAAAAAAAACAAAAAAAAACGTTATAGACCCCGTGAGCATGGACTTGGAACAAGATGTTAGAGCTGACAATGACACTCGACAAGAAAAAAGGTATAAACACAGGTGGATAGATAAATTTATTTGTTTTTCTAAGTGTCTTTCTTTGAAATAGATTGTCAAGTTTTGACTTCAGCTCTCTGTACACAGAGTTGTCCGGGTGAGCTCCTAATGCTATTTGTATGTTTTTTTTTAATATATGTATCCATCCATTTGTCATTCTGGGTTGTGGGGGGATCTATAGCCTATCCCAGACATAAGACAGTGGGACCAACCCATTGCAGGGCACACTCACACCATGGGGCAACTTAGTGACCCCAATGAGTTACCAAAACTGGAGTACTCCACAACGACATGAGGAGAACATGTAAACTCCACACACAGGTGACCACACACTGTGGGCTCAAACCCAGGTCCCAGAGGCTGGGGCAACAGTTCTCACCACTGCACCACCATGCCACCCCTGAATATGCAGTATGTATTTTTTGGAAATATTTTTTAGTCTTCATTCAAAATGTAATAAATGTAAAACATCCTGAATAAAGAATCCTACTATTTCTTAAATAATCTACTTACTCACTCTTGTATATCCTGACAGTTACATGCACCTGGTGAAATACAGGCAAGTGTGTCTGGGATTATCATGAAGAAGGAGGAACTAAGATGAACTAAGACTGTGGACAAAATCCCCCATGAAGACACCCTGAAGGTTTACATATACAGTGGCACCTCGGTTCTCAAACTCGAATTTCTTGAAAGTCGAACAAACCAGTTTGACCTAGTACTCGATCTGAATATCATAAGTCGAACTGTGAACGCTGATCTGATATAAATTGTACGCGTCAGGAAATGAGTCATACTACAATGCGATTCTTACTTGAATGCCTTCCTCACAGACTGGACGATTAACTAAAAGCAGCGCAACATTACAGTAACTAATATTTAATAAACCACTAATTTACGTGTACTTTTAGAGCATTTATGTAATTTATTTAGATGTTATTTTACCTGGTAAATTAACTGGAAACCAATTCTCACTGCTTTACGTGATATTTGGGAGAAATAAGTGATTATACTCATCGGAATTGCCTGGGATACAAACGTCATGCGTTTAAATAAACTCTTCAGCCAATAAGGGCAAAGGTGTGTTGTGATGGAGGAGGTTCCAGTTTGTGCAGCCGGGTGAGAGGTCGCAATGCATCTAACCGTAATGCATTGTGTCAGGATCAGAATGCGTT
>JABFDZ020000001.1:51576909-51594676 GCA_019775955.2 Pollimyrus isidori
CCCCCCCCCGCCCCGCCCGCCCCCGCCCGCGCGGGGGCGCCGCCGCCCCCCCCCCCCCCGAGCCCTTGATCCTTGAGTCAGAGTTTAATTTGCTAAAAGGCGGATCAGTGGTGTCCATAAATCTTAAGGAGGACACCAAAGGTGATCTGTCCTTCTTCTATGAAGGGTGTGTGTGGGTGTTTCAACGTGTGCATGATATAAGCTTATGATCCTGACAGGGAGTGAGGGAGAGCGAGAGCCCAGTCCAGTGTATAGGTGTGGGACCTTGACCACAGCACCAGCAGAAGCCCACGTGGCGCTCTAGGTGAGCTTAACCACCCCTCATCCACCCCAGAGGCAAACCAGTGGTTTGCCAACCCAGCGCCCCCTCAGGAGATGGCAACTTAGGTGGGCACCTATAGAGAAGACTGGCCATGTTCAACTAGGGTCTTTAAAAACACCCCGGGTATCACTCTTAATTACCTCTTTTCCACCAATATGGAGCATGTGTTGGGCTGATTCTGGCTTGGTGCCTTTTAAGAACCATTCTGCTTGTTCACCGGTTTCAAAAAAGAACGGAGCAGAAATGTTACATAGGCAGAAGTGAAGTAAAGGTTAATCTGTATTTCATTTTCTTGATTTATTTTGCCTAAACGTTGGGCCCTGTCTCTATTGCATGTATCCATTTTTGGCTCCGTAGACATTGCTCACAAACATTTTACCTGTTTGTTAGCTGTTTTACCACTGTCCTTTCAAGGATTGCGGAATAAAGTTCTGGTAAAATCTTAACTTTACACTGCGCCTCATGATCTCTTCGCCACAATATTGTTGTATATTCATACTTTATTATTAAATTTGGCAAGCGGATCGATGTGTCGTTTTTCACAGAATAAAAAACACGATGTAACGTTGCATCATTTATGTGAATTATACAAATGTCTTAGTGAGAGTTAATATTTTGACTATTTTACGACATTTTGTCCCCGTAAAGGCTCCCCTGGTGCGTGTTAGTTTACTTTCTCTTGCTGTTTTGCCGCCGTGATTTAAGTATCGTGCAGTAATGCTAAAACTGAACTTTGCTGTAGGTCTCATGATTTTTTCATGCTCAAACGCCATAATATTTTATTTATTCGACGTGTGACATTTATATTGTATTGTTAAATCTGGACAGCAGATGGATAATTCGTTTTTCTTAGAATAAAAACGATGCAGCATTATTCCGCGTATAAACTGGTAAGTTGTTTCATTGCCAGCACCGGCAGTATCAGTAATGAATTGAATTTTCCGGGCGTTTGGTTTAGACGCGACGATACTGTGCCACGTTCTGAGCTTTTCTGTGGTGCAGTGCTGGAGTCGTTTTTTTCTGGATTTCTCTCAATTTATTTGCGGTGGAAACACGTGGAACCTGTGCCGGATTGAGAAAAGTCCGGCACCGCGTTGGTGAAAACGAGGTTTCTGTGCAAGGAAACCGCTGTTAACATCTTGAAGCCACACGTTAGTCGAGCTTCAGAAACAAAACCGACAATGTGCTGAACATATGGGAATACCGACGGGCTGCTCTGCGTGTTAAAACCATCCACAAATGTCACAAGCAAACGCAGT
This sequence comes from Pollimyrus isidori, assembly GCA_019775955.2. Lineage (NCBI taxonomy): Eukaryota > Metazoa > Chordata > Actinopteri > Osteoglossiformes > Mormyridae > Pollimyrus > Pollimyrus isidori. Next base: position 51,578,491 of record JABFDZ020000001.1, read on the forward strand.
TGCTTACCTTGTCTATTTGAGGCTCTTTTAAAAAGAAAAACAGACTGCAAACGAAGCTTGTTTGGTTGGCAGGTGGAAAGGCGTCCAAACATTTCCACACACTCCTGTAAAAGATATCGGGATTAAATCTGTCACCAATTAAAAATGATGTAACCAATTAAAATATCTCCATATTCCTTTTGCACGATTAATTTATGAAGTCTTTCCCTGTATGGAATTCTCAAATTCTTAAATATTTACTTTTGTGGTGGTAATGCAAAGAACAAAGATTACATTAATGAGAAAAAAAAGAAAAGATTTTGTGGTGGTATGTTACCCAGCGGTTTGTCGAAACACACGAGGAGCTGCAGAGCTGAAGCTGTAAAAATGTTTTATTTTAGAAGGAGAAACTATTCATTGAAAAATTAAGCTGGTGCTAAATGTTTGTGTGTTAAATGTCCGTCTGGAGAATCAGCTCGTTTATATACGTGTATTTTAATCAGAGGCTTTCTGGAAGCGTGCCGTGTATCTCTCAGCATTATATTAATCAGAACTGATATTCTCAATTTTTACTTCTGAGGTCTATCGCTAAGCTCATTGTTAAGGCCTTCATTACACACACGGTTATTTCTGAAAAATGAGTGATCTGTGTGGGAAACGGAGAAGGGTGCTGATTTGACCCCTTAATGCTGATTTAACCATTAGGGTCCCCTTTCCTGCCTGGAAGGACCCACACGGCAAACTTCCAGGGGATGAGCACTCTGCCTATGAAGCCGCTTTTCCAAGCTGTAATTAAAAGCAACTAATTATTTATCTGTGACTGTACTATGAAAAGACAGAGAGAAACAAAAAGCTTTCTGGTGGGGGCCCACGGCTAATATAACTCGGCAGACTTTATTCAGCAGCTTTAAAAGGCTCCTGTTCTGTTTTCATATCTCTGTCACCAGCCCCGACCCAGCGTCCCTGCACGGGCTCCGCTCGCGCTCTGCTCCGCGCTGCTCGCGCTCTGCTCGCGCCTGTGCCGCCCATCCTTCGCTTTCCACTTCCAGCATATGTAAGCCCGCAGTCGCCACCAGGGGTCCATGAGCACCTTCCTGTACCAAAGACCGCTGACCCAATTTAACGGGAGCCAACATCGGACCCACCTCGTTACTTATTCTTTCTGAAAAAAAGTTGAAATGAAAGCAGACCACAAGAATCAAGATCTTCTCTGCTCTTCTCTGTATTTACTACATTTGCTTAAGATTATCTACAATATTTCAGTTTTATGTGCATATTTCGGGACACAAAACCACTGATGCTTGACAAGATCCATAATTTTTATGTATTACCATACATTTTGTAACATCCCCCCAAAAATGTGAATGAACAGGAAAGTCTGATTTTATTTTACTCCCCCATGGATCCATCAGCACGAAACACCTTTGCGGTGGGGACTCCAGGCTTCAGTCGGTGTCATGTTAACACATCAGCCCACTTTTGCAGCAGTTGCTTAGCTGGCTTTTGCCACATGTATCAGATGGGCCACGAGTTTAGCCTGTCGGCTGGAGCACCTTCCTACTGGCCCTAAAATCCACACTAACTGGATTATCATGTTGTTTTGAAAGTCAGCTGGTCTACTTCTGTCTGATAAAGCTGTGTGCGCTTTCTTACTTTGTTATAGAGGAAGAGGCCTTGAGGTGGGCTGCAGCCTAAGGATGACAGATCGCCACGGATGCTTGCGATCACACCATGTCCCTGTATGCTGGAAAGGCCAGTTTACCGTGCTGCTGGGGCTCACAGCATCTCTAGGGCATTTCCGTAAAACCGTGTTAAATGTTATACGAATAACTAACTTAAAATTTGGAATTCATTTCTATTTTTTATTATCATTATTATTATATGGTACAGTAATGTTAACGTTACATTTTCATTACTATATCTTTAAATTATACAAAAATATATACTCAGAAAAAAATAACCTGAGAAAGAATTCTAATTTCATTGCTCTGATGAGCTGCTGTCTGGCTGTGGAGCTTGTAGCTGGAGATGGACGCATCTTGGTGATCCCCGTCCAAGACGGCGTGGAACGTTCTGCTTAAACAGGCTGCCTGCTGCATGCCTGTTACACGGATGGAGGGGCAAACACTATATCTGTCAGGCACCCTGACATCTCAAGGAGACGAGATCAAGGGGCGCCTTTCAGCCTGGGGCGAGAGCATGAGATGTAGCAGTGAGGATGGGGGAGCGACATGGGTTAAAAGGAGCTGAGGGGAACGCACGGGGGTCCAGGGCCGCTCCTGCTCTGACACGGCACATCCGGACGGAGGTGAGCTCAGTGCAGGCAGGGTGTGTGAGGGTCTCTGCTAAAACAGTGTTAAAACTAGGGCTGCCACTAACAATGCATTAAACTATTGACACTCTTACCGATTGGTTGATTAACTGAAATAATTTCCTCCAGATAATCAACATGACCATTTAATTTAAGTTAATTTCATTTTGACTGTATTTCATTGCAACAAACTGTATGTCATTGCAAGGCTTCAGCTAATAACAGCTTTTGGACACTAAACTCACACTATTTCCGCCCACAGTTGGATAAGCAGATAGTATGCCTAAAATAGTATTGTGATGACGTTGGTAATCTGTATTTATTCAGTATATTCTTATATGTATTAAATTTGGTTAGAGGACCATGCCATATACTACTGTTTTGGTAAATCATGGAAGTGATAAGCACTGAAGTAGTGATGAAGAAATGGAGCTCAGCAGCGATAACTACTTTTAAAAGAGTTGGTTAAATGGTAGTTATACAAGGTAAAAGATGTTGGCAGTGTGGCGATAAAACTGGTAAGTTGTTTCATTGCCAGCACCGGCAGTATCAGTAATGAACTGAATTTTTCCATAACTTTTTTTATTTTGTCAATGTAGTTTTCATCTTCATTTAATGAATTATTGTCTGTTATTTAGTGTCCATTTTGTTTCAGTTTTAGCTTACAATAACAACAGTAACCCCAACAAGCCCAACGCACACAAACACACACACTGGCACCGTCAGCGTACAGTAAGCTCGGACATTTTCACAAACACTAATTCAGTGGGAATTCTAAGGTAGCAGGCAGACAACTTTATGGCTGCGTGTGTTTAGCAACTTGAAGGACAAAATATATTTAGAAGCCTTTTCTGGTGGCCCATCATCCAGAACTCTGCCTGTGCCTCTCCTCTTCAGGTGCTTGTGCATAGTGCTACTGCCGTGGTTCACCATTGTGGCTTTGCACAGTGTAAAGCCACCTTTTGTTTTTTTGTTTTCACTTGAAACCACCATAATTACCTAGTGACATTAAAAGAAAAACATAAGAACAAAGAGGGGGCCATTCGGCCCATAGAGCTCATTTGGGGAAAACATTTGATATAATGAATTGAAGCGTTTTAGATATCACAAAGGTAATTATATTAAAATAGTTTTTCAAAGTGATCCGTCAATTTAAAAAAATCAATGTCACCCCATTGTCAATGTCAACATCATCTTTTGCGTCGACTAATGGCGACAGCTTTAGTTCAAACCTGGACAGCAGCTCAGACATCGCGGAGACCGTGTGTTGCCATACGGCACCACCTTTCTGTCCGGGAAAATACCAAACGGAGAAGTCAGCAAACCCAAAGCCTCACAGTCCGTATGTCCACACTGACAGAGCCGCATTCCACACGGCTTGCAGCGGTTGCTGTCGGTGCTGGCATATGGCCGCTAATGATCCTCGACTGGACACCACTGTGATGGCACTTCCCAAAGGGCTTCTGCTCATCTGCCAGAGACTGGGCCAGGGGCTTTCACGCATCATCTTGGCCCCTTGGAACCTGGGAGGTGCTTCTGGTGTCGGTTTCACTTTCAGTGATCGTTCTGCTGCTTCCCATGGAAAGAGTGCCGCCCCTGTTTGTGTAAAATTTAGTAACTTCATTTTTCTATCAGCAACAAACTCCACATATTTTTTTGTATATTCACAGATCACTTCATTTTTTTCTTTTTTTTTTTGCTAAGAAGATGCGGCCATATTGATTTCATGTCTGTATCACATCTAACTTATCTGATCAGTGACCCTAAACCTCCTCGTTTTGACAGAATTGGGGCCGCGGAGCATTTCCTGTGAGGCCTTGTCATTTCGCATGATTAAGTCATGGGCTTCTGTGTCCAGCGGCGAGGCTTATCTCACAAACATGATTAATGATTTGAGGATAATTATTAATTAACAGTTTTCACACGGCCAGGAGGGATGCCAGAGGAAAAACATGCGTATTGTAACCACTAATTCTGGGTCAATAAAAGCTTCTAATTTTACTCCCCCTTCAGTCTAGTTCCCGTCGTGGTTTTCGCTTGCAGGTGAGACCCCTTCCACTGCGGTCACGTGACTCAGTCAGGTTCCTTAGACCAGGCCTGGTCACATGAACCAGTCTGATTCCTTAAACAAGGTCTGAGTACAAATTATAGAGGACAAATGCTCTCCTTTGTTTTCTGATGGTCTCTGCTGTAAGATCACATGAGATCCCTCTGATCTTCTAGGAGGACATCATCAGTGACCAGTTACCGTCCTGTTGCTGGTCCGGTCCGCCAGTTTGAGATACTTAGGAAGGACCATTCAAGTGCATGTTTCTCGGACTGTATGAGAATATAATACCTTGATTGATTCTCACCTCGCCTGAAAGGATAATCTTCTATTAGAAGAGTTAAGAAGCACGGCAAAATGTCCTATGTTGGGCCTGAAATGGAGGGGGGAGGTTTCAGCGCCTGGGGGGAGAGAGCCTGGGCGGGGGGACGCTCCTTTGAGTCCTGCTGGGAGCAGGGATGAAGGTTTGTCTCAGCTGCGCTCAAATTATGCAACAGACCGTTGAAATGATCTTCACAGGCTCACCAAAGTACAGGGAAACGGGTGATTCTGTGTAGGTTTAACGGATTTGAAGACGCGTATTGGTTTTTAAACCCAGACTAGCAGGCTTTTAAGGTACACTAAACTAACATTGGAAGGGTTAATGTTTAATGGAGCCATTTACTTTTCAGGTAAATTGTGAATTAGCAATAGGGAGGAGTAGAAATATAATGACTACAGAAGAGCGTTAGTATAGAGAGTGGTTAGTATAAACTGATCTATTCAATAAGATCTGTGGCATGGGGGAAGGTGATGCTGTAACATGTTGTCGGGGGGACAACAGTCCCTCCCATAATGTCAGGATACAGCCTGAGACAGTCTGCTACATATTTATGATGCCTATTCCCACGCATGAAGTAGTTATGCATAAATAGGACGTGTTACGTGAACACAGAGCATGGAAGAGCGCCGATGCCGTCAGTCACTCGTCCGGATTGTTTTCCCGTCTTTCTGCATTTGTGGCCGACCCAAGCGTCAGCGGCTGGTGCCGCGTGAGGGGAAATCGCCGGGGAGGGGCTGTGGGCCGCAGGGAAGGCCGGCAAGATGCCTGCTTTTAATTGGAGCCTCAGGAGTGATTGACGGGTTGCTGCGGTGCAGCGCAGCGGTGGGAGTGGGGCTTAGTGCGCCGTAAAGCTGGCTGTGCGCTGATGGGAGACGCCACGGCCCCACCGGCTCCCCTACCCATGGGTACGTACTTCTGGTGGGTAAATCGAGTGCTTAGCCTTAACCTAGGACAAGTGGAGCTTTGGTTATTTTTAACCAGACACCCAAAGCTGGTTCTGCTTGATGTGTGCATTCACCCACCCGTAGAGGGTGCCAAGCCGGACCCGTGTTCAGACGCCATTGACAGCGCGTCACCTGCGATATGGTGCCGGCAGGAAAGTTCAGAGAGCCCCCCCCCCCTTGCAAGCTCGCGTTCTCGAAATTCAGAAGTTTCCAGAAGTTCTTCAAAGTGGGCCCTTTGTGTGTTACAGCCTTTTTGATTTTTTTCTTTCTCCTTTATTGTTCTCCAAAAGGCATTCAATTACTGCCTTTCCCAGCTCAGTGTAAATATTTTGTAAGGCAATCGGTCTATAGCCATTCGGCTCATGCCCCAAAGACAGGGGCTTTTAATTTGATACATGGCGCCTTATTAGGCAGAAGACGAGCGGCGTGGCGGATTGTGACGGCCGTGCAGTTGGGATTAAAGGCCCGCCGGGCCGCAGTGTGTGACATGTCCCCGAGTCGCGGCCCGACATCGACATCGTTTCAACATCATAAAGGCGCCGGCCGTGATCTGTGGGGGGGTTTGTTTTATCTCCCCTCAAAGGCCTTTCTTTTGTATCGCAAACCAGTAAAGGTTCCTGTAAACATATGCAGAGTGCCCCCCCCCCCATCAGAGTTTTTAGGATTCAGGAGCATGTTTCTTCATCCTTTCTCTTCTGTTCTCTCCTCCTTTCATTCCTGCCCTCCCTGTTTTTTTGAAAGGCAGATCCCCGAAGGCCCACCCGCATGCTGAAATGCCCCCTGTCTTGACAAACCTTAGGTGGGGCCCAATAAATTTGGCGCCGGCCGCCATTCCGGATCCCAGGCTCACGTCTGGACGCCGCGTCCATTTGATGTCTGCCCGACGGTCGGGGATAATGGTGCATCGTGGGACCGTTGTCATCTCTGTCGATAATATGGCCGAGGGGGTCGCATACGAGGCCACCTTTGTACTGACTGGCCCGCCCCGACCGCTACGGGGGACTTTCTGGTCCCCACATTCGCTCTGCCACTTTATTCCAGCGCGATATGTCTTGATGCCGTCGCGCCTCCCAGTCCCTCCTGACAGGCCGTCCTCGCCGCTCTCGGCCCGCCCACGTCTGCGTCGCCTTTGTTTTCTTCCGCTCCCCCTTTCTCGTCCATGTCGTCTCAGTGTCAGACAACGGCTCTGAAAACTACTGATCATTTTTTTTTTGTTTGGATTGAATTTAACAAGATTCCCGCTCTTTGATGTAATTAAGCCCCCGAGGTTTGATCTGGGAGCTGGAGTTAATTTTTCCGAGCGTGGCGGGGGGCTATCAGCACACTTCAGACGTCAGGCTTCCTCTCGGGCTCCACAGCCCCTCGTGCGGCATGCACATGAAAGGAGAAGACAGGCGTGGGCCCGCCACGCCAAGGGCCCGCCACGCCAAGGTCCCGCCACGCCAAGGGCCCGCCACGCCAAAGGCCCGCCACGCCAAGGGCCCGCCACGCCAAAGGCCCGCCACGCCAAGGGCCCGCCACGCCAAGGGCCCGCCACGCCAAAGGCCCGCCACGCCAAGGGCCCGCCACGCCAAAGGCCCGCCACGCCAAGGGCCCGCCACGCCAAGGGCCCGCCACGCCAAGGTCCCTCTCCGATAGACCTGCTTATCTTCACTGGGTGCCCCCCCCTCGGGTCTGCTGACCACACCCAAAATTGCCCACCTGTAGCTGGGAAGGCTTTGCCCCCCACTGGTCCTGTAGCAGCGTTCCGGGTGACAGGATCCTATGTGATTCCAGTGATGGCTCCTTTCTCGCCATGATTACGGCTCGGAGCCCCGCCTCCCGCCAGCACCCCCCGCCGGCACGCACCCTGCTTGCCTTTTGTGACTTGGCTTCTGTTTCTCTGCCAGTTAGTCTGCCGTTCTCAGTCTGTACTGCACTGCGTTGCGAAGGGATGTAATGACTAACCTAATTCATGATTCGGTTCAAGTCGCAAATATGGGGGCTATGATTTGATTTGGAAAAAAAGAATTTTAAAGAAAATTTTATTACCCAGGAATGCAGCATTTTCCCATTCTTTATCAACTTAAATATTTCCTTTGTTAAATTTATAAAAAAGAAACTTACTTTTATTTTCTTAGTACCCAGCAATAATTATTTATGAACACTTGTAAAGGTTGAAGTAAAATATAGTGGTCTAAAATATTCCTTTCATTAAAAATGAAAAAGTTAATAACGAGTAGGGGTTTCTTAATAACCATTTTGCCATTCTGTAATGTTACTTTTGCAGGTTGCATTAGTTGGTAGCTGGTAGGTAGGGCAGGCCAAGATATTGCGCCTTCTGCTGTCTAAATAATGCAATTACAGCAAGGAAAAACTAATTTTTATGCAGTTGATATTTATTTTTATTTGAATAGTCATAAATTTGTACATTTATTTTTGCACAATGTATTTTTACATGCCTAGTCGTATGTAGTAGATGGAATTTAGATTGATTTTTGGGTCATTTTCGTCTCTGTTTATTAAATTTTACTCCTAACCTGGGAGTTGGATTTGTATCATAAGTGATTTTTGTTTTCCAAGTTGATGTCCATTGATTCAGCTGAATTGGTGCTGTAGGTTTTTTAAAAAAAAGACAAAAACTTTCATGTCAACAGTTCAGATTGATGTTCTGTGTCTTTGTTATGTGTTATGTTCAATGTTATGTGTTTTTGTAGACAAATAACATGATCTAGGGATCCCTCCCTGTGCAAAAACATTGAAAATGGTGCCTTGTGTTTTACTCGTGAAAGCCTTCTCATCTAGGACTATCAAACCATCTTCCTCATTTTCTTTGAACAGCCTGGGTATTCCGGATGCATTTTCAGGCCTAAACTGCCTCAGTCCCGGGTTGTGATTCTTTAAGGACGCTGGACCTCACACTCCGCTGACAAGAAGAGGCATTCACAAGAGGCCAATGGTCAGCGTGTGCAAAACCAGGAGGCTGCAGATTGGGGTCCAACCGGGAAACGGCTCTGACACATCGGGCAAAGCTGGACCCGCACCTCCCCATACCACCCCTGCCCCCAGGCGCATTAAACTGTCACAGTGCTTAACTGTAAGCGGAGGTGACATGTCGGCGAATCGCGTGTCACTAATAGCGCCGGGGCGAGCCGCTAACAGGACGAAAATGACACATCTGCTTTAAGTGCAACCCCCCTGTCAGAGAACTTGTGGCATGTTCAGATCCACACATTAATGTGACACTGAAACAAATGGAATTTCAGTGCTGCTGAAATATGAAAGCTCATTTCATAATGAGTTCGAAGGCGCTTTACGGGAATGCCAGCTCTAAGTAGGACCTTGTAAGCGACACTATGGAAAAAAAAGTGTTTCAATCTGTTTTTTTTTTGCCACCGTAACAGTGATTTACTGAAATATCTTAATTTGAGAATTAGCATTTAGAAGACTGAGATCTCAGTAGGATTAAAAAAGCAAATAGGAAAAACACTTAAAGTAAATAAAATTAGGCCCAAGGTGGGGCAGTTAGGAAAGAATGCCACCTACTGGCAGAATGACAAATGTCAGGACCTGCTTGCTCCTTCTGCTTTAAATTGGGGGTGCACACACTTCACACACTTACTCTTACACATCCGCTCGTTCACATCTCTGTGTTTCTTACCCCACCCAGTAATTCTCATTTTAATGCACTTAACGATTTGTAATACCATTCTATAATGACTCTATCACAGCTTCTGAGTAAACATCTCCATCAAGAGAGGTGCACATCATCACAGGTGCACATGCGCACACACACACATGCACGCACGCATGCGCGCACACACACACACACGCACACATGCAAGCACGCACACACACATGCACGCACGCACACACACACACACACACACACACACACACGCACGCACGCACGCACGCACCTCCCGTTATTATCCTCTCTGTCCTCAGTGCATATTATTGGTTTCATGACACTAGGCATAATTCTCACCAGTCAGGGGTGGACAATATGGATCCTTAGTAATTGTCTTCATTTCTCTTTTTGCTTTTCCCAGAATTTTCTGCCACCTTCTCCCCCACCTACACAGACAGAGAACTCCTTGAAGCTGGCCAGCGTCTACACTCACATAAATTATCCTGATAAATTGCAACAGTTCAGCTCACTCGTGATTTGGATTTTCTTCAGTACAGCTGACAATGAGGCCTCTGATGAGATCTTTTCATTGGCTGACTTGACAAATGTGCGTTTCCAATTAACAGCCTGAATCATATGCGTCGTTTGACTGCCCAACCGCATGGCCTTGGCTGGAAACAGCCAGCCGGCCGTCCACGTCATCGCCGCTGCTGGGGTCCTGCGGAACAGCCGTCTGCAAAAACGCAGCGCGGGACACAAAGTTTACTTTGAGCTGCCTGTATTTACGCCGAGCTATTTGCGAAAATAAACAGGAAAACCCTGAAACACTAACAGTTAAATCAAACTCTCGAAAATCTTGGCTGCTTCTCACAATAGGTCCTTTGTAAAGCACACGATGTGATGGGTAAATATTTTACGTGAGCTGCAATGCATATATTCAAACAATTTTTGTGTTAGCCATCAAACCCTAAAAAGCAATTTGTCTGCTATGCATCACACATGAAGAACATCTTTCAACACGCCCTGGTTTGGCAAAGACCCTCTACTTTCAGGCTCAATTTCTTTTTAAACTGAGAAACTTTACTGATAGCTCACATATCTGCAACGCAGCCCCCGTTGTCCACTGTAGGAAGCTGGGGCTGTCTGTTTATTGGCGTGCGTAACTAATTGGGGACCGTAAAGCTTGATTTAGAGCTATGATTTTAAAATATTCTAGGATGCTAATTAAGGGACTAGCAACCAACAAGAGGTTAACAAGATGGTCAGGCAATTACGGCGTCGTCGGTTCTTTGAAAGGCAGCAGCGTCCGGTCTTGGCGCCTGCCGCCTTCCCTTCCTACGCGGGCGGCTCTGGTGCGGGTGGGCGGCCCTGCCGGTCACACAGCCCAATCTCCCTGTCTCATGGATATGTTAATTAGAGTCCGCACAAGTCGCTCTTAATTAGCCCAAGGCTAGACTCTGCTCTGGCTCCAGAGAGCGGGTCGGTGCGGCCCAGCGTAAGTTTTTGGCAGGGCCTTGGGGTGACGAGGTGACTTCAGACCCCTCTTGATGTCTGTGTTTGATGGACTGTGCCATTTCTTCGGACCCTTGGACACACACAGACAGACTGGAAATTAGCTGTGCCAGGGGAAAGGGAAATTAAGTAATTACAATATGTTTAAGAATCCATGTTTTTAGTTTACACCATGTACACAATATTTCAGGCTTTTCACTGTGTAACACTATTCAGTAACTGAAGCCCAGAAGCTGTGCATGCAGGTCCTTAGCCAGCATACCTCATCCGTGTGTCCCGGGGCAAGAGCTAGTTGTTAGGGGTTTATAACTAACTAAAATTATTATAAAATGTCCTTTAGTCTCAAAGCATATATTTTATGATGTATGGTATTGGTAATTTATTTTAAGTGTTTTGAAATTTATGTAAGAAATTTTATTTACTAATTGCTTCTCTTCAGAATTTAATTTTTAGAAAGATTCCTGTCAAGACAAGCCAGGGCTGAATTAAAATAATTGAATGTGGTGAATACCGTATAAAATGCTTTTCTTCCCACAAAGGAATGGATATCAGTTCTCTTACTTTTTGGAATATTTCGTTGCTAATGTAATTCTTCTTTCTTAAAGAAAAGCTCTAGCTTGGGGTATTTATGGCTAGAGTGCGGTTTTTTAAAATCTCCTCTCGTTCTCCGTTCTGGAAAGATTCGCGAATCTCCGCTGAGTGCCGTGACCCAAATACAAGGTCTGACGGACCTCCGGCGCGCGGGCCGGGGAACAGCTGCTGCGCGAGTGTTCGCTGATTAGATAACGTACACGAGCTCGCCGGCCGACTGGCCGGTAAACACCGCTCAGCTGTTTATTTGACAAACAGTTCGGTGCTGTTTTATTTACCGGAGAAAAGAGCGCTTTTCCCAGCCGTAATTATACCGAGTTTGTTATAAGAGTCGCAGTTTATAACGTGCACTGTGTATTTTGTGCATTTGTTTGATATAAATATCTGGACTGCAAAGGTAAACATTAATAAACATGCCAATACAATTAATTTTGGATTTTTACAGTTTTTTTCTCTATATAGCCAAAATTCAGTAAAACAGATCCATCATAACAATAACATTAATAGTGATATTAATGCAACACATTATATTTGTTATCATCAATAAAGAACAATAATAATAATATAGGAGATGTGTAAGTTTATATTTTAAGCGTAAATCGTTTTGGAGACATCTCTGGTGTGACATCCCCTCTCCTTAACACCACCTGCCTTTTTACTGACCCTGTCTAACTCAGAAATAACGGGCTCATTAATGTGATTTGATTGTCTTTTGCCAAATCTTTCCTGGGATGATGTTCCTCACGCATGCTTAGGGGTGTCTCTCCGAAGGGGGTTTTCACCATCTCTGTGTTCCCTGTAATGTGCCAGTGGTTTTTCAGTTCTCAGTGCTGAAACGTGACCGCAGTGAGTCAAGCATCTGTGAACAAGCGATGACAGCGACAGCTTTGGAGCGCCGAATGTGAAAAAGATCAGACGGGGTGATCCTACCACATCTTGCAGTATCCTACGCAACCTGGGGCAGCGTTTATTTTACTTATAATGTAAGCAGAGCACAACAAAAGCAGGGAAGAAAAGACAGTGGCAAGATTCTGCGATATATCTGAGTTCTTGATGAACACCCAAGTAGGTCCCACAACGGCATGTAATAAGACTATGTTATACCTACTGCCACTCTCTCATCACCGATGGTTGACAGCCAAGGGTGCGAGGCATGTTTCTCTGAAGTCAAAACTGTTGTGGTATGACCAGAGACCCTTAACTGTTCGTTGGGGAGCCTCAATCTCTCAAGTGCGTCTAATGATCATAACAATGTGCAGATTCACTGCTGTCCGCTTGCCGTGAGACCATCTGGGCACAAGCCCGGAACATTCCGCCATCTGCGGTGAATCACATTTCATATGCTGGTCGCCCGTGACAAAGAGGTAAAGGCTTAGGGGTTTTAAAAGGCTCCATCAGTATTTTAGCCCTACAAATGAGGAGGTAATTAGAAGTGCAGGTGTGTCCAGGACCACAGCATCAGAAGTACAGCAGAGACATCCAGCTGTCATGCAAAATGAAGTCAGGGCATCTCCTGATATAGCCTAATAACAGCTTTAATTCAACCTGAGGTTCGCTTCAGTGGAATATTCTTTTGCCAACAATTAACGTTATGCGTGGTAGTACTTTTTCACCGTATGTGGGGATGCTGGGAGGAGAGAAATAAAATTAAAAAAGCATGTGTGATGTCTGCCACGTGAAATAAAATGCTAATGATTAGCAACTGTGGCCGTGTCACTTTGTGTAAAGCAGTGATTTGTCAACATTTTTTTGCCTGTTCAGTCGTGACCCTATATCAAGTACAGGTTTATTACAATTAATGCTATGATCCTGCACTCTGCAATTTGTGCCAATCAATGCCTATCGTAAAAATCTGATTGGATGTACCAGTGAATTTTAAGTTAAGCAACTGTGGTTTGGCTTTTTAGATTGGTTGAGTGTTCTTCCAGTTTGTGCTAAACATTTGCAGACTCAAGACTTGTTTATATAGGTTAATTCTACAATTGGGCTGGGAAACCTGATCATGGATCAGCATAGGAGCTTCTTGGTTTTAAAATGCTACATTTCCAACTGTGCCTCATAACCATTTCAGAACTTGGGGTGACCCAAATTTGGGCCGCGACCCATGGTTTGAAGATTGCTGGTGTAAAGGACATGTCTTCATTTGATGTTTTTTTTGACTGAGACTGTTTAAAAAGAGGGCTTGAGGGAATGGAATCAGTCGTTATAGATATACAGGATAGGCATATATCTGACATGTCCCCTCCTGTGTGTTTACTACTGCTGAAGATGATGTTTGTTTTGGCAAACTCTGGAGAGCATAAACTCTGGCAGCAGGGAGACTTATCCTGAGCGCGATACATGGATGAGATGGACCTGGGCCTTTTGCTAACTTCTTGTCGACGACTCAAGTGCCTCAACACTTGACCATAAACTTCTTAGCAATGTTGTTTTATGCAGTCAAGGGAAACTTTAAACCCCCCAGCCAAAAAAAAAAAACTTGCTCAATGAGATGAGAAGACATATGTTCAGGGCTGTAAGCAAACTCTCCTCTTTGTACTAGTAAGTTAAGTTTGGGGAGTTTAATTTGAGCTCAGTAATACAAACTATGAAAGGCACTTAAATAAACATGCATAGTGTGAAGATGTCTGGAACGTAGAGTACAATATCTACTCATTTTTATCATACAAATGACCGTGGCTTCTTACAAAAGTCAAACTTGCCGAAGGCTATGATTCAGTGCTCTGTGATCTCATGGAGGAAGAGACAGGGAACATCCAGGGAACGCATTTTTGATTAATCTTTGCTTGTAATAGTGACTTGATCCGTAATGCCTTGGGCGTTATGAAGTGAAATCAAACGCAAACAAACGCTATCAATGAGCAAATGAAAGTGCTTTGAGTGTGTGAAGACAACGTACTGAGTAAAATACTAAGAAAGTCTTTGTTCTTGCTACATGAAACGTCCTGAGTCATGTGACCTGCTGTCACATGACTTCCCAGGACAAAAGTTCTCTCATAGATCTAGTGCTTGTTTCCACAATTCGGCTCAAATATGTTTCTGATGTGACTGGGCAAAATTTAAGCCCTTTAAATCCTGCCAGCGACAGTTCGAGTGTCTTTCTGTTGTAGTGTTCGAAGAGTGCTTTGGTTTGGGGGGAGGTGGGGGAAGGGAGGTTGAAGCTGCTGTCTGCTGTTCTAATATAAAACATTAGAGTTCTCATTGTCCCAAAGACTCAGGCTCAGGATGCCTGAGCGGATTGATTCATGAATTGCAAAAGCGTTTAACACGCTGAGCATTTTCTCTTTAGGGTGACCTTAATCTTTAATAGGTCTCTGAGACAGGTAACGCGAGATAAATGCGCCTTAGAAGACTGTTGCCTAAGCCTCCGTCCTCAGGGCTTGCGTGCTTATCACCGCCACTTAACTCAGGTTCCAGGGGAGCGAGTGAGCAGGCGGGCAAGTGGGCGAGCGAGCGGCACGTGCCAGCCGGCCCAACGCCCTAGATTACTTTACAAGTTGGGCTAAGCTGCCAATTGGATTAGGCGCGTTGTGGGCTTTTACTGCATTGTTTGATGCCGCCACGTGCGGTCAGCACTGGGAGTCTGCACGTCAGATATGCTTGTTCGGGGGTCTCTGCCGACCTCTCCAATCTGAGGCTTCGCGCCGGCAAGTTCCGCGAGGATGAACGGCTTACCCGTCCCAAGACTCACCTCGTCCCCCTCTGTGGGAACTGACTTGGGCACCGGCCGCTAGTTTTGACGGTCGTTGGCTGGGAACACTGACCGCTAATCCCCCATCAGGGTGTTTCTGATAAAACACGGATGCCAAACAAAGCCGGAAGGGAAGAGGGCAGCTTCATCTTTTCTCCTTCATTGCACTTGTTTTTATTGCTTTTTTTAACAGGATGTGTTTCTAACCTCTTTCAGGACAGACCCTACATGGCAAATGAGTTTTCCCCTTTTAGCAAGCCAACATTATTCCAGTCAACCTTGGCCAATCTTGTACGGTCTTGATTTCTATATGTAGTTTTCACTTCTTGTCCATTATCTAACAAATGATGTGAGCTTTCTTGTCAGGAGAAACCTTAAATGCTTCAGGAAACAAGTTCTGCCAATGGCATCCATGGGATTTTTCCTGGGATTTTCAGTTTAAAGGCATGTTTTTCTTCTCTCACATTCACGAATCTTGGTAGATGTACTGTTGATGCTAAAATGATTGTTCTTCCCAACACAATGGTCTGGCAGACCAACGGTCCAGCAGACCAAGCCAGCACTTGCTTCTGGACCTGTCCACATGCTCATTAGCGCCTTCTTCTGGACATGTCAAGTATGACCCTGTGATTTTCAATGTTTTATCTCAAGGACATTCAGAAGACATTTTTTAAAAATCTGTTTGGTTTTTTTCTCTGGAATGGAATTCAGCTTCCCCTCCCTGAAAGAAAAGGAGCTGCCGTCCCTTACCAGCATATTTCTGTGACCGAATTAGCCATGGTTGGGATAAAGGCGGCACCCCCACCCTCTCAGAAAAAGCCACTTTGACATGCTCATCTTCATTGTTGTGGGTGGATCAGAGGGCTGGGGTCAAGAGGGGCCGGTCTATTAGAGCCCCCCCCTCTCACTCCTCCCAGAATTCCCCTGACAGCCCAGCCTTCCTCTCTGCACGCTGGTCGTTTAGCTCCTTAGCTGGGATTTTGGCACTGGCCATGCCCGTGCCCAAACAGAGCAGAGTGGCTGTTCTGTAATGAGGAAAGTGATCAAGGGGAATGGGAGGGGGAGGTGGGTGTGTGTGTGTGTGGGGGGGGGGGGGGTACAAATTTCATTGACGTTGTTAACCGTGAAGGGTGGAATTGAGCATTTAAACCTGACCCGGAAATGGCCTTAATTAGCGTA
>JABFDZ020000001.1:51596774-51611885 GCA_019775955.2 Pollimyrus isidori
CCCCCCCCCCCCCCACCCCTCTCCTCCCCGACTTCCACCCTCCCCCCCCTTGCCTGTTCGCCCCCCCCCCCCCCCCCCCCCCCAATCACAAATGCCTGGCTATCTCTCCCTCTCTCTGTCCGACTGGTTCTCATCTCCATATTTGAACCAACCAGGCCCATTCCTGCAGTATTTACGCCGCCAGTGCTCTGTGGTCTTGCCTCTTATCTCTTTCCTTGGTTGTTTTTGGCATTCCTCGTTTCTCTTTGGAACAAACTCTTGAACGTACAGAAAAGGCTCCCTGTCACGGCCCCTTGCTGATCATCGTTCTCGCACTGGGATGGGCTGCGGCGGAGCGCGGCTCAGCCATAAACTGTGGCTAAAGTAACCTCTGTAATTCAAATGGCTGCACTATTGCGCAGTGCACACATCATTACGGGGGCCTGGCAGCCTCTGGCTATTGGCTGCTTCTGACTTACCTTTAATAATGATTGGTCATATTAAAGGTGCTTTGCGAGTAACTTGCCGTCACTTCCAGCTGCCATTTCAAGATAATGACCCGCAGGCAAGTGTTGCCGGGGGACGGGAGCCCCGTAACGGCGGTGTGGACCATGCCAAGACACGGCTCTGTCTAGACAGGGCACTCATGAGCCATAAAATGATCATCGACAAGGGGGTGGCCTCATGTGCTTTTTGGGGCCACAGGCAAGGCGACGAAGATATATGTGCAGTGATGCAGCAGAAGGCCTCTGTGGTGCCCCCTCCATTTATTTATATCTTAAATATAATTATGTTTAATTAGTAGGGCTGGCTCTGTTTGGTCATTTGCGCTACAATAAATCTAAGCTTTCTCTAACAAACCATCTTGGGACAACAAAAAGGAAAAAGCAGTGAAAGTTGAGCGTCTGCACGGCCCCAGTGAGCTCTGCGGTGCAGTTCTCACTCGCTGATGTCCAGCAAGCTCATCTAGCTCTGCTCTCCCTTTACTGTATTACGGCTCAGCTGGAGGTGAAGGTGGCGAAGTGGTGGTGATGAAATGTTCTTTGAAGATGGAACCAAAGCAGTACCAGCCAGGCTACATCTGTAAGCTGTCAGCGGCCCAGCATCGTACCTAACGGGCAGATGGAATATTAAATACCAAGTAATGGGTGTCTCCCCCACCCCGTCCCTAAAAGCTTAGGATTAGCCCCTCCCCCCTACCCAAAGTTAAAACCTGTGGAGGATGTAAAGCCTAAAGGAAAGGATTACTTAAGTTGGGGTTTTCGATGTGTGACATGCCAGTCAGGCAAAAGGACAGAAACACAGCACTGACTCACTTTCATCAGGAAGACTGGGGTGGGGGGGCTTGCAGATGACCATCCCCCTTCAGCAGAACACCAAGAGAGCTGGGAGATACCTTGATGGGGTGTGGGGGGGTTTGCAGAGGAAACGTACAGACTGGCACAAGTGAAACTTCAGGGGCCTAAACCTCACAGCTCAGGCCTTCACTTTAGAGTACCTGCAGCCTTTGGCTGACATACAGGGTTTGCCCCACCTTACATCTGCGGAGATTAACGACTGAAAAAGAAGCCTCGTGCCTATCCAGTATGTGACTTAATGTGAGAGAGTGGCTCTTCCCATTTATAAACGGCCAAATTCTCCCTTTAAACAGCAGCATGGAGTTTTCTCACACCTGAAATGATTTCTGGCAAAGGCGGCTGTCATTATTAGTCTGTCGCCCTTGTAGTTTCGGGAATGTAGGGAACTAGGAGAGCTCATTTCATTTTAATTATACTGGCAGTTTGTGGGAGGTGAAATGTACAGGAACTGACAAATGTTCAGCGCTGTGCAGCTGCTAATTTAGCGGAAGCCATTAATCTGGGGCAGAAGAGCGGTGTGGAGGAGAAAATGCTGGACTTCAGAGAGATGAACCAACTTATTTGTGCAGAGTGCTGGTGTGTGCATCAAGTGTATAGATATATAACCTATTCATTTACACAGAGAATCACCATGTCACAATTTTAAGACTCTTGGTGTGCAGTGTGTGAAAAAGCATGTAGTTAGCGTTTAGCATTAGTGCGTATGCCACAGATGATGACAAGATGCTTACAGGACGCTGACACTAGCTGGCTGGTTTTGAGGGAGCCCCACTATTTGGGGAGGTGATGAAGCTCTCCAACGACCATGTGTGTTCTAGCTAAGTCACAAGCCTCGGCGTATAAACCAACCCTAGTTATTAGACTTCTGGATAATGAACTCTCCAGAGGGAACAAGATATGGAAACTGTCCCATTTGCTGAATATTCTGAAATTTAATGTACATTCAAAACTTAAAGGTTACACACCAGAAAATGTACTTTTCTTCTTTCCAATTTGTATATTGATGGGCTGAAAGGAACAAGAACACTTTGCACTCCTACAAAAGGGAAGATTTTTAAATGGAGATTAATTCCAATTTCTGCTTGCTCAGTACTTGTAGAACTAAAGCAATTTATATTCCTTCTCTTAACGACCCCCTTTCTCTGATTGCAGTAATGTAATCTAATTGTAATTATGATACTATCTGAATCATGCAGACCCTAACATGATTGGAACTACTCTTTGCATTAAAAACTAATTTTTGAATAATGATGAAAGAAGCTGTGGAAAATTGGTAAGTAATAAGGTTTTTTTATATCTCTGTTTTTTCGGGGAGATGGCGAGGGTGGGAGTACCACTCTTGTAAGAGATCCATAAAGGCTGGGGAAGGCAGGTTATCCCAATTAGGGTATCGGGTTCATCATTATGGGCAGAATGGGTGAGTTAGGTGAGAGGCTCACGGCTGCGGATGTGGCTTTAAGGGCGACGTCACTTGATGTACGTTCAACAGAAATGATACATTCAATGGAAATGTTAGCATACATTGGAAACGCTAGCGAGCACTCAATAGAAACGACATACGTTCAGTATAAACATTAGTGTACATTCCATGGAAATTGTAGCATGTTCATTGGAAATGTCAGCGTGTATGCGCTCCTGAGACCCAAGGAAAAAAGTGTCCTTCAGTCTTTGGAGGAAATAAGACGTCTTACAATTTGAATTTTTTCAAATTTATTTTTATTTTTAATTTCACAGCATGTCCTCTTTAGTGCACAACAGGAATGAATACGTTTCCTTACATCAGTGAAGAGATACTTGCAAAAACAAAATGTCCACTACAATGGACATAAATGAATGGGTGGGGTCTCAGGAGGATATAAATGAAATGTTAGCTGGTGTATAATGGAAATGTTAATATAAATGTAGGCAAATGTTCAATGGAAATGTTTGCATGTGTTCAATGGAATCGGCTTGCGATCAATATACATTTTTGTATATGTTCAATGGAAATGCTAGCTTCCACTGTATGGAATCACTACTATGTGCACAATGGAACTCTTAGCATACTTTCAATGGAAAAGGTAGCATACGTACAACAATGGAAATGCAATAGGTGTGCTATAAACGTTAGCATGCATTCAGTGGAAATGCTAGCATCCACTCCATGGAAACCTTAGCATGTGCTCAACAGAAATGTTGCCATATGCTCAATGCAACTGTAATGCGACGTTCACATCTTTACTTCCCATGCAGTTTCGGATGTAAATGATTTTTTTTTTTATCTGAACCTGCACCAAGGATTGCGTGTAATTCTAATTTGCACCCGGTGATAATCACAGAGGGGTGGCGTGACGATAACGGGTCTGGGCGTGCCGACTCCTTGCTCCTGGACGGGCGGCTGGAGCAGAGGTGAGAGGGAGCTGCCCGTAAGTGGCTTTTACTCCGGGAGGCCGAGCACTTAATGTATGAAATGAGCCGCTAATGCGGAAGCGCCCGGCTGCAAATGGCCACCAGCACCGTTTCAAAGTCTCCTCTCGGGAAAGCGCCACCCCTCTCGCCACGCGGAAAATCATTTACCTGCGGCCGGCGAACCCCAGCGCCCGCGTGACAGGTGCCGCAGCTCAGCCCGGAAGGTGCCGTCCCGCCAGCGTGGATGTGGATTGGCTACCTTGCGGGAGCTTTTCTATTTATAGAGGGAGATATGCCCCGAGGCGGCTGCCGCTGGTCCCGGCTTTACTGCCGAGGCGTATTGAATTTCTGGGAGCATTTCCGCAGTCTCGCTCTGCAGGGGCCGTGTTTTCAGCAGGACGTGGTGTAGCATTTGTCGGTTGCCAGAGATTTCTCCTCACATTTTGGGGACTTAAAAAGAATCGAGGATTAATGGCAGGTTTGGGAGAGTTTGCAAAACGTTCAGGCCGCCCTGTTTGCTGTTCAGGGATCATTCTGTTTTGGGGGACGAGCTTATAAAAGTGACTTTTGACCATTTGAGTTTCACTTTTGGAGTTATGGGTTCTTAAACACATGCTGCGTTCGTGATGATACT
This sequence comes from Pollimyrus isidori, assembly GCA_019775955.2. Taxonomy (NCBI): domain Eukaryota; kingdom Metazoa; phylum Chordata; class Actinopteri; order Osteoglossiformes; family Mormyridae; genus Pollimyrus; species Pollimyrus isidori. Next base: position 51,601,134 of record JABFDZ020000001.1, read on the forward strand.
GAGGTATGCTTACACATTAAGGCAGGGATATCAGAAGCATTTTGAATGTGGGGGGGACAGCGCTGGGTGAACTAATATTTTATGTTAAATGTGGGGGGGGTCCAAACAAATAATTATGAAATGTGAGGGGGACACGTTATTGGGTAATTCTTATAAATCAAAACACCACTGTTACTATCACTGGGCCTAACAAATCAGCAAAATGATTTGCATGAAGTATTGTTAGTATTAATCCATTACTAGTTTCATATAGTAGCATCAAATCAAAGTTTTACAGAAAGTTGAACATCATTATCCTGATACTTAAAACCTTGTGATGTCTGTCTCTGTCTAATATGTTGTCTTCTGTAGTTTTCTGCCCCGGAAGCAGCACAGAGAACGGAAACAGCTGAAGGCGTCTGTTGTGACTTGAAATGAATTGGTGGGACTGATCAGGTGTTGGGGGGCTGGTCTTAGGCCTGAAAGACGACACTCAATCTAATACTGACTGCAACCAGAGCACTTCGCTCAGTGTTAACTCTGATGAGCACCTTGGTCCAGTTTCACAAAGTTTAACAAAAAGATGCATAAAATAGCCCCCGGCGGTACTATGTAAACTGAAAATTGTAGAGTACTGGAGAGCGATGTCTCTTGCAGGTCGCAGAAAAGTCTCGATGTGTCTTGATTAACCAGGATGAGCAACCTCTCGGTTTAAGTCTTGCGAGATTTTCTCTTGGTTGTTATTAAAGCTGCCTTGATTGGACAGTGGCCGCCCGCTGGGGACAGCTGGTGGAGAACGGTGGAGCATGTGGCTTGAACAGCATCCGACCGCTTTATATTACGCTCAGACACACATCACGCCGTATTTGTCGTGGATGCTTTTATATTCCCTCCCTGTGCTAAATAGCCGGTGATTAAAAGAAAGCTGTCGCTGGCGATGAATGCCGTTCTGTCAGATAAAGTGTTACGAGGAGAAAAAATACCGTTTGTGGAGAACACAAGGAAGAAGAAAGCCTGCGGAGGCCTCCCCCCGGTTCAAACAGGAAGCCACGATAAAATGGAACACAATTAAAAGTGAGTTTGGAGGCCCTTGAGTCAATTAATTTCAGTCTGACAGATCAGTGAGGAGGCCGAGCGTCAGGGAGAGGATTCCTGCGGTGGGGAGGGTCTCTTAGCAACGGCGCTCCCCTTGCGACATGTCAGAAACCGCGCCCCTCCGGCCTCTGAAAGTGGAGGAAGTTCCCTAGGTCTCCTCCATCACACTGCTTTCTGATTGGCTGAAGCATGTTGGCTGTCGGCCCGCTTCCTTGAGACAACTTGACAGATCTCAAAAAAAAGAAATCAATTTTAAGGCCTGCATGGCTCAGCGGGTGCCAAAGCCACTCGGGGACCCCAAAAGACGCCCGAGTCGACAGGGTTCGACGTCCAGAGGTAGAGAGGTGACAAACTCCATCACAAGCATAGAGCAGAACCCAGGCAGCGAGGCCAGGCCCGCTCCCTGGATCTGGGGCCCGGCGTGGGATTGAACCTATTTATCTCTTTCAACAGCCGTGGTACCATGGGGACAAGGAAAGTTGTTTAAAAGAAAAAAACCCTGGAAAAAAATAAAAAGTGGCAGAATTCAAGGAGTATAAATGATGAATTACTTTTCATCAAGTGAAAGGAAACGTACTCTGGAACAATACTGAAACAGAGCGAGCAAGTCTGACCTCCTGCTTCACAACAGCCAATATCTTCATTCAAGAAGACAACCATGAAATTACACCCAAAATGGGATTGTCATGAACGGCTCCTGGAAATCTCGGTATACAGTCATTACTGCTTGGGAAAAGAGCCTTCATTCACACATCATAACTCGTAGCAGATGGGGGGGGGCATCCGGGAGGGGGTGCGGAGATGAGGGTTTGAGGGAAACTGATCGGGGGGTGGGGGCAGAGCTGTAATCAAAACAAACAGCCCCCCTCACACTCCCCAACTTGCCGGAACCATGCGGATGCCATCCCAGCAGTAGCTAAATGAGCATTCTCCATCGTTAGCGCTGATACGCTGAATTTGTATTTATTTTTTCGGGAATGAGCGATTGAGGAACGTGGCAAAGAAAGGTTCTGCTGTGAGTTAATGGATGTTGATCCATTTCAGGATGCGCAGTGAATATTAAATTAATTACACGACACATGAAGACGACTTGAACAAACAACCATTTAGACTTTTATTTCATTATTTTTAATTGAAGTTTTTTTTCCTCCAAAACTAAAGCAAATTTAATTTAAAGTCGGACCAATTTTGAATGGTAACTAACAGATGTTAGTAAAGAATTACATGAACAATTATTGATTCTGTGTTGTAAGATATATCAGCCAATGACCACTCTAAATTGATGCACAAGATACCATACATCTGTTTTTTTTTTTAATTGCTAAAATTAAATCATGTCCTTAAATCTTGTTGATACATTTGGAATCTGTGTTATTGAAAATGGGCAGAGAACCATTTAGAATATTCTATGTACAGTAAGTCTAAGTCGAATCTCATTATGGGCAGTAAATGACTGTGGTCAAGGGTTAGCATCCTGCCAGAAAGTATTGCATTGCAATAGACTTCAAAGGAACTTCACAATAGCATTAGCATTATATATGGCAACGGAATGACAGGTACCTAAAGGACTTGGGCTCATATGACTGATTGCATGAAGTTGTCAGTTACTAAAGGGTAAATATGCACCTGTTCTTGAAATAGTTTGCATGCATGTTTTCAAAATGATTTTTTTCTGCCTGTTGAAACATGGTAATGGCAAGCTCAGACATAGGGATTCTAGAAGGTTTTCAATGTACCCTGTACCTTGTCTGTACATTAATCTATGCCCTTCAGATGTGTCGTCGTATTGAAATTTCTGCATTACGGGATTTTGCACCTGGCAACGGCACAGGATAGCCTGCGGTCATGTCCATGTGGTTCTCAGTATGGTGTACTGCCCCCTGTCTGTGTGGATGTCCGTGACACATCAAGAAGTTCCTGGGTATGAAAGCAGGAGACCTTTTTCTCTGGTCAGAAAGTCAGCACAGTGGTGGTGCCCCAGTCTCATGCTAATGCTTGCTGCTGAATGCATGGGATTCACTCTCCCTACCCGCTTTATGGGGGGAAGATGGCAAAAGTCCAAAAGTATGTTTTTATAAAGAGGGGTTTTGTTTCAAATATGAATGTTACCACTTGTGCCTGCAGCAGAAAGATCCCGGTTATGACCTAAATGAGGCCACTTATTTGGGAAAAAAGAAGAGTTAACAGGCTTAAGATGGATTCATTGCATGAAATTAATACAACAAGATGTATCGAAAGGCATGACACGAACCAGGGCAAGAAGATGTGTCTGCCCAAGGTATTTTGAGCGATCAGTAATTTTCCGAGCCTCTCCCCATTCAAATGCGCCTCTCATCCTGTGACGGCCTTAAGACACTGTGCCATCCACATAATTAGACGCAGCAGCCTGATGGCATTCTAAACGCGCCGTCAGAAAGGGGTCATTCTCCCTGCGTGCGGACGGCCCCTGTTCCCCTCGTCACTACAAAGCGCTGGGCATGTGACAGCCGGCAACGGCCACAAGTTGCACTTTATCTCAGCCGGATTCCGCTCTCACTCCTAACTTTTTCCAGTGAAGTAATGGACACTCAACAGAGGCTCCTTTCATCCTGAGTGGAGATGTTTCATCAGGCTAAATTTGGATGTAAAGAGTCAATTAAGGCCCGATTAGCATCACCTAGCTTCTGCATGGGTGATGTGTGGTGTCTCGAGCTCAGAGCGCCCCAGTCGGCTCCTCAGGCCCTCAGATTGGGGGGTGCATTCCCCCCTGACTATAGGATGTGCTTATCTTGCACAACTGGTCGTCACATTCATTTATGGGTTTGAGTTGGTCATTTCGCCATTAAACTATAATAAAATAAATACCCCTCAGCTCTGACCGTTGGACCATTAGTGCCTTAATTAAACCTGTTTATTGGAAAAACTTTGCTTGTTTTGGTATATTTTCCTGTCCAGGGTTCCACCCATCACCTGTTTCATAGTGGAAGGTGCTATGAAAATGGTTCCCTCAGTATATAATCACAATATGAAATAACATTCGGAGGGCTCAGTGATTTGAAGTAGATCACGTATGTAAGATATTGCTAAAAGTATTGGGACACTCCTTCAAATCGTTGAATTCAGTTTCAATCTCTTCCATAGCCTCAGGTGCATAAAATCATGCACCTAGGCATTCAGACTGCTTCTATAAACATTTGTGAAGGAATAGGTCGCTCTCATCAGCTCATTGAATTCAAATGTGGTACCGTGATAGGATGCCACCTGTGCAGTAAGTCCATTCGTGAAATTTCCTCGCTACTAAATATTCCACTGTCAACTGCCAGTGGTATTATAACAAAGTGGTAGCAGTTGGGAAGAACAGCAACTTAGCCATTAGCCTTACATGGTAGGCCATGTAAAATCATGTGGGGACAACACTTGCTGGAGCGTGGAAATTGCCAACTCTGCAGAGACAATAGTTACAGATCTCTAAACTTCATGTAGCCTTCAGATTAGCTCAGGAACTGTGTGTAGAGAACTTTATGGAATGGGTTTCCATGGCCGAGCAGCCGCATCCAAGCCTTAGGTTTGGCGGGTGCCAAGAGAATTGTACTTGCCTGACATCATTTTGCCAAGTGTAAAGTTTAGTGGAGGGGGGATTATGGTCTGGGCCTGTGGCCCCTTAGCTCCTCTTAATACTGCAGCAATCGAAGCCTTTCTGGACATGCTTCCAAGTTTGTGGGAACAGTTTGGGGATGGACACCCTAAACCTAAACCTCGTGGACAGCCTTCCCAGAAGAGTTGAAGATGGTATGTAAAGGGTGGGTCAGCTCTATATTAAAGCCTATATATTAGAAATGGGATGTCGTTAAAGATCATGTGTGTGTAAAGGCAGGAACCCCAATACTTTGATCCGCACCCCTCTCCAACCTGATTAAATTGCCAGAATGAGTCGTGAGTGAGTGAAATGAACACCATTCAAATGAATACCCCCCACCCCCACTCACTAAGAAAGATATATTCTAGTTATGGGTGGGCAGCCAAGACAGAGACTTGATTTACAGGGACAATATTGTAGATATGCATCAGGATTATAACAGTTATAACAGGAGAAAATTCCTATGATAAAATACTAATTACGCACCCTTCCAAATCCCAGCTTATAGCTGAAATACTTAATGAGTACAGATGAATGGAATAGCAGATCCCTTTCCCATGAGCCAGTGTCTACACAGTGTTTGTGGCTGGGGATCATGGTGATTCAGGGCAGAGGAGTTACCTTGACTGCTCTGAGACCACTGGAGCATGATCCAAAAAGCCATGGAAGATCTGGGATGCAGAGAAATCCACAGCTCGTCTGTAACTTTGTGAAATGTCCCATAATTACACAGGGCGGGGGCATGTGAGTCATGGGAATTTGCTAAATCAAACAACACCTGTACCCTCAGTGTATCAAACACAGGTAGGATGCTTGACCATGTGACGTTTGGACTATGTGATGCTGGTTCTCTAAATGGCCACTGGCTCAGATGATAATGGGCACACTGATCCCCGGCCTCGCGACGATACCTAGCTGTTCATTCTGCTGGGCACTCTTCCCTGATGACATCAGAGTGTTGATGTCACTGGGATACTGCACACAGCCCAACCTGTCGGGGGAGGGGGGAGGGGCTTTTGAGGATGGAGGGCTTCTGGCTCCTTCGACCACAGAACAGGATCCTGCACTTTCTAAGTGGTTCACAACAACTTTCATTTTTATGTAAATGACTCCCCTCTTTATTTGTGAGATCCTTTCACCCTTGTCACTGGATATCATTGCCTCGTCTTGCCAGTTCCCGACGCTTAGGGACTGAAGATAAACACAACTTAACGTTTGTGTAAATATAGAAAACAGCTTTGATCCTGAGTGAAGGCGGAGAGTGGCTCAGGGCTCATGGAAATCAGTCTGAGGGGAAGATGAGAGTCGATCCGGCCTTTCCAGTAAAGCAGGGGAATCAGACAAATGCCAGCACCACTAAAGCGACACGACGTGCTTCAACACTCCACCCCTCAGTCATTGCCTCCTGTTCACCTATTAAAAACACTTAATAACTTGCAAGAATGACATTAAGATCCATGCAACATTGTGTCCTCATTTACTGCACTGCGTTTTGCAAAGACTTCTCAAACCTTATGATGAATTCAACAGAACTTCAAACTTAGATGTAAAAGGAGAAGAACCTGTCACCCAATCCAAGCATCCATCCTCTCATCCTGGGCAGTCCTAGCAAAATCAGTGAGGTAGGATGGCCTCTTGCCGTGTTTGAGATTAAAGCCGATAACATCGTCTTATAAGTAGCTGAAAACTGATCTGGGACCTGCGGTCAGTCATGTCCTAACAGTGAGGACGGCTGAGGTCTGTAGTGTGCATGCCGCACCTGCTTCATATCTGACAGTCTGCTCAGTGAGCCCAGTCGGGCTTAGATTCAGTTCTGCTACTTGCAGCTGCCTGTGTGCCGCTAACCTGCCCAGCATTTTCACTCTGCCTGTCATCGGCTATTCTCACGGGTCACCTGTGCGTTTCACGAGCTGAGGTGTTAAGTGCGTGTTAAGTGCTTGCCCTGCCTGTTCAGAAAGGCGCTGTCATATGAGACGTACCTGCACACGCTCGGTGACATCTGGAGCTGTTTCACTGCAGACAACTGCCTTGGTGGATAATTCTTTCCGTTAATATTCTCACATTTGATGAAAATGTCATTTGGTAATAAACTACTAGATAATTTGCCAGAGGCAATTTGACTGCATGTATTGAAATGGCATTTGTACAGTATTGCTTTTAAAACATTCTGTTTTGATATGTCACATTTAATACATATGAAACATAGTGAAAAATTTAAACAAAAAATGCAGGTTTGTATCGCAGTTAATTTACAATAATATCAAAGATTTGCGACATGGAGATCAATTATGCTCCAGACAATTAGTCATGATACAATTAACTCACCTAATCTAGTCAAAACATATTAAAGAAACGTATCCTGATAATGATGCAAAGATGTGAAATATCGGTCATTAGGTGATGCACCAGTCAAAATGCGTCACTCCATTATAATAATTAAGATGTCTGCGAGCGACATGCTCTTAGGGCCTGCTGAGCAGCCCAGCTTCAGCCTGTCGGATCCGTGTTGCGTCTCTGTGGACCCCGTAAATCACCCAGACACATCAGTGCCCTGCAGTCGCTGTAGGTGAGGAGCTCCCCTCTTGTCCGCTGGTTCCCCTGCTTCGCACCAGCAGGTGTCAGGGCTCACCGTGCACATGCTGTCCGTGAGCAGGGCACTCTGTCAGGGCCGATGCGTGACAGGCCCGTCGCCCAGTATGCTGGCCACATGATGCTCTGACAGCCTTTCACACATCGCACGCACGTCAATATTCCCCTCATGCCCCTATTGACCGGAGGCCTGCCATTAGCTTGGAGGCTCCTTCAGACTATGGCAGAGTCAGATTTGCCCGGCATGTGGTGTTGTTAATGACCTCGGCTTGAATGACGGATCCACGGACGATTTGTTACAACAGCACAATGCAGTATCTGTTTGGATTACATGAGACGTTAGAGTTAAAAATCCAGACCTCAGCATCTCCCCTGACCTAGACTGCGTTTTCCCCGTGTCGACATAAGAACGAGAATAGAAATTAAACTGCAAAGAACTCGTCCGCTCAGTCCCCATCTCAGATCCAGACTGGGCTGTAGCCCTTTGCTGTTAAAGCGTGTGAAGATGCTTCCGGCAGAAATACCAGACCTGATGAATGATGCTTTTATCCAAGTGATTGTCTTTTAATCAAGTAAATATCTAATCAGTTTAAACATTGATTAAATAATGTTTAAAAAAAATAATAATACGCCTGCCCCTGTGAGGCCGTTTGTTTTAGTGTGAAAAGAGTTTTTGTGGGTAATAAATAAATGATTGTGCTCTTTGGAAGCTCTGGGTGGGTTAATATATCATTATAACTGACCACCTCCTGGAAACCCCACGGTGACAAAATATGTACTCTCTGGTCACTAAGCATCCGGCACTGCTGTTTTGCTGGTTGCCTGGCAATGGCGTGGAGTTCTGAAACGCTCTCCCGCCTGTTTGTCAGGAACTCGAGGGCCTTCTGCTGGCGTCGCTATTGTTTGGGCTCCTCCGTCCGAGCGGATGGCGAGGGTGAACCCCCGGCAGCCTTCAGTGTGATGTTCTAGAGGGGGTGATGCTGGGGGTGTGTTTGCGCCTTACTGAGGGGCATTTCGAAGGGGTCAGAATCGTCCATTCAGAAAGTTGCAAAGGGCTGCTGGGACAGGGAGTGCCATGGAAACACTAACGAGGAATGACGAGGAAAAGCTGCAGAGACAACCGTATGTACTCAAGCAGCGAGCGTCGGACGCTGTATGTCTGCTGCGGGGGTCTCGGACTGTTTGGACAAAAGGGCTTGTACTTGGAATGGGAGCTGTTTGAGGGCCTTGGCGCCAAACCCAGGTTAACTGTTTGACCCTCCAAAATGAATGAACTTTGACCCAGATTCATGTATATGACGCTTTGTGTTATACACTCAACACAGCTCCAGACCTGCCTCAGCCGCGTTACACACTTGGCACGGTGTCGCCCAGACCCATCTCAGCTATGTTACACCCACAGCATGGTGTCGCCCAGACCCACCTCAGCCGCGTTACACACTTGGCACGGTGTCGCCCAGACCCATCTCGGCTGTGTTACACACTCAGTACGGTGTTGCCCAGACCCACCTCAGCCACGTTACACACTTGGCACGGTGTCGCCCAGACCCACCTCAGCTGTGTTACACACTCAGTACGGTGTTGCCCAAGCACATCTCAGCTGGGTTACACACTTGGCACGGTGTCGCCGAGACCCATCTCAGCTGTGTTACATGCTCAACATGAAGACTCAGCACGGTGTCCCCCTTGGCCACATTACACATGGTGTCGCATTTGTCTGGCCAACCGCGTTACACGCTTGGCATAGTGTCGCATTTCTCTGCCCGGCCGCGTTACACGCTTGGCATAGTGTCGCATTTCTGTGCCCGGCCGCGTTATACGCTGGGCATAGTGTCGCATTTCTCTGCCCGCCCGCGTTACACGCTTGGCATGGTGTCGCATTTCTCTGGCCAGCTGCGTTACACGCCCGGCATGGTGTCGCATCTCTCTGCCCGGCCGCGCTACATGCCCGGCATGGTGTCGCATTTCTCTGCCCGGCCACGTTACATGCTCGGCATGGTGTTGCATTTCTCTGCCCGGCCGCGTTACACGCTTGGCATAGTGTCGCATTTCTCTGCCCGGCCGCATTACACGCTTGGCATGGTGTCGCATTTCTCTGCCCGCCCGCGTTACATGCTCGGCATGGTGTTGCATTTCTCTGCCCACCCGCGTTACCTGCTCGGCATGGTGTCGCATTTTTCTGCCCGGCTGCGTTATACGCCCGGCATGGTGTCGCATCTCTCTTCCCGGCCGCGTTACACGCCTGGCATGGTGTCGCATCTCTCTGCCCGGCTGCGTTACACCCCCGGCATGGTGTCGCATTTCTCTGCCCGCCCGCGTTACATGCTCGGCATGGTGTCGCATCTCTCTGCCCGGCCGCGCTACACGCCCGGCATGGTGTCGCATTTCTCTGCCCGGCCGCGTTACACGCTTGGCATAGTGTCGCATTTCTCTGCCCGGCCGCGTTACACGCTCGGCATGGTGTCGCATTTCTCTGCCCGCCCGCGTTACACGCTTGGCATAGTGTCGCATTTCTCTGCCCGGCCGCGTTACACGCTCGGCATGGTGTCGCATTTTTCTGCCCGCCCGCGTTACATGCCCGGCATGGTGTCGCATTTCTCTGCCCGGCCGCGTTACACGCCTGGCATGGTGTTGCATCTCTCTTCCCGGCCGCGTTACACGCCCGGCATGGTGTTGCATCTCTCTGCACGGCTGCGTTACACCCCCGGCATGGTGTCGCATTTCTCTGCTCGCCCGCTTTACATGCCCGGCATGGTGTCGCATTTCTCTGCCCGGCCAAGTTAAACGCCCGGCATGGTGTTGCATCCCTCTTCCCGGCCGCGTTACACGCTTGGCATAGTGTCGCATTTCTCTGCCCGGCCGCGTTACACGCTCGGCATGGTGTAGCATTTCTCTGCCCGCCCGCGTTACATGCTCGGCATGGTGTCGCATTTCTCTGCCCGCCCGCGTTACATGCTCGGCATGGTGTCGCATTTCTCTGACCGGCTGCGTTACACCCCCGGCATGGTGTCGCATTTCTCTGCCCGCCCGCGTTACATGCTCGGCATGGTGTCGCATTTCTCTGCCCGCCCGCGTTACACGCCCGGCATGGTGTCGCATCTCTCTGCCCGGCCGCGCTACACGCCCGGCATGGTGTCGCATTTCTCTGCCCGGCCGCGTTACACGCTTGGCATAGTGTCGCATTTCTCTGCCCGGCCGCATTACACGCTCGGCATGGTGTCGCATTTCTCTGCCCGCCCGCGTTACATGCTCGGCATGGTGTTGCATTTCTCTGCCCGCCCGCGTTACATGCTCGGCATGGTGTCGCATTTCTCTGCCCGCCCACGTTACATGCTTGGCATAGTGTCGCATTTCTCTGCCCGGACGCGTTACACGCTCGGCATGGTGTCGCATTTCTCTGCCCGCCCGCGTTACATGCCCGGCATGGTGTCGCATTTCTCTGCCCGGCCGCGTTACACGCCTGGCATGGTGTT
>JABFDZ020000001.1:51638843-51653929 GCA_019775955.2 Pollimyrus isidori
ACCAGCATGTTTTAAAGCCGCCCAGCTCAGGATAAGGGTTGTGCTGGTGGCGACAGCGAGTGAAACCTATTAATCAAAGACACACCTTTATGACATTACTGGACAGGCTCCTTCCAAAATGAACTAAAACGATTATTACAGCGTGTACACAACGTTGCTTGGAGTTAATCCCTGTTAACCAGGCAGTCGGCTTTTGCTGCTTGGCTTGTATGTTTCTGATACATTTTTAATGGACATAATCACACTTACTCTATACCTAAGAAGAGGTGCTGCTGTTCTGCCCCTGCTGGTGGGTGCTGGTTTGTGACATTTTGTCACCCCCACCTCCCCCACGGCTGTGCACAGACACAGGTGTGTCTCCACTGACATATGAATGACAATAACAGAGTTGTAGGATTTAAAGAAAATAGGCTACAATTCACACAGAGGGCCCAGCCTCATCATTAGCCAATGATATGTTTTGAATCGGTGAGTGACTGGGGAGGGGGCACTTTGGGGGCCAATCAGACATTCTCCTGTGGTCCTGCCCCTGTATTCACTTCTGATTTATAACACATGACAAAAATAGCCATGTAGGGGGTCCATTAAGCTCTGTAAAAGGAGGCAGTTATTAATTGTGTTTTTGTTGCATTAAAAGCTTTTAAAAGCTTTGGTTGTGTTCAGCTGAATGGCCCAGCTATCCTGCGCTGCATGTCCTGTGTCCAGATTCACCCTCGGCGTGAGTCGTGCACCTTCTTGCTGTAGGAAAAATGAGCACTTTACCTGCCGGGGCGGCATATGGACTTCCCCCACCCCCCACAGAAATCCCAGCATGTCAACATTGGCAGCCTGCTGACTGGCTTGCTGTGATCATTCCTGGTCTACAGGCTAGATGAAACAAAGCAGGTATCCCAGAATCCTCCTGGCATGGTTAGGCCACACCCTCAGAGTGGCCGGGTGGTGACCAGATTAAATATCAGATAGGGTAATCCTGAGCAAATACAGAACCTGGATTTGGTACAGATTTCCAGAAGGTGTGTGTATATATATATATATATATATATATTTCACATATTTCACTTCTGATAATGGCTGTAAATAAATTTATTCTTAATGTATTTTGCCGCGTGTACATTTGTACCAATTTGTGTACAGAAATTTAAATTTGTATACATTATTGATAATTTAGAGCCCTGTGCTAGAAAATACTGCTACATATTGACCCTGTCAGTGGTTTTAAAGTGACAGATTTTGACATGGATGTGCAGGCTTTCAGCCTGTGTGGGTCTCTTTCCGTGAACTCACAGCTTGTAGTCTGTGACTGGCAGCAGAGGGCCACCCATCACAGGAAGCTGACCATGTAGCTTCCTCAGAAACACTCCATGAGGTTGGCTAGAATCTGGGTGACACAGGGTTAATGCCAAGACAGAGCCCGCCTTTCTGCTGCATGGTGCCCGTCACGGGTGGCACCTACTGTCTTATTTACTCGTGTTTTACACTCTCTCACATCCACGCACCCAAAGCAATTCCTTTCCAAGTGCGATCCACCCACACATTAGCTTCATTCATCTTCCAGACAGGAATCCATATTTCTCTTATTGTAGGTAGTATAGCCCCCCCAAACAAACAAACGTGCAGACATACAAAGAAATGAGGTGTCTGTACCTTTGTGGGGACTCTCCATTCATTTCTATGTGCATAATTCTAATAAAAAACCTTAACTCTGTCCTAACCTTAGCCATAAGTAACCAAACAAAAGACAAACAAAAGACCTTGCCATTTTTAGTTTTTTTGATTGAAGTCACAAATTTCTATAAAACTGAATTTTCCACTGTGGGGGCTGAAATAATTTAAAGGTCAAAGTAATAGGTTTTTATCACATTGTGGGGACATTTGGTCTCCACAATGTAATATATATCTAGCCACACACACACACACACACACACACACACACAATCACTTGTCTGTTGCCGAAAGCTGAATCAGCGCTTCACCCTGGACCAAACCAAAGCCCCTCTCCTGCTGGTGGACGTGTCCCTGTCCTATTGATCCAGCTTAATGCCTGGCGCCATGGGTTTTGTCCATTTCCTAGGGTGCTATAACTCACCATGGTAAATGTGCAAAATTCTAGATGTTCAGATCAAGTCAACAAAGCCCCACCCCAGTGCTGGGTAATGATCATGACCCAGCAGGCAGACCGGCCCTCGAGTCTCACTCTCAGAATGTACCTGCTAAGACCCAAGCCTGAAATCCACTGGGGATGTGTTTGCGTTAAGGAGGGACGTTGCCAGCAGTGGAAGCATGCAAGGCCCACCTTGAAAAACTCTATTTAATTAGTAACGTTAATGATTAGTAATAAGCATGTGCACTGCGGTCATCGGCGTCCTGCCTGTGTGACCTGTAACCTGGGAAGGCGTGCTTATGAGCTGGCCAGCTGCTCGGCCTCCAGGACGCAGGTTTCCCAGCCAGCAGGAAGCCTCAGTCCTGCTTCCATGAAATGCCGAGCAGGTAGAACCTGCCTGGGCCAGTTTCCCGCCCCCTTGCGTCCCAATTGAATTTGGGTGAGGAAATGCACTCACTGTCAGATCAATAAGCCTCACTCAGAGTGCCTGACACCCTACACCTGATACACAGCCAGCCGGATGGGCCTCAGGGGAGAGGCTCTGGGGCGGGGAGGCTTGTATCTGGGAGCAGCGTCTCCTAGGATTACCGGTACTTACAGCTTGTTATGTCTGCACTATTACCTGAAAATCTCCGACCATAATGTTGGCACAACAGTGCGCCCGCCTTTCCCATGTCGGCATGGGTGACGGTAAGCCGATAGCACGTGCCGCCAGGCGTAAGCGAGGGAGGGGGGAATAACCCAATTGTCCCAGATGGACACAGAGCACTCCTACCCCAGCCTGCCATTTGACACTGGCAGCCGATTCAGTTGCACAGTGGTGATTATAGCAGGGTAAACAAACAGTGATTCATCCTGAGAGCCCATCCCCGGCTTTTCCTGCTAAGGCTCACCTTGGCCTCTGGAGGGCAGATCTGAGACACAGGTACTGCGTCATGCGGCTGCATGGAAGCGCTGCTCTACTCTCCACACATGCATGTTCTCGCTCGACTGAATGGATGTCGTGTGTGTGTGAGACGAAGGTCACCTATGACTTAATGTTCAGTTACAATCCAAATGAGACTTCAAATGGTGTGGCGTGAGTTTCACTGTGTTCCTGGTTTAGAGCACAATGTACACACAAACACACACACACAGATTAGGTATCTATATCTTTCTAGAGACTCTCCATTCAGTTATACAGGCAGGACCCTAATCCTAACTATGACAACTTCAAGCCCTACCCAGCCCTATCCATAAGTAACAAAACAAATGACAAGACTTTTTGGCATTTTTAGTTTTTTGATTGCATTCATATATTTCTATAAAATTGAGTTTCCCCTTGTGAGGACTGAAAACAATGTCCCCACAAGGTCAAATTAGCAGGTTTTTACAGGGACATTTGCTCCCCACAATGTAATATATACATGACCCACACTTGCACATACATGCATTACATACTGATGCCCATCCTCAGAATAATAACCAACAGGCCGGCATTGTAACAGAAAAGCCCCTTATTAACATCGCCCCTGTTTTTGACAATAAGCCAGTTAGATTAAAAAGAAGTACCACGATTTATTGTGCTGGAAAAATTAATTAGTGGGAAGCAATTTTCTCTGTTCTGGCTGTGGAAGCGGCGCCGATGTTCATGTTTACGCCGCGAACATGACAGCCCTCACCAAAACAAGCCATTCCCCCCCGCCCAGGTGGCCGCCCTCCCCAAGGTAATCTCGAGTGAAAAACCGCAACCTGTTATGAATAATAAAGCCTGTAACGACCGCCACCTGGCCCGCATGTAAAAATAGAGGCTGAACGTTGGTCGGCATGGCTCTGCGTGTATTTCGGGGGGGGGGGGGGTTGGACAAGCGTGGACCACCTGATTTTCATACGCTGTCCTACCTTCCTCCCATCCGGTGTCATGCTCTATCAATAGCCGGGCACCTGCTTCCTGCCATTAGCGGGGATGATAGTTCGCGGTGTGCTCTGGCACCTGTAGGTGCTTACATTACACGCCCCCGTTGTCGGGGGGGGGCACTCAGTGCCTTTTAGACGACTCCACTGTCACTGCCGCATTCCCGGGCCTCGTTCCAAGGCAGTGCGGTCCAAACGCCATTCGCTGCAGCATGACATGGGGGTGGGGGCACCTCTGTGGAGGCACTGCAAGGGGCGTGGCATGCATTGGCGCCAGAGTGCTTGGATTCAGGTCGGGCAGCATCGTATCGTGGGTAGGGGGGTGTTCAGCGTGGCACACACCCATACCCCCCCGCCTGCCGCGCAGGTGGACCTCAGCATTCATGTTTCCCCGTCGGCCAA
Source organism: Pollimyrus isidori (assembly GCA_019775955.2). Lineage (NCBI taxonomy): Eukaryota > Metazoa > Chordata > Actinopteri > Osteoglossiformes > Mormyridae > Pollimyrus > Pollimyrus isidori. The sequence goes on from JABFDZ020000001.1 coordinate 51,643,240, forward strand.
AGGCCATACCTCCTCGCACGGCTCTGGAGAGGGGGCTTGAGCTTGGTAAGCAGCCCTTGGCCTTCTCACACTCCATCCGGCCTGATCCAAGCTGTAAAGGTCAGGGGAATTGGGCCAGGGAGCAGACCCACGGGCAGGCTGTCCGTGTGCACATGGAAGCCCGCCATCCAGTACCTGGAACTCACCGGATCTAGACCACCTGCGCCAGACTGCTGAAGGACTCGGACTGGAAGTGTGGTGACAGATGTGTCTTAGCACCTTAGCTATTAGCATCCAGACGGTGCAGGCAGTGTCTCAAAAAGAGAACATTAGCACACAAAAATAAGGATGACAGCGAGTGAGTGAGTGAGTGAGTGAGTGCATGAGTACAGGTGAAGCGTTTTGAATACATCCTTTCTTGACAACTTTATTCCAATCCAACTGAAAAGAAGTACTGACTGTACAACCTAGGATATATTTTCATTTCCCGTCAAATGAGTGCTTGGACCATTTTTTTTTATTATGTATTATATACCTTGTTACAAACACTGCAGTTTAAACTAGAGGAACCCTCATCTCCAACCAAAATCTGAATCCTATTTAAATATAAATGTACAGAGAGGGGGTAAAAAAAATCAAACTATTTTAACATCAGGTGTGACAGGATCGCACTCCGAAAGCAGCCTTGAAATCTTTTCAGTTTCAGTCATTTCAGGAGAAGGTGATACTGCCGTATGACAGTAATTAGCAGCTGACAGAAATATCCCTGCTTTAGCTGGAGGTGGGAAATCACAAAGCGCAGTTTTTCTCATTAATTTACTATTTGCTATCCTCTACCGGGGATGACTCCAGACCTGAGGTACAAACTTAATAAGGCCCCATACTGTTCCGTGGAATATTTACACCACATACAAATAAACCATCAAGTTACTTTCATACAGGTTTGTTTGCCTGCTCCCCAGGAGGCCGCGCTGCAGGCTGCCTGCTCGGCCTTCAGAACCTGAACGCAAATGATCAGACCTTCAACCTGAGGCTGATAATTCACCTTTGGTGTTGACGCCGGGATGAATCCGTCTCTGAATTTCAAATGCTAGCAGGTTTTTTTTTTTTATCTTTTTTTGTCAGATGGGGAAGGATCCGTCGGTCGTTGAGCGGAAGGGACTACAAAGTTTTGCAAGCCATCATTTTATCGCTAATGAATTTGGCTCACGTTTGCGATTTTTTTGAGGAAGGATTCGGACAGACACGTGTGACTTTTCAAAGACGTGACTTCTGCACGTTTAAGCTCAGGCACCGACTTGGGTGACCCTGTCCGCCATCCCGGGCCAGGAGTTTAATCCATTTGTGTGGACGCGCCCCTTCATTTGTAGAGCCTGACATCCCAGCCCCCCCGCTCTGCTCCCTCCCTCCGCCTTCACACTCTGTGCCGTTTCCTTTACCGAGAGAAAGTGACAAAAGTTCAGAAAAGGCCCTGCGGGTCATGGTGATGGCGCTGGATCCACACACGCCCCCCCTGCCTGTGCTTGAGGGAAACAGTCGGCTTATCGCACTCTTGCATGACCCCACTCCCAGACCCCCTCCTTGGCCCCCGCATGCTGGGGAGGTGGTGCGGGGTCTCGGTGGTAACGGGCCTGAACGCCACAGACTGCCTGAACACACTAGCAGGTGCCGTGCTCAGCCTTCTCTGCTTATTAGCTCGTACAGTTAAAATGGCAAATTTCATTATGGGTTTTGGGGGCACTATGCAGCGGGGGGGTCTCCCCGGAGCCCCCAGAGCGATATCTCCGAAAGCCGCGGCTCAGCACACAATGCCTGGGTTTCCGCGAGGCGCCTTTTTAACCCTGCATGGCTCCTTCCCAAAGCCTCTACTCTGCTGTTCGCCCGCGTCAGTTTACCTTGTTTGATTGAGGTTGTTGCCATCCTGGGCCGCTCTGCTTTGTAACAAGATATAAAAACATCTTGAGTCAAACTCTATTTGTTGTCTAGACCAGAACTATGCAAGTCCTCCCTACAGGACGCCGGCATGGAGAATTCACCAGTGTCTGCTGGCTGTTTCTGAAGATAGTCGTGTGTCTATTTTTTTCCACTGTGAAGCTCCAGGCTCGCTCTGCGTTTTTCTGTCGCTCCTCCTATGTGCCTCGCGCTCACTGTGCCAGCGACTGTCTCTTCTCCCTGAGCCCAGGAGGAAATATCGCACTTGGAAGACAGACGTCCATGTGCCACCTGCGTCCAAAATGTGGCCGGTAGTCACTGTCCGAGCGCGAGATGCCGACACAGGAGGTGGTGAGGGTGAGGCGTGTCGGGGTTCTCAAGACACATGCAGGGTCTGCACACGTTGGGGCACCAGGGCACCCGACGCCGGTGTCAGGGGAGAACCGAGGGCCTCGTTGGAGAGGAACCGGCAACATCTGCAGCCTCCGTTGTCCACGGCATCCGTGCCAGCTTGGAGGAAGATCACAGACCAGGGAAAGATACTCCTCCCCCCGCTGATCCCCTCCCCCAAGACATCGCAGCCGCCACCTGTTAGCTGATCCATGTTGACTGTCCCTCTCCAACCTCCCACTGCTTCCTCTCTTCTTTCCTCGTTATTCTCACTCATCTGCCGCTGGGACAGAGAGGGCGGTGTCATTAGTCTCGGGATGTGCAGGTTGGTTCTTTACAGGATTGGCGGTTTACGTTCTTTGTTCTGTTTCTTACTTTTTTACCCAGCTCGGAAATGACAGCCCAAAATAAAGAGTAAATAATGTGCAGGTTGAATAATACATAGGTTTAACTAAACAAGCACTGTGACTTTCTTTGAAAGCTTTGGTGTGGTTATTCTGAAATACAGTAAATGTAAAGGTGAAGGTCAGCTTATCTTACTGGTGGCCACAACCCCTCATGGCCTGGGAGTCATCTGCAGGTTGAAGGCCGAAACGGACCCCAGTCGTACAGCCGTTTACGCCACTGTGTCCTGTGCCTGGCCCAGGCTCAGTCCTGCTCGCTTCCTGTCCCTCAAAGCATCAGAGGTAGAATTCCCCATACTTCAGACCCCTGGAAACCTGAAAAGATCGTGGCTTCAGCACCGTCACAGTGTGGTAATTTCTGGAATAATGTCAGGGACTATCCCAATGCTGCTTAGGTTTAGGTGACAGTGGTGTGCAGTTCACCAACACTAACATCATCTTGACATTATTCACACCCGTTTCACTGATAACAAGGCTGGACCACAAGCAATACAGGAAATGACCACAGTGGAAAGCTGGATGGTTTAAGAAATCAGCCGGTGAAGAAAACAGCTCGGCGTATCTCCTGGGAGACAAAGGTCTGTGAGAAGTGCTCAATTTGGACAGAAATGCAGTGCTACCTCCAGCGTGAGTGGTGTTCTCATTGATTTTTCCAGTTTTTATGTTTTTTAAGTCTCCTCTAGCTCACAGCCAATTCTGAATTCCTGACTTATATATATATTTTCTTAGTGATACAGCTCACCATGGCAACTCAGCCCCAAGCCAAGCACTAGGTGACATGAACACCCAGATGGAGGTCCTAGCCCTTCTGGGCCCTCACCACACAGACTAAGCATCCATGGACCAGTGCAGCTTGATGGTGCCAGTCTCAGACGGTCGGAGGAGTCGCATTCAGCAGCCTGCTTTCCACACATGGCAGAAACAAACAGATGTCTAAATAAACGAGTATGTTATATTTAGCCTTCCTTGCATTCTCCCACTCCAATTATGAGGTTCTCTCCCCTGCTTTCCCACCGCTCGAGAGCTGAGGTGTTAGGGGGGGAAGTGGCAAGGCTTCCTCCCATGATCCATTATGCAGGTCTGATCCTGTGCAGCCTCCTGCCTCCCCTCACACCTCTTATTGCCTTTTTGCCTGGTGGAGGTGCAGGGGGGAGAGTGCCAAGCCACCAGGGCGGCGGCGGTGGGCTCTGTACTGTTCTTGTGTTCTCGTTTTCTGGGTGCAGAGAATCAGTTAACCAGACCAGTTAACCAGCCGGCACATGAGCAACAGTTAGCTGGGAGTGGGTGTGCTGATCTGTTCCTGACTCTGTCAAGGGAGCTGAGGAGACCTCAGGGTCTCACACGGTTCATAGGTTCTTTCCTAAGCCGTGATCCATGGGGAACATCGGGATTTGAACCTGATCCCGATTTACACATGTTAATCATTGGAATTAAATTAATGTGGTATGTAATATGTTTGAAGGAGTTGATCTGAGAAAGGGTGAGGAATGAAACGTCATAAAGTGGCCACCCCGCCCCAATATTTTAGGTGAATAAAGCAAGAGAATAAACTGTGTTTTGCACAGCAGATGCGTCTTTAGCACTAGAATCTTCCACTAAGCAGTTGGGGGGGGGCGGTTGTTGGGCTGGACTCTCATCACCTGATCATGTAGCGGCGACATCCTGACACGTGTCTTTCCGCAGGTAGCGCCCAGCAGTGAATTGCTCTAAATACCACCCTGATAATTAACACATGCCTCTCGGTGACCCCAGTGGACCTGCCATGGCGTCTTCCACTGTAATGGCTTCTGTGCACAGTTATCTCTGTGTAACTGTACTATCTTTGTGTACTGGTGTTTTTTTCCCCCACAAAACCACAAATTATTGATGATTCCTATCCGTGTTTTCCTGAGCGATCGCTGGAGACCTTTTAAATATTCCTGGAGGTGCTTTACTCTCATGCATCGTGTTTCTGTGACCCTCATACATAACGCATGTAGGCCAGCACCTGTGTGCTGTGAGCTCTCCATCGCTCTGCCTCCTACACCCTCTCCCTCTCCCTCTTGATCGGAGGAGCCCCACGTTGCGAGGAGGGCGGCCAATCCCCGGAGGGCTTGCCCAACGTTGGCGGGAGGAGCAGAACGTGGTGTGGGGTCGCGGGCTGGGAGGTGAACAGCTATACCACAGCGCAGATGAAAGGAGAACGTCCAGGAGTGTGTGTGTGTAATGGTGTGTGTGTGTGTGTCTTTTTCTTGCTGCCCAACCGCACCCCTGGAGGAGGCATTTACATCCGCAGCACCGCCATGCAACCCAAATCTCGATGGCAGTAGGCTGGGTGTCAGTGACTAATCAAGTGAATCAGCTGTGTGTGACAGAGTCTTTGGGGGCCACTGGGGGTGGGGTGGGGGGGTCGAGGAAGCTGTCTAAACCATGGGAGAACTACATGTGTGTAGATCCCTCATACGAGTACTGCATGTGTGTGTCAGTGATGCACTTTCAGTCAGTGGCCATCTCAATGGCAAGGTTGTGTGTGCTGGACAGTCATGGTGACCTGTGTGACACCTTCGCTAAGACAGGTGGCTGCCAGGCGGGGGGGTGTCGGGCATCGGAAAGCTGCCAGAACGATGTGCCATGAGCAGGTGCAAAGCTAATTGTGTCAGAGCATGACTGTGGCTACCTGAGTGCAGACAGATATCTCATTTAGTCTGTGTGTTTGTGTGTCTGCGCACCTCTTGCCCCACAGTCGAGGACCCAAACTGGGGGACAGGTGTCTCCTGCTTTGAATGGAGCATAAATTCGGCTCTGTTTTGGGTGATCTCCCCATCCTCATACGCAGCTGTCCTCCTGCATGATGAGGAGAACACGGCCCCTTAGCGTGTAATCCTACATATGTCCCTCCTTCCATTAAAGGAAGAGTGACATCCTGTCACACATCCACCTAAAACACTGCCATCCTTCCCCCATTTTTACCCCCCCCTCCCCCATCGCCTCTGTCATGTATTTCAACCTGCAGAGACCTTGCCTATGTAAAAGCCTCTCTCATTGATCCAGACCGCGTGTGGTTGCTCCCTCCATTGCGGCCTGCCGCTGCTAAGGCCATCAGTGGACCTCCCCCCCCGTCCCCAGAAGGTCTGCCCCCCAAATTCACAGCGATCTCACCAGCCAGGCCTGAATGCTATCAGCAAACTCCTGTGTTGTTCACCAGTACTCAGCACCGCCCCCCTCGCACACACTCATCATCGGCCTGGTGTGCAGCTATTATTTAATCCTCCACGTTGCCAAACCCCCCCAGCACCCGCTGGAGGATGGGGCCATGGCACACCCCGGCCACTTCCTGTTACAGGATCCACACATCAGCTTTTCTCAGCAGCGCGATGCACAATCAGCTACTTGGGGGAGAGTGGGGAGGTGGCAGAAGCCACTTGAGGCTGCCCAAGGTGTCGCCTGAAGGGAAAAGGGGAAAGACAGCAAACTGTAAATATGGTAATTAGTGGCCTCTCCTCCGCACTCAGTGAGGAGCCCATCTCCCACGGTGCAGTGATTTCTCAGTGAGGGGATGCCTCTGCCCCCGGCCACCCTACTACCATGGCTGGGCACAGAGGCTGGCTGTCTAATTAAATCAGGGCGATGGTGGGTACCCAGGGGCCACGGGGCCCCGGTGCGATCCACTCGGCTTTGGTGGTCCCCGTTTCTGCAGTCCATCCGCGATTGCAGACCCTGCTGCTTCCGCGAGCAGCGGTGCAGACTCAGCGATCCCGGCCTTGGAAATGGCGCACAGAGTTTGGGTAATCCAATTACCCCCCTGTTAAAACACTCAGGATGTGTTGCTAATCCTCTGCCTGTATGGATGCAGAGGAAGATCCCGTCCGGTAGACAGCCACCTAGGGTCACTCTGGGATGGGGGGCAATAAAAAAAACACCTTGGCTATTTTGGGGGGAATGATCCCCCGCGCTCTACTCTATGCTACAGCTGTAAGAAAGGTAGTATAGTTACTGAAAGTGTCACTGACATTTTTAAACTGGGAGGAAAGTTCCAGAAGATAGACAGCTGAATCGGGGCCTTGCTGTGTGCAATGGCGGCATGTAGGAGGCAGCGTCCCGATCGAAGTGTTAAAATGGCTTTGCTCATTAATCAGTCTGAGGCTCGTTAGGGGACGGCGTCGTCTTAATTGCACGCCCTTAGTGCGGCACTAATTAATGCAAAGCGATGCCAGCTTACACAACCGGCCAACTCACCGACATATTGGACACCCCCACACTCCGCCCACTGCCCCTGGGGGCTAATTTTAATAAGTCACATCATTGGGATTACATCACACATCCAAAGTAGCTCATGAGTGGACAGTTGCACTGTTATAAACGACCAATCAGGGCATCAAAAACACTGCAGACAACCGCCACTTATGTAAATAGGTAAATATCTCCAGCTCTGTTTTTTTGAAAAGTGAATAATAAATGCGATACCACTGCCATTACTAGAACGGAAGTTCCTCACAGAAGCCCATAAAACACTGAATGACATTTTGCGTTCAGTGTGCTGTGAGCCTTTCTTTAGGCTTGTTTTTGTCTTTATGTGTGGTCAGACTTCCTCACAGGGCCAAGGGGTTGTACGGCTGTAAGAAAATTGCACCTTTTTCACTAAAAAAGTGTTAAGACTGCCCCCCAAGTGCAAATCCGGTGTCATGTCCATATTTTTAGGTTAGAGAATTTTTCAACCTCTCCTAATAATTGTGGATTAAAAAAATAATAAACAGGGTGTATAAAATTCCAAACTTTCCTCATGATATGCAGACTGGTGCGCAGAAAATATCTGTTAAAACCTTTCACAGCAGCATACAGGTCATTCCTAATTTATAAATGCTCACGTCATTCTCACACACTTACAGGGCCCTGAAGCCAATTTCACTGCTGCCATTCTGGACTCCCTGGGCTCTGAGGTACGGGGTCACCGTCCTTCCTGCTGAAAGCACTTCGGTAGAAAGGTGCCGAAAGCCCAGTGGGCTGCACCGTCCGCCAGTGTTCCCAATTCCCACAGCTGCACTGTCTCAGCCTATTTGGCTAAGGCGAAGCACTGTGTCGGCCCAGTTATTTCATTTGTTGGTTTCAACTGTCTTTCCATGTGCCCCACTTCCCAGGTCATGGTGCCTCCCTGCTGGCCAAAGACTAATTAAATTGTGCCAGGACCGTGACAGGAAGCAGCGGCTGTATTCGGCAGGTGTGTATGGTTTATGTGGGCCGGGGGGAAGACCCACACGCCCGCCATAATCTTTGGCTTACCTTCGCCCCAGGAAGGACCTGGGGCACCCGGCTACTCCTATCCCACCTCACGCATCCCCTGGAGTTCATCTAGCCAATGCATGAGCACCAGATGCCATTTTTACCCAAAAGATAGAGTAAAAATGGGGCAGTTTTTTGTTTACTCCACAGAAAATAACCAGTGATTTGCTGTGTGATTTCATTATGAGGTGCAGAGGGGGGATTGGCAGGGGGGCGGGGGGGGAGTCTGCCAGCTCAGGGGCAGAACCCTCATCTTTGAATGAGATTCTCACGACCCCCCAGCCCAGCTTTGATGGGCCGCCATGCGATCTCAGATTGGGACATCGGAAACACAAATGTTATATTTTTACTAAACGTCGCAATCTCCTGCCTGGCGCCGCAGGTTCGAGGTGATTTCCGCCAAGACAGGCAACGTGAGGGAACTATTCAGATGTAGCACTATGTAAGCCATGTCATTTAAATAGCGTGTGTTAAGAAATGTGTGTCTGGGGGCGTTCTGCACGTGGTTATAGCCGCGTATCACTGTCTCAGGGTTAAAAAAGACCATCGGCAGGCGGCCCGGCCAGTAGCCTCCCTCAGCAAACATTCAGAACAAACGGAGAATAAGCTCGGGCCCGGGCCGGCCGTGTTCCGTCGCTCTGGCGAGCCCCAATTAAGTCCGCACAAATTGCCTGGGCAGACCTTGAAAGGGAATTTCTCAAGAAGCTGACAATGAGTGAATGCGGCATTCAGTCGGCGCTCGGGCCCAGAATTCATTACGGCGCGTAAACGAGGCCCGGCTTACCAGGTGACCGCTCCGGGGCAGTTATGTAACCGCTGTGCTTCACAGACTCTCTTTTGCAGGGTGTCCACCACAGAGGAGCGTCAGGTCCTGTTTCCACGCCGCCCTTCTCTCTCTCCCAGGGGGGTCGGAGGTGGCTGATCAGCTTGCACATCCTGTGAAGGGCTTGTGGTGATTCCAGCCAATCAGCAGTCACTTTGGTACTTTACCAGGGGGTGGGCGGTAACCCCACAGTTCAGACTGGTCTTCCTTCGCTGAAGTGATTGTTTGGGTCGTCACATAGAGTGTCAGGTGTAAATCAGGTGTTAATTAACAGCACAGACAATAAAATCCCATCAGTCCCTGAGCCCTGACTATACCTGCTTACTCCTCATCCCTCCTATACTGGCTCACATGACTGCAGTAATTCTATAATAGTGGATATGGTGTGTGGCTTTGAGGTTCTGTCCATGGTGTGGATATGGGTTCTCTTCCCCTTACTTCCTAAAGGGCCAAAGAAAACACAGGGAGGTAAAGCACAGGCTCTGTTGCACAGGGTTTCCCTAACTGGAATTCTGTTGAGGGAAGGCAAGCGGAAGAATACTTCAGATGGGATTTTAGTCCATCAATGAGCCAGAAACTTACAGGGGGAAATTAGAGTGATTTGGTCACCTGAAGCTTCTTTAAAGGGGCGCAGACACATGACATCCTACAGGGAACATGCATGCTGTGTACACAGAAAACTGAGACCACATTTAAGCACCCATCCCTGAAGTTCTGACACAACAGCGTTGTAATGTGCTGTTCTCTTTAGAACACCGTGTTGGATTCCAGGAAAGGCTCTGAGTGGAGTTTGGTGGAGTCCTTCAAACATAACGCAAGCAAACATTCTTGTAAACATCGCGCAGGAATTTCTCCGGATGGCGTCACTCCTGTGATCACATGACCACCCCTTGGGAACGTGCAACGCAAACTGTCCCCATTAACCCTGGGCGGCTCTCTGTCTGGCCAGCGCATCATGAGATGGCCGGTCTGTTCTCTGAAGTCACAGCAACGATGTAAACCCCTGAGTTCCATGCAGAGCCGGCTGAAACAATTGGCAGCATCCCCTAGTCAGGGGTGGACGATCGCGACCCTGTGCTGTGCTTTATCAAATACTGGGCGGGGTTAGGGCTGAGTGGCAGCGCTGAGGTGAGGGCCAGCCCAGACGTGGGATAAATTAGTCACGCAGTGGCTGCGGACTGGAGGACGCGAGACAGAAAGGCCATTGCTGCGAACCTCCCGGACATGATGGATACGGCTGGCGTGCCGTGAGACTGACCTGGGAATGAGGTCTCTGTGCTCAGTCCACTGGGGAAATATGCTCCTGACAGAGCCATTTACAGCGGGATAAGCAGCTGCAGAATCACCGTCTGACGGGTTATTTACTGTGCAGGACGCCCATCTGGTGTGTGGTGGGGGTGGGACTGCACAAAGGTTGATGGTAGCAGAGCAGGAACAGAACATCAGATTGTCAGCGATGGGGCCTCCGCTCTCCTGTCTTGTCATATGACACGCACTGTTTGCCGAACAAGAGTTTGCTGTGGTGCGCAAATGCATCCAATAGAAAATAGACTATTGGGGGGGGGTGTTCTTTTGCGTTTTTTATTTGCTAATAATGTAAACAAGACTTTCATATGAGGCTCTGTCAGTCCTGGCCAGGAGAAGTACACTAACAGGAGTAATGACCTATATGAGTGGTTGCTGGTTTTTGACTGCTTTATATATGAGATATACTGACCTTTGCAGCCCATATCCTACTAAAGGCTCCTGGCCCCCACCCTAAACTGCCAAAGGCTCTTGGCCCCCACCCTACCTGCTATAGGCTCCTGGGCCCCAGCTCTACCTGCCATAGGCTCTTGGCCCCCACCCTACCTGCTATAGGCTCCTGGGCCCCAGCTCTACCTGCCATAGGCTCTTGGCCCCCACC
>JABFDZ020000001.1:51671305-51687608 GCA_019775955.2 Pollimyrus isidori
TTTCTGGGTGCCCCCCCCGCGTGCCGGTGTTTTTTTTTGGTGGGGGCTATGTGGGGGTGGGGGTTGGGGAGGGGGGGACGTGTCTTGGCAGCCTGCCGGCTGCAGTGCCCTTTGCCAAGCTCTTTGAAATCCAATCAGGTTAGGGTCCTCAGATCAGTATTCCCCCCACCCTCTAATTTACCACACTTAATCTAGCTAACGTTACAGATCAGGCCAGTGTGATGGGGGGTGAGGGTGGTGGCCAGTGCCCTGCTTAGCCAGGTCGGTGGGCACAGTGCTCACTGTTCCAGGGTGGACGTGTGTCACTTCTATATCACCAGGTAACGTGACGGTTGACACCTGCTCTTTTAGCTGGGAATGGGCTCACGGTTGTGCCTCTTAACAGAGTGTTTAACCTGCACCGTCTCAGTAACACATCCTCCCATATAGAGCAATGATAGAGCAATGATGTTGGACAAGGCTTGGGCTTGGGGTGTGTGTGTGTGTGTGTGTGTGTGTGTGTGTGTGGGTGTGTGTGTGTGTGTGTGTGTGAGTGTGTGTGTGTGTGTGTGTGTGTGTGTGTGTGTGTGTGTGTGTGTGTGTGTGTGTGTGTGTGTGTGTGTGTGTGTGCGTGTGTGTGTGTGTGTGTGTGTGTGTGTGTGTGTGTGTGTGTGTGTGTGTGTGGGAGAGAAGCTCCCTCCTCACCGCCAGCCCTCTGGGACACGGGAAGCTGGATTGTTTCCTGTCTGCGCTGGCCGCTGTTCTGCTGCAGGCATGCGATGCGCAGACAGCCCTGGGTCGCCCCGCTGTGCTGTCACTGCTCCGGCTGCAGTCACTGCTCACTGTATGACGATGGCGGCTCGCTCTCCCGCTGGCCGGCCGGCTCCCTCGCTAGGCGCCGTCGTCTCATCGGAGGAGGCAGAGGGTCTGTAAAGCAGCTTTTGCCCGCCTTCACTTCAACACTAATGAACTGACTTAAGAAACGGGAGCCAGGCCCCTCCCCGCATAAATCACCCCCACTCTGTTTCTCCTTCTAATCGCAGTACCGGAGACCTGGAGTGTTTTAGTTCGGGAGTGTAACGGGCTTCTTACCCACAAAGTCTCTCGCCCCGGGACCTTGTGAGGGAAGCTATGCCATTAGTGAGGAGATGACTGTGTTTACCATATGGCAGAGCAACTAATATAATAATAAATGTAATAATAAATAATAATATATAAAAATCAGAAATAAGCCAGGTTCAAGAGTGAGCTGACTCGTACACCCTGGGGAAAATCACTGGCACATCTCTCAGAAAGGCCGGTTAATTCGCATGAAAGCGATAAGTCAGAAAGGATCATGTCCTCCCCTCCCCCCCCCTAACTTACACTGCAGGAAGGGTGACCAGACTCTGAGACTCCTTATCAGATAGCGCTAAACTGCCTTTCTGAGTAATTGGTCAAATGGTCAAATTAGAACGATAAGAAAATGACTCAGACAGGCCTCGTTCTGAGCCAAATAAGGGTTAACAAGTTGGGGTCAATTAACCTTTGAGATGGTAGCATTTAGCCACGACTCGATTACTGTACGGGGGGGTGAAGGGTTTTCATTAAATATTTCAGTCTTTTCTCACCAAACAAACGCTGAAGTCCGTGGAAGAAAGCAGAGGTCTGAGGTGACACTAAAACCATGAAGCCCCCCACACCCCCCCGGTGATTGAAGACTGGGGGAGGGGGCTTCATGGTTTTAGTGTCACCTTAAACCTCCGCTTTCTTCCACGGACTTCAGGAAATTTTCAACATTTCACGATTATTGGTTCCTGTCATCCAGTGAGTGTTAACAGCTATGGTTGAAAGTGTGCCAAACCCCCCCAGCCCGCCGTCTGCTCCGACGGGCCGTTCCCGTGCAGCTCCATGAACAGCGCCGGCCCCATGGGGTGAGACCCAGACTGTAGGTAAACAAACCAGACCCACCCCCATTTAAACTTATTACCTGTAGGTCGGGGCAGGAGGCGTGAGCAGGTCGGCAGGAACACCCTCCCAATGCCATGAGGGCCATATTTTATTTATCCCTGGGAAAGCCAGTGGTCCAAAATGGCCTTCATACTATAAATAAACACATTGACCAACGCGGTTCGGATCAGCCTTGGGCCCGCTTAATCCCGGCTCACCAATAAGATCCGCGACCCAACCTGTGTGGTGTTCTCTCCTCTGTCATCCCAGTGCCTGGTGCCTGGGCCCTGCTGAGCCAGTGCGGGAAATATCAGACGGCATGAGACATGTCAGAGACGGGCAGGAAAAGCCAAGCAAAGGGAAAGTTTAAGATGGGAAATGGGAGGGAGGAAGAGGACGCCTCCCAGAGGCACGGGGAGAGCAGTGCATGTTAGACGGAAAGGTTTGTCGGCGCACATGATCGGCCAGTGTTTCATCTCAGTCAGACGCTGAACCGGGGGCCCGCAGGAACCCCGAGAAGCAGCATGAAAGTTTAATTACTCATTTCCATACCATCCCTAAAAGATGTAGAGTTAATTTAAAGTAAGTGTAGACTTTGTCTTTGAAGATCATGACAATTAGCAGGGATCAAAGTGGAGGGTCCTGTAAGAGTGAGGAATCGTTAGCATAATGAAATTAATATGGGGACAGGAGTCTCTACTAGGTGCAATGAATTTGCAAAGAAAATAATATTACAAAAAAATTATGACTTATGCTGATGGTATAACAATTACAACAAAATACAACAATTAAAGATCTTGTATTTAATTAACTGGTAAGTAACTTCTGTAGAATTTTTACGAAGCCGCCTTTGACTCCATAATTTATACTTTCACCCAGTCTTAAGTCCAGCCATGTGACGTGAATATTGTATATTGGATATTGTACCTCATCAAATTAGTCCGGATTTGCATTTTTGCAATAACTGCAGCCACTGTTATGGTAGAACAGACCTGATAAGATGTTAAGCAACGACATCAGAGAATTAGTGAATTAGCTGAAAAGTATCATCATGATATGTTGACTTGGGACATGGGTGCAAAGCGATGAGACGTGGGAGGAACTGGAATGTTTCTTACTCTTATGAAGGAGTGTTTCAGGAAAGCTTGAAGGATTTATTATTTAAAAGTGTCAGTTGTTTTGAAGTTGTTCCTTTCTGCGAGACTCATTTATACTAAAGGTAGAGTTTTCATTCTAATTATATGATGTCATAGTTGAGATATGATGTAATTGAATACTAATTAGAGGATTGAATTATTACTTATCAGTTGTGCGTCATGGATGATTTGCTCATTCAGGCAGTAAGTTATATAAACAGTGAATGTGAGTGGTGGGAATTATTATTTAAGAATAACTACTAAAGACATTAGGGCTTTTCTCCTGAAATTTGTGATTAAATGGGATGTGAATATGTTATGGTTGACAGACAGAAACCACCTGAACACAGGAGACTAAATGAGATTGTAAAGTAGGTAATTACATCTTTAATGACTTACGTTTGTTTGAGTGCTTATGAGTAAATAGATTTCACAAGTTGGCTTTTACTAAATAATAACACCCCCCCAGTCCTGAGCCTCCCTCCCATTCCTCTCAAAACTGATAAATAAATCAAAGCACAACCAGCCATTCTGTTTCCTGGTAGTACACACACACACACACACACACACACACACACACACACACACACACACACACACACACACACACACACACACACACACGTGTGTAGCGTGTGCTAGGCGACAGCATTTCCAGCCCTGGTTTTGGGAGCCGGGCCCTTCTCTGCCTTTCTGTGGGAAACCGCACTCCACGTCGTCACAGTAACGGCTGCAATACCATTGGCCGGGTTCAGCTATCAGCCAGGCCTCTCCTGACCATTCTGGAGGTTCTCCGCACTTGGAATCGAGGGGTGATTGGTTCAATGACCCAGATTTTGTATCCAAGCATAAATAAATAATTAACCCACGCACCCCCCCCCCCCCCCCGAGCCCACGGGCACTGATAGGTATTCTGATAGTGGCAACAATTTGTTGGTGTTTTTCAGAGTCCGGCGGCGGGGTGGCGTTTCAAGCCGGGCCAAAGAATGTTCTGGTGGCCACGGCAACGCTGCGATTCCCATGCCCTGCCACATTCCTCTCCCCGATCCCAGCCACTTATGTCTTTTCCCCCTACGTGCCGTCCAGGATGTAGACAAATGAATTCCAAGTGACCTGCGTGGGGGGGGCAAGGGGGTGGCAGTAAAACCCCCTCCTGTCCAGGCTCCCTCATAAGCCGTCCCCTCTGGCTGTGCGGAGTGGCTCGCTGCAGACCGGCGTGCTTCCGGGAATCACGGCACTGCGGCGTAGCAGAGGAACCCGGTAATTCCTACACAGAGGCTCACTACTGTCCCCGGAGGCCCAGCCCAGTACTTACTGAGAAAAGGGCCAAAAGTGCCTGTCTGTTTACCGAAGGGCTCCCTTGCTGAGACTCGGTCCACACAGTTATGGTCTCCTTAAATTTTACACTGTCCTGAAATACTGCCCGCATGTTTCTGTGGGATCAGCTGTCGGTGGTTCTCTGTTTAATTACATTAGCATAATTACATAATTACATGCCCCCTGGCCTTTAACGAATTAAACATTTGTTTTACATCCTATGTCTGATCTCTCAAGGTTTTTTTTTTTTGTGTTATTGTTCATATATATGTTTGTAACGGTCACAGTCTGCAGTAGTGACCTGTTGGTGACACAGACGTCGAATGTGTCTGCTTTCGGCACACAGGCAGCTGGCAGCACCAGCATGGTGAAAATGTGGTGCGTTTTCATCGCTGCCTCTGAATACACGGAAGAGAGGTCATCTCTATTTCCGGTATGAAATCAGTCCTGGCAGGACGGGACGCCCTGCAAAGCTGCCCGCAGGGGGTAAACATGCACTCAGACAAGCATGGATTTAACTGGGGCAGTTCCTAACACGGGACCCCGCTTTAGGGGAGCAGGAACACGGTGACTCTGTAGGGTAAGCAATGCACTGTTGCAGGACTGTTTGACCATTAGTGGGCAGCACTGTGGGACCAGCAGAACTGCCGACTCAGGTCCAGCAACGTGTCCACAAGAGGTTACCCTGATGGGTGTGGGATCGCGGCCTGTTCTCAGTTCCTAGGGGCGGTGCTTTTGTGAATGGTGTGCCTCATGACATCATTAACTTGAACCTCCCGGTTCCCAAAAGCCTTTCCTTTGGTGCCGGATTCTAGGTGATACTGGAGGTTGCTCCATCTGCTTAGTGGAAAGAGGGCAGAAAAAAGTTTAGTTTGTAATTATCAGTCTGCTGTCTCTGACTTGGAATCTGACGTTAATCACCCTTGTCGATAAGCTGAGGCCTGCAGGCCTGAGAGATAAAAATTCAATATTCTGACTATTGCAAATTGAATTCTGAATTAGAAGCGGGTGGCACGTGTAGTCACATTAGTTGGTGATTTCTGGGAAGTTGTACTCAGTCCGGTCTTTGTGTCGCAGCTGCATGAGAAGCTGCCCCCCGTCCCTTAGGGGCTGTCGGGAGGCCGCCGTCCTTCCCCGTGTGAAATCAGGGCGAGAAGCTTTCTTTTCCTCCACAGCAAACTGCCCAGAGTGCCAGAGTGTATGTCTGACTTTCAGATCGAAAAATCTGGTGATAAATGTCGGACTGCTGCAGCTTTTCACTCACCGAACGCACTGTGCGCCCTCAGCCTGGAATTCCCGGGCTGTTTCTCCTGGCCCGCTTTCCATGAACGGATCCGCCGGCCCCGGCCCGAGCAGGACGTGACACCCCGTAAAACCAGCCCGGGAGGGTTAAAACTGCGCTCCGCCAGCCAGCCCCTTTGGCTCTGGTTCCCCGCCCCCCCCCCAGCTCTGTGGATTTATCTGGGGCTGCTCCTGATGCAGGCCCCCGGCTTTTCACACGCTGGCCCGCCCCGGGGGGGCAGGAAACGGTGACCCCGAAGGTGCTCAGCTGCTGAAAAGGAAACTTGCAGGGCCTCCAAGCCTTGGCGGCCCCCGGCCCGGCCGGCTGGCTCCCACGCTGCCGTCCAGGGCCCCGTGACATCACCGGAAAGTGTGTAACGCTCCTTTCATTCCTCCTGTGGCTGACGGGGGAAGAGAGGAGGAGAGACAGGGGCCGTTAATGAGCACAGCGGAACCATGGGAGAAAAAGTGATTTATATCTGTATCTGCATGCTAAAATCATCCACCTTCACGTGTTCAGTGACTGAGCGCGTCTTTATCCCGCAGGCCAGGCATGCAGGATAACCTAAAATGTAAAAGGAAATGTCAGTGCTTGAATTTAATGAGACACGATTGCATTTAGAGGGCAACACAAAATGGTGCGATTTATTTCCGTGGTTGAGATTTTCGTTTACATCCTCCTGCCCTTGTCGCCATGGCAACTTTGACTCTGGACGTTTGACACCCGGTGAAGCTGTAACTGGATTTAGTGATTTAAACACGGTTTGTAGTTGATTTGTCTGCAGTGAGACACAGATGTGGATCCCACTAAAATCGGTAAATTGTATAATAAAAAAAACGCTTTGATTCCCTGGATGGCCTGGCAGACTTTCGTTTTCCCTGAGTTCCTCTGGCTGTGGGTGGTTAGGTGATGCTCCATTTGATCACCAGCAGCACAACCCCAGAGGTTTTTTTCATCGAGCTGCGGGTTTAAGCTTCCAGACTGATCTGGAAGCCAGCAATACCCCCCCCCCACACACACACACAGGTTTGGGAGATGTTGAGATGAAAGATGCTGTGATGAACAGTGTAATAGTGTAATGGTGTGGTCACTGCGACAAACGCTCCTCCGTGCGAAGGCCATCATAAAAGTTGCTTTCAGGACAACTCTGATGGAGGCCTTGGTCTGTCTTGCTGAGGCAGTGAGGCATGCATTTGGATTTAGGCCAAAGGCCTCATTTCATCAGCACAGGAACAACGTGGAGCAAACAGGTAGATTCTGATTTACAGCACTGGAATGCTAATTATTTAGTATAAACACACCAGATAGGGTGGCTGCTTTGGAGAGGGCAAAATGGGGTTTAACCCTGGGTGTTTGACAGGTGAGTCTGGGTAGATTTTCTGTGTTCTGACTTAACCCTGGAAACAAGGGACAGGTGAGGGCCAAGCAGGCAACTCCATTTCTACTAGATGTTGTCAGCTGCTAATTGTAGGTGTCTGTATAACACGGAGAACTGCGCTGAGGGATATACGGAGGTACAGGAGCTTGTAGGCAACTGCGAGAATGTGGCCTAAAGCTGTAAGAGCGAGGGAGGGAGGGAGAAAGAGTGATGATATGCGAGAGAGGGGCGTTTGTGTTGTACTTAAGGCACATGTGGATTTGATTAAGGAGAACAAGGTGGGTATTAAAACAGGAAATGTGCTGGATTTGTTTCCTCCTGAAAGACACTTTAGCCCTCAGTACGTGTCTCAATAATTCCGAGTTATTCCTGACTGTCACGCGTTTCCCAGCGCTAAGCGGCGCGGGTGGCCTCTCTGGCCCAGCTCCGGATTAAATCGTTAACTTGTGCGAGCAGCCGCAGATTAGCGCGGGTGACGTAATCTCGCAATTATTTCCCAAATGTGGCGGAGTGTAATACCGCTGCCTTGAACCGGGCTTTTAAAGCGATGATGTCATCTGTCGCCGTGTGACTAGAACCTTAGCTCCCCCACGCCCCTCAGTCAAAAGACCTGCCCCGTGTCTTACCACTTTTGCATAGTTTTATTTTCCTTTTCTCTCCTGCTCTTTCCTTTTCTCACATGCCATGCTGCCCCTCTCTCTGTTTAACGAGCTCGCCGCCAGAGCTGATCTAGTAATAACGATAATTAAGCCTCTGCTCGTCACACCTTTCTCGCAATCACATGACTGATTAACCCAAAATAACCAGCCTGCGTGAAGTATTGAGACTGGCAGGCCACTCGTCTATAAGCAGGAAATTATAACTATAAAATTATAATTATAATTTACCTCTTACAAATGACAATGATATCTTAAGGAATAGAATCAGGTGTTACTCTGTGACACTGGTGCGGGGCATGATGGGATACAACCTTGCCCCAAACCCCCCTTACACTGCAGTGGTATCTTATACCGTATGTATGGTCTATAGCGTCTGGCACATATTCCGGCAGGGGGTGGGGGGATCTGTCATGAAAAAGCACAACATGAAACCATCATATATCACGCCCAAAGGAGATTTATACACACGCTGTCTGTCGTGTAATGATAGCCTGCACTGCTGCGTATGTTGGCTTTGTGTTCATGTGAGGCAAACTCAGCCACTGATTTATTTTCTTTAGCGTTCTCTGAAATTCCCTTTTTAGAGTGCTACCCTCACTGGCGTCCAGCGCTCGGCCCCCTTTAATTATGAAGGATCCCGTGATCTTTAATATTTTCACAACCTGTATTTTATTGTTTTAATATTCCTGACATTGCAGGTATTACAGTCACACATTATGGTTTCTTATGGTTTTGGATATATTTTTAATACGCGGAAAAAATCAGACGAAACTTATAAAAGGCGAACCGCAGCAGAAAGCCGTCTCCAAAAAACCTCTAAACTGGCTATTAACTGGAAATCCAAACGTCTTTTCCTCCCGGTCGGAAGCAGGCTGGGGTGAGGCATCACATGAGCTCATTCCTTGCGTGTTTGCCGCCATGATAAACAAATGCTCCTGCGTTTCGCCTCTCCCCCATCCCAATCCAATGTGTGGAATTTCGCTCAGCATCAAAGCGCAGACACAGCTGCTGATGGCAATGTGTCCCTATATTAATACCCGAATGGTCCTGGGAAACACGCACGACCCAGTGCGCAGTGTGAGAGTTTGGGATGCCTGTGCTCACAGGTACAGGATGTTCTCTGGGGGGGGGGGGGGGGGTTTCTGCTGCCGCACCTAGGATGATCTTGGCAGGGGAGGCGAGCTTGGAGCCCCCAACCATTTCCCACTGTGGTGGGCTGTCGTCTTTCTTCTCTCTGCAAACTTACATACAGAGCCTCGAGGTCTTGCGAGGTCCCGCTGGAATTCCCTCAGTGGAATGCCAAAACCAGGACCAAAGGTCCCCCTCTAAAGTACTTTCTGCAAAAAATGACCAACCCACCTCCTTTCCAAGATAAAGCATGGCTCTCTATCACTCAAAATCATGCTGTCTAAGGATCTGAAGGTTTCACAGAAAATGCTATTTTCTGAGGACGTGTAGCAGTGATAGGCGCAGAAAATCTATCGAATGTTTATTCTAGTGAGTGACCGTGATTGCCCAAAAAATATTTGGTGCTATTTTAAGCTGATGGCAGAAAATCATCATTGGAAACTATCTGATTTGGAGGCACGAGGTCGGACTGTAGTGCCCTGTGGTCTGAGGGTCTCCGTATGGCTCCCCTGGGTGCTGT
This sequence comes from Pollimyrus isidori, assembly GCA_019775955.2. Classification (NCBI taxonomy): domain Eukaryota; kingdom Metazoa; phylum Chordata; class Actinopteri; order Osteoglossiformes; family Mormyridae; genus Pollimyrus; species Pollimyrus isidori. The sequence continues at coordinate 51,680,634 of JABFDZ020000001.1, forward strand.
ATAGTGGCCCAGGGGTGGGCACCGGGCGTGGGCACCCAGTTGCAGGCACCGGGCGCGAGCACCAAGGGGTGGGCACCGGGAGCGGGCACCAAGAGGTGGGCAGTGAGAGCGGGCACCAAGGGACGGGCACCAGGCACGGGCAGTGAGAGCGGGACCAAGGGGCGGGCACCGGGAGCAGGCACCCAGGGGCAGGCACCGGGCATGGGCACTGGGAGTGGGCACCAAGGGGCGGGCACCCAGGGGCAGGCACCGGGTGTGGGCACCAGACAAAGATGCGTCAGGAGGCAGAGAGAAGCTGGCGAGATTTCGGTGAAACCAAACTGATTCATCAATGTAAGTAAAAGCCAACACCTCAGAGGAAACGGGGTGGGTGACGGGCACCTCATGATTCTGCCCCCCCGCCTTTCTGTCCCAGGGACTGTCCCAGTCAGAACTTATAAGTTATGTTCTTGTCAATGAAGCTTTTTTGTGGACAGTGAAATAAGGGTAACACTCATATAAACAAAACCTTTCCTTGTTCCCTTTATTAGATATTGTCCTTACAAACATTCACACATGATATGTGACCCCTCAGATGATGAGGATTCTGTGGGGTGGGTCCTTCTATTCACAGGCACATCTAAGAACAACAGATGTGAAATAAAACTACTTTAAAAAACACATGCATACCAGCATCAATTTTTAGTTTTTAGTGTTCAGGGGCCCAACTGTTTTATATTCTTTTGTTAGTCCTCCAAGCCCATATTTGTGAGTGTATATTTTTGTTTAAACATGCTGGCTTGTGTTCATTTAGCCGCCCGTTGCCGTGTCTCTGGCCCCACTGATGTCTCCACACATTAAACTCGCCGCTGTCGCCAGGAATCAGAGGCTTACTGCGGGACGCAATCCGACAGGAGCGGGGAGGTTAAGTACTTTTCGTTAGGAAAGCCAGGACTGTCTTCCTCCTGGATCCTATCCAAGCCACGCAATGACTTCAGCATATTTCCGTCACTAAAGCCCAACATTAAGACTGTGCTGGCCTTCGGGCTTATTCACCAGCGTGATTTTTCGTGACCGGTATCAGTGAGGCGGGGGGGTTAGGGTTTTTGTTTAAGTATGTCTGTGTGAAGTGCCCCCCCAGGTCTGTCTATATGGGTTTCCGTGCTCCTTTTGCATTTGGGAGATCACTACCCCTTATGAGCTCTCTCCGACGTCATTAGCTTAGCATGGATCCCTCTGGCACCATGATGGACACGCCCCTTCTGACATCATCGACAGGGCTTAAGGACTCAGTGATGCTCCTAGATACCTTCGTTGCTATCCATCCAGAGGTACATTACTATCAGCCCGATTTCCACCTGCGTGGTACTCAACCCCTACGTCCCCTGCCGGCAATGAGGTCTGTCCCCAGCAAATATATCCTCAGCCACCGTGCCGCCCCCAACACGTTATAATACTGATTAAAATCGTACATTAAAACAGAATCACTGGACCTGTTTTGTCAAAAGCGAAAGATGAAGAATAAATATTGGTTTAAGTGTAATGCAAACATTTCCGTCAAATTAGATAATTGCAGGTTGTCGAATGCAAGTCATTTGAAGTTTACAGAATAATTTACATTCCTGCGTGGTATACATCTTTTGGTGCGATTTAAATTATATGTTGTCCATAGTTCTGTCTCTCCTATAATTTTGTGCGTCTCTGTTCCGCAAGCTCTGTATAATTTGAAACTAGCGAGCGCCTTTCCTGCCAAGATGGACCTCTCTGATCGGAAAGCCCTTCCCAGTACGTTAGCGAGAGAAAGCCGCCTTTAAGAAGGGGAACCCCTTTTTTGGGTAGACTGCTCTTCTGGGAAGGATCCGGAAAGCTCTATTTTTCCTGGGAATATGTCAGGGCCCAGATAACGCTGCAGCTGGCTGCCGGAGCGTTCACAGCTTTAAAAGGAGAGATCTGGCAGCTCAGCTTAGAATTAAATTAAGGAAACTGGCCTCTTTTTGCGTCTTTCGGTGGTCAAATGCGCTTTCCGCTTGCACAGCAACCCTCTTTCGTATGGCCGAAACCGAAACAGATCCACCGACCAGATTCTACCCAGGGCCAGGTGGTGGGCAGCTGCTCTCGGTGTCACTCCCCCATCCAGTCACCTCCCCAGAGGGAGCTGAGTGTGGCGTTCAGGAGGCTCGGCCCTCGCTTACCGTCCCGGGTCACCATGGCCTTCAACAGCGTGTTAGCTGTGCTGAGCTGAAGACCGCAGTGTCTGACTGGCCTCCTTGATTGGGGCGCCGATATACCTGCTCAGCGTGTTATGAAACTAACCCACATGCAGGCAGGAGTTTCCCCTGTCAGTCTCATGCAGGCAGTAATCTGATTACGCAAAAAAAAAAAAAAAATCACATGGCTCTGCAGGAACGTTTATCCCCAGAATTATGAAGTGAATCCCGGAAAGTAAAAGATATCAAGATACAGGGAACGGGGCTACAGATGTGATGCCTTGAGGAGGGGTATGCGTACGGGATTTTTAATCCCCTTCCTGATAAGGCACATGAGGTTACGCACCCCGGTAATTCTGGCAAGCGGGTGGCACGTGGTACAGGCACGTAGGGTGTATAACCGGGCTGTTCCTCACCAGCTGCAGTGCCCGCGCTCTCAGCTGCTCATCTTCAGCTGTTCATCTTGGCCTGGACATTTATTGGGGGGGGGGCGGGCTTCTGTGCCCCCAAAGCAGTGTGTCAAGCAACAAGCCACGTCGTCTTATGAGATCTGGAAGGGCGTATGAATGTGTTTTGGTGACCCCGGGATGAGGTTAGCGCCACACTCAGGGCACTGAGAGATATTCCTACGACAGGCCAAGAGGAGCAGTGATAGGATGTTCTCCACCAACACGCGTGGCCATCTGTGTGCCACGATGCCGTGCTGCTCCCTCCCGGGACGGGGGGAATGCACCCCACCCACACGCCGTGCGGCTTCTTAAGCACGTCGATGCGGTGCCAAGTGCCCACGGACGTTCCACCTCCCCAGACCGCGAACCCGCCAGGCATGCATGGGTCTGGAGGGCTGCCAGCTTGAGGAATATAATACTTCATAAATTTGGCACAGGGAGGGGGGCGTGCTTCCGGAAGGTTCCAAGGGACAGGTCCTCAAGCAGGACGTCCAGGTTGCCGTTGACATCATGCTATCCCATGGGCCTAAATCTTGTGATTCCAGCTGTGCTCTGCTCTGCTCTGATCCATTCTTGGTCCAGGAAGGTAGTGCCCCTGTTTGTGTCAGTAAAGATGAAAACCGGAGATGGATTCAAATGGATGAGCCATCATCTCAGGGGGAAGTCCAGGTGAGAGGGCTTGTGCATCTTCTGGACCCAGGTGAGGAGATTTTGCAGAGTGGGCCATTGCTGATGTCCATGGATGGCAGGAGGCTTTGTTACACTGCAGCATTAGTGCTGATGATGACCATCAGCCACACTGACAAGCCCAGTGCTCCTTTCTGATCAGGGGGCTAAGAGACGGCCGCCATGGGTCCAGCGTCCAACATAACCAGACCCTGCGGTGTGTAGACATTAATCAGGAGTGACAAAAATTATACTGTAAATTCTTTCGAGGATAGCCAAGGGTAACAAGCTGCAGGAGTAAAATTAAAAGTATGTTACTGGTCCAGACCACAACTTTTCCCCCAGGGACACTCAGGTCTCTAGGGGGCACTGCCGCACCGGGGGCGGTCTGCGCTAGTCACACCCCTCATTCTGCTGCCCCCCCCCCCCCCCGGTTACTGCAGAAACACATTTGTTTATTTTCTCTGAGGTCTTTATTTAACTTCCCGGGTAACTATTGTGAAACCACCACTGCCAAAAATCATATTTCATATTCTTTCTTTCTGGGAGCAGAGGGAATATCCTGAAATGCAGAAGATGCCATACGGACTGGCAGTTGGCCGGGCCGCGCCGCCCTGCCCTGCGGCTCTTTACGGTGTCGGTCCCCGGCCTGCCGAGGTCTCTGCGCCACACCGCGGCTCCAGCCCAACGTGACAGGCTGTCTGAACACGGCTAATTCACTGAAATACGGCAAACTAGCGCCGTTAGGCAGTGCTGTGACTAACCAACACTAAGTACAACTTTCACACCTGGCACTGGGCATGTCTGGTGCCTGCTAACTGAGTGTGATCGTCAGGCAGGGTAATGGATAGTCAGGGCTGCCTTGTTCATTCATAGGTTCAATGCATATGGCCATAGTGACTCTGCTGGGAAAAATGAGAACAATTCCCTCTCAAAATATATTAATTGCACACTTAATACTCATTTTGGAATAACTGTGATGCTGAGGTGATTGTTTTTTTTCTTTCTGTTTTTTTGCTAAGTGATTAATTTTAGCTCAGTTTTATGAGAATAATAGCAAAATAAGAATAATTATATGGTAAGGACTTCTAGGGTATTCATTTTGTTTTCTAGCAAAAACGCACATAGAAAGAGATAATATTTAGGGCAGGGGGTGGGGAAGCGGTTTTGTCAAAATGGCTTTGAAATAGCTTTCAGGAAGTTAACCTCCCTTCCTAAAAACACGCCAAGCTTTTCATCAGTCTTTCAGTTCAGCAGAACCAGACGTCTCTGCTCGGTGTACATGCCGCGGCAGTGTGTGCCGGGCTAGTGAGGGGCACCTGTCCGCAGTTTGGCTGCGTGGTTCTGGGCAGGCCATTCCAGTGTCCCTGTCTGAGGGTCTAACTATCTCCTGTAATTCTTTTAGGGGGAGTAGGTTCAAGAGTCAAGATTTTCGATTGGTCGGTCTACAAATGAATACCAGTCAATAGGTAATAGATGTACACTAATTAAAGAGCAAATAAGTATCACTTAGATACTACATGCAGTGTGAACATATTATGGAACTGTACTGATGTACCATCGCAGTGCAGAGGGACGGGTGTTTATCTGAATGTTTTCTGTGACATGTCCCCCCAGCTCTATACATCATTATCGTGACATAACCATCAGAGCTGCCAATTGCATTTCCTCGTGGCCCTGCGCGGGTCCGTACGCCTACGGGCGCGGCATTAACCTCATTGGGACAGAGTATCTGATTGCTGTCCTCCGGAGAAGAATAAAGTCCTCCAGTGGACCGAAAATCCCAGAATAAGACAGCCTGCCGCAGCTTCCAAGTGACTGATTCTGTTTGCTTTTGCTGTTTTGTTTTCCAAACGTTCTCCTGTGACATACAATTTCGCCTGCGGTCCGTTTGAGGACGCCCGGTGGCTTGGCTGACATTAAGCAAACCTGTGTAGAGTCGCCGGTACTGGTTTGAGGTCCACCTTAATGAAACACAGACTTCCTACGAATGTGCTCCTCCGCTGGTTCCTGTTTTCCGCGCCCGTGTAATGGGATACTTTTCTAGCAGAGAGCTACATACTTCACAGTGGTTTGTGGAGTATAAATGCCATACAGATTATTACCTTTTTGTTTTTTCTTTACTCTGCCTGGTAGCATTGTGTCCCTCTGTTTTTATCCTGTGCAGCACAGGCGGGCGGAGAGCCAACTTACAGTCAAAGGGACTGGTAAAGGGGTGGGGGCACTGTGCCGCTCAGCAGAGTGGGATGCTGGACCTGTGACCAGAAGGTCATGAGTTTAATTCCTAGGGTTGGCAGAGTGATTTCACCGCTGGACCCCTGAACAAGGCCCCAAAGTTCCAGTCTGTCTTGATACTGCTTCCTCAAAATAAACACGAAATGTAAGTCACTCTCATCTGCAAGACGACAGTGTTTTTGCATTCAATTATTGACACGCTTGTATATAAATCGTCTCATACCCAAATCCTGTTTGTCTGGCTGTCTGTCGGTGAGACAAAGGTTCAAGGACCCTGCAAGCTGGGATTTGAGAGATGGGATTTGAATGTCTCTCTATGGTTTTCATGTTATTTGCTCAAAATGATTGAATTCCTAAGTGTGTATCCTGATCTAATTAATACCAATACATACATACATTCTGGTGTCCGCGTCAAGTCCAGGCTGGCCCTGGAGCATGAAAATGGGTCGTCAGGATTCCTGTGCCACAGCAGATTGACTTCTGCAGACTCTTTGGGAATGGGGGCCCCTAATGTCGACTTGGATAGGGCCCCCAGAGAAAGCGGGGCCTGGCCCCACATCACAGCGGGACTCGCATTATAGAAAAGCCCCCCCGGATTCGGGATACTTCCCGGATCCCTTAATAGGATGTACTTGGCATTGTTCTCCACTAACTTATTAGAATACCGGAATACACAGAGGAACAGGCAACACGCATCCTTAATGTTATTTCCAGTAATTAATGTAGAAGTGTTTAAAAAATACAGGCCCTAAGTTAATTTGCACAGTTGTTCACATATAATGCAAAACAGCGAGAGTAAACAGGCCCACTTCTGAACACTCCGAAGGCAGTGGAGTGTTTCAGATCTAATTTGAATATATGAATGTTTGTTTTCTCCATTACATTTCGCAGACTTAGCTGCTCTGGAGCAAATTGAAAGTATCTGCTCGGTATGCTGTTAGGCTGAAGCAAGATGTAAAAAACAGAAAACAGCATTCGCTGATGTCAGTGTTGTTATGTGGCAGTGTGTTTGGCCTGAGCTTGCAGTCAGGCGTTTACCTGGGGCAGCCTCGGGTCCTCATCCAGGGCTATGCTATAACGGTTCCGGTTAAAAAGGAAATCCCAGACATAGATTACAAATCCCAGATAGAGCTGGGCTGTTCTGTAGCATCAGAATTAGAGCCCTGCAGTAAATAAGCAGGCCCCCACCTGTATACCGAGACCATACACATGGGGGCATGCCCCCCCCCGGTCTGGGACAGCTGTAAATAGCTGAGTCGGTGCAGTGAACATCGTTACTGGATAGGTTTATTTTAAAGCATACCATCTGCTATCAATCACAGGACAACTATGGGCAGAAAGCTTGGCTTGCGGCGCCGGGGGGGGGGGGGCGCCCGCGGGGCCCGGCCGCGGGGGGGGGGGGGGGGGGGGGGGGGCAGGCACGGCGCAGGGGAAGACGG